>CM053626.1:239055464-239127123 GCA_028646595.1 Phalanger gymnotis | reverse complement strand
CCAGGTCAGTGGTTTTTCCAATGAGATGTTTCACATTGTCTTCCACTTTTTCATTCCTTTGGTTCTGTTTTTAATATCTTGATTTCTCATAAAGTCACTAGCTTCCACTTGCTCCAATCTAATTTTTAAGGTAGTATTTTCTTCAGTGGTCTTTTGGATCTCCTTTTCCATTTGGGTAATTCTGCCTTTCAAGGCGTTCTTCTCCTCATTGGCTTTTTGGAGCTCTTCTGACATTTGAGTTAGTCTGTTCTTTAAGGTGTTATTTTCTTCAGTATTTTTTGGGTCTCCTTTAGCAAGTTATTGACTTATTTTTCATGGTTTTCTTGCATGACTCTTATTTCTTGGCCCAATTTTTCCTCTACTTCTCTAACTTGCTTTTCCAAATCCTTTTTGAGCTCTTCTGTGGCCTGAGACCAATTCATATTTTTCTTGGAGGCTTTTGATGTAGGCTCTTTGACTTTGTTGACTTCTGGCTGTATGGTTTGATCTTCTTTGTCACCAAAAAAAGAATCTAGAGTTTGAATTTGAGTCTGAATTTGAGTCTGAGTTTGTTTTCACTTCCTGTTCATGTTTCCAGCCAACTACTTGACCCTTGAGCTTTTTGGCAGGATATGACTGCTTGTAGAGTAGGGAGTACTTTGTCCCAAGCTTTAGGGTCCGAGCACTGCTGTTTTCAGAGCTACTTCTACTCCACCGTCACCCCAGGCTCTGTCACAGCAGCACTCCTCCTCCCCCAACAACTGCCAACCAGGACCACAATTCAGATCCAAGCAGGGCACAACAAGAGAATCTGGCTTTGTGCCCACAAAGTGCTCCTTGCACTCCTGCTCTGATCTGCTGCTATATTCCTCCCACCATGTAAGCCAGGGACTTGGGAAGCAGCTGACACTGGAGCTCTGGAAGCAGCCCCAGGAGTTTCCTTCTTCTGCCACTGCCACCACTGCACCACCTCTTCCACCCCCAGGGCTGGTGATCGGACTGCTCTGAACTTGATTCTGCAGTTTCCTTCTAACCTGCCCTTTGGCCTTTGTGGGTTGAGAAGTCTGGTAACTGCCACAGCTTACTGATTTGTGGCCCCAAGGACTGTTCCAGCTGGCTGACTCTGGGTGTTGTCTGTCCTGGCATGACCCATGCTGAGCTGCGCTCCATTCCCAGTACCCTGTGATAGACCCTTCCTGGTAACTGTCCAGGCTCTCCTGGGCTGGAGACCTGTTTCCCTCTGCTATTTCATGGGTTCTGCAGCTCTAGAATTTGTTCAGAGCCACTTTTTACAGGTGTTCAGAGCAAGTCCCTGCTTTCCAGCTGCCATCTTGGCTCCACCCCCACCCCCCCAACGTACCATTCTTATAACAGCCCTCAGTTTCTGGTCCTTGGGTGTCAGACAAGAAGATGGCTGTTCTTTATTCTCATGCTCTGTCTACCTGGGGGACCCTGAGCAAATCACTTCTCTGCTTTGGTCTTCAATTTCCTTAAATCTAGATTAGACTCAATGACCTTGAAAGTCTCTTTCAGGTCTTAATCTGTGATCCTGAGAAATTTGCAAAAATTATACTACCAGACTCTAAAACAGAGCTAGATATATTTCCAGATGCTAAGGAATTAGCATTATTTTAACCTGTTGTTGTCACATCAAGTGTCAAATTTTTTATAGTTTGACATTTTATTTTTTATTTTATTTTATTTTTTCCAACCCCATCTTTAACTGGATAAAAGAAAGAAAAACAAATCTCTTGTAACAAATACTCACAAGCAAGCAAACTAAATCCCTACATTGGCCATGTCCAAAAAATATGTGTCTCATTCTGCATTCTGAATCCATCACCTCCTTGTCAAAAGCTGGATAGCATGCTTCCTCCTCAGCCCTCTGGAATACTGATTGGTCATTGAGTTCTTAAGACTTTCAGGGTTGTCAAACTTTTTGAGGCTAGAAAATATGATTCAAGCAAAAGGAATTCTTTTTCCCACTCTTGCTCATTTTCACCCAGCTCTACACCCCAGGGTTTGAAAAGAGATAGAAAGTTTATAAAGATGCCAAGAATACTAACCAGACATCTAGGACTTCAGGGAATTTCATGGGGAAGGTGGAACCAAGAATATTCTCCATCCCAGAAGTATGGGCTATCTGGAGGGAGACCATAGAAGGACTTGATTCAACTCTATGGCCATGTCTATACACAAATGTATTTGATTCAAAAAACATTTATTAAGCACCTATTTCAGGCAAAGCACTGTGCTAGGTCCTGTGATTAGAAAGATTATTTTTGAAAAAGGTAGACCCTTCCTTGAAATAATTTATAACCAGCTTGATTCAGTCCTCTGACTTATTATCTTCAAAATAACCATTTTTCTCACTAAATCCAACATGGTTTCTTTTTAAAGCCCAGATGTCACTGAAGTCATAGTATAGAGGCATAGTCATGATCTCAAGAGATAACTCAAGCCAGACAAATAGGAAAGAAGACTTGGGAAACCCAAGCAGAACAATTTGCCTCATTTTCAGAAGACAACGGCTAAAGCCTGCACACAGATCCACATGCATCTGTGTGGTTATGAACAAACTGACTAATTGCAGGTTGGTTTATTAATTAAGAGTGAATTCTCTTTTCCATTGGACATTATGTGATATTGACATTTAGAGTATATGCTAATAGTACATGCACAGTCAGCAGGGAAACCTCAACTTTGTTAGAAATTTGGTCTCTTTTGCCAGAGAACAGAAAGTTTACGATGGGTTAGTTTTCTGGCTTCCCCCAGAAAATAAACCACAAAGGGCCTCCCAAGGAACACAATATTTGACTTTTTAATTTAACTCTCTTTCTCTCTCTCTCTCTGTCTCTCTCTCTCCCTCCCTCCCTCTCTCTCTTTCTCTCTCTCTCTCTCTCTCTCTCTCTCTCTCTCTCTCTCTCTCTCTCTCTCTGTGTGTGTGTGTGTGTGTGTGTGTATGTCTGTCTGTCTGTCTATCTATCTATCTCTCTATCTTATTGTTCTTTTGAAAGCAGAGAAACAATTCCCAATAGAACTGCAAGACATCTGGTGATCTTCTACCTGGTACATCTAGCATTGGTTAAGCTGAAATAAAAATATTATTTAGATGAAAAAGTGTGAGCCTTATTCTTCCGTAAAACTATGATTTGGGGGGAGGGGAAATATGTTCAATTGTTACATTAATGTAGTCACCATGACGATCTATGAATACTTAAGAGTGTTCTAGAATGTCTTATCCCAGGGATCCTCAGGATCAAATGTCAACCTTGTTGTTGGGTGACAATATTTGAGGAAACTGACCTGTTTTTTTTTTCAGTAATACCCATATGTTTATAGATTTCTAGATTTAGAGCTGGAAAATGGCCTTAAAAGTCACCACAGCAAACTCCTTGTTTCAGAGACAAGGAATTCTTCTCTTCGGAAAAAGAACACAACTTGCCCAGGGTCATACATATATGGCTGCAGAGCTAGAATTAAAATTTAGGTCCTGTGACTTCAAATTCAACATTCTTTCCACTGTACCATGCAGCCATGTACAATAGAACCCAAATAATATACCATGGGTATGTTTACAATATGTTTATTTTTAAGCTCCTTTTAATGAAAACAGTGAGGATTTTTCCATTTATCGCTACCTTGAATTAAAATTACCTATGTGTTTAAGAAATAAGGAAATAAGTATTTATTAAGTGCCTACTATGTATGATGAGCATTTTATAAATATTATCTCATTTTATTCTCACAGCAATCCTGGGCGCTGGGTGCCATTATTATCCACATTTTACAGTTGAAACTGATAGACTTGACCAAAGTTACACAGATAGTAAATGTTTGATGTCAAATTTGAACTCAAATTCCTAATTCCAGGCCTAGATCTCTATCTACTGCATCATCTAGTTACCTCAAAATCACCACCCATCCATAACCTCAGTAAAATGTAAGCTCTTTGAGGGCGAGGATGATCTTGCCTCTATTGTTCGGATCCCCAGTGCCTAGGTACACACGCTAATATAGGTGGAGCCAGCAAAATTTCTATCCCTGGAAATTTTCCAATTTTCCGATTCCAGCCTTGGGAAATTAAGGAGACTGAGTGGCCTTGTTAGGCAAAGGTTGAAATCTTTACATGCACAAGCAACTAACTACATGGTTATGAACAAACTGAATAATTGAAGTTTGTTTATGAATTTGGAGTGGTATCTGATAGAAGGTCCTGTTTAAAAGATGCTATAGCAATATCTACACTGCCTTTCAATTCAATTTAATTCAACTAATGTTTATTAAATACCTATTTCCTATAAAAAGCTTTGCCAAATCTTAAGGACATGAAGTTATTGCTGTTATTGTTTTTAATGATATTCCCATTCCTCAAGGCATTTACAACTAAATTTAGTGAAATGACTATTATCAAAAGTCATTTGTTTCAATAAATTCAACTGGTTTCTTTTCAAAACACAGTTTTACATTTATCTACATAGTTATGTGTACATCTACATATAGTTACTATATATATATGTATATATATATAGCTACAGACATATCTAGTTAGATAGATACATAGATGTATAGAAAGATAGACAGATAGATGGACACATGGATAGATAGATAGATAGATAGATAGATAGATAGATAGATAGATAATCGAGACAAAGTCTGTAGTCTCAAGAGAACAGCAGAAGACAGCAAAATAGGAGAAAAGAAGTCTAGGGAAACTAATGAGGCTGAGAGGTCTTGTTAGACAAAGGTTGAAATCTTCTCACGCACAAGCAACCACATGGTTATGAACAAATTGAATAACTGAAATTGTTTATTACTTGGTGGTTAGATGACTTGTTCCAGGGTCACATAGCCAGTATGTATCAGAGGTAGCAGTAGAATCTAGTTTATCCTGACTCCAAAGCCTGCTCACTATTCAGTACAGCACAGATTCTCTGCCTTGAAGCTGAATGCTGAATGAGGAATCATTGACTATGATTATCTATCACTCAATTCAAGATAAACTTGAACTTGTAGTAGAATGAGTTAATAGTCATCTAGACCCTAAAGGTTAAAAAAGCACTGAATTTAGAATGACGAGATCAGAATTCAAACCTCATTAATAATATTTAATACCTACATGATCTTGGGTGACTAATTTAACCTTTATGGTCCCAGCTTACACATTGGTAAAATGAAAAGGTTGGAGCAAATAGATTCAAAGGTCCTTTTCATGTCTGGATATACAATTCTTTGGTTTACAAAGCACTTTTTTTTTCCCATTTTACAGATGAGGAAAGGGTGTTTAAGTGACTTGTCCAAGGTCATACAGGTAGAACAGAAGAGGAATTGGAATCCAAGTCTTCCAAGTCCAAATCCAGTATCCTTAATGTTTATACCTCCACCATGGTATTTACATCTCAATCATCATTCCTAATCATGGATAAGCAAGCAGTCCTTCCTTAAGCCCTTGGAATTTCATTATATGAGTGCCCATATAGGTGTTTACCTACTTTCCCCCTCATAGATGCATAAAACTAGCACTGATTCCAGAGCTGAAGAAATATCTGTCTGAAAGGAGGTGAGGCAAATTACATACCAAAAAAAAAAAGCAGTAGCATTTGGGCCTCAAAGAGTGATTGCACCCTGATGATCTTCAAATGTATTATAATTTTTTCATCCCTATGTAGGGCTTGAGGGCTCAACAAAACTGTTCCCATAAACACAGAAAAACAGAAGTAAATTATACTGGTAGGTTAGACGTGTGCCTTAGACCAAAGTCAGATTCAATTACTCAGCCCTCTGATACCCACTGAAGTCACATTAGCTCAGTGTTTCAGAGAACTTTGCTTGTGGTGAGTTTTATGGTAACATGGTTTAAAGAATACAGATTCAACTACAAGGCAGAAACTCATTTGTGCAGCAGCTAGATCCATGACGTATCAGCTACGTCATCTTGGTCACGTTATCATACCATTCTGAGATTCATTTTCCTCAGCTATAAAAAAGGGCATAAAAATATGGATTCCACCTACCTCACAAGGTTAAGTACCAAGGACAATAACGTAAAGCAAAGTCACTTTGTAACAATGAATCTTAGATGAGCGTGAGCTGCTATTAGGACTTTGACTCAGATACCTGAAAAGATCGTCTTTACTGTTTGCAGGAAATCTTTTTTTCTCAGGGCTAATGAGGGCAAAACAAAGAAATTCTTTCAGGGATGTTATAGAATCTGTCTATTGGCTGAGAACAGAGGTGAGGAACCTAGGAAAAAATAGAAAGAAAAGAAAAATAGAACCAGACAAATAGAATAGAGAAACCAAGATATCATCCCAAGCCTTTTTGTGTTGTAGAGAAAGTTCACAGCCATAAACCAGTCTAAGTGATCCTACAGTTATAAACATTAGAGTTCTTCTGTTCTCTCAATATATTTTACTGAAGGGTCACATGGGACACATGCCGTTTCAAGGTGAAATTATATTTGTGACTAAAGAAAGTGGTTTGGACCCTTGCGGAGAAAAAGTCATTCCTCTAGGGTTTCTTAAACTATGCCCAGCTTTCACATCTTTTAAGTCAGAAATCAAAGTAAATGGAAAGCAAGAGATAAAATGCTCCAAACATAAAAATACCCTCATGAAACACCTCCCCCTCCCCATCCGCCCAAGGCTTTGGCGCTGAAATTAAAGATGACCATCCAGCCATCCGGAAAAAATCTTTTTCCAACAGCTGTTGCTGTACATGAACTATTAAAGGGGCTCTCATGGTATAACTTAGCAAGCTGTCATCTGGAGAAAAGTGGAGGCATCTATTGATGTAATAATATTGGGAGACAGTAGGACTTAACGTGCCTTTTCTTGAGAAGTAAAGGGAGGAGAGTTAGGGAGGGGTGGATCTCTAACCTGCACACAGTAGTTGAATTGTTCAGAATGTTGATCCAGGATTCTACAAAGGCTCCATTATTCCTGGTCTCCAGGTTGATTACACACCTGACAAATGGTAAAGGCAACATTACCAGACCTGAGAGAGTTCTTTGGCTCCCTAATGTGCACCAGTATTAAGGCTGAGAGACTCTCCCCATGCTATTTTGATAGCTGCCTGATGTTGAAGGGAAAGCCCCCGGCTTCCTGACAGCTGATGCCCAGGTGGCCTCTGTATCAATCTCAACAAGTTGACATGAAATTGATCTTTTGGGGTTGGCACTAAGGGAGCCGCTGGTGTCAACAAAGAACTCTACCTTCAGAGAGGGTAATCCTTTCATCATCTGGGGATGGGAGTTAGGGAGGTGGGGAGGGTAGGAAAGCTGACACAGGTGTCCCCTGTCCCATTATTGTATTTGTGTTTGAAACAAGACTTGATGATGATCTAATGGTAGAAGGGTGAGTATGCTGATAGCATGTGTTTATTTGGCTTGACAGTATAAACTGGAGAATTACATCTGGGCACATCTGCAAGAGATGGCATACTTGTAATGCATAACCTTAAAAGGAGGCTTTTTAACAGAGTACCTTTGATGGGCCTCTGAAAAAGGAAAATTCTACTTGTGAATGTTTTTGTCCTAGTTTCTAAAAAACCTATAGGGGGATACAATCAGAGTGTTATGTCATGATAAAAGTATATACACGAACTAATAGAGTCATCTCAAGATTTATCTTCACCAAGAGATGATGTCATGTCATGACATGGATAATCAGGATATTATTTGGATTTAGATTTCAATGCCATATGTGGATTTTTTTCATTTGTTTGAACAGGTTATTCCTAATTATGCTAGACATTTAAGGTTAGTTTGGCATCTGGCTCTTGACCAGCAATATAAGACAACATACGATACCGAGTAGTTCATTCTTAAGAGAAAAGCAGTGGACAAGGTCACTAGGAGACCCAGGTTCTGGTACCATTAACTAATTGGAAGTATGACCTCGTGTATGTCATGTCCCCTCTCCTCATCTCTTTCTCTGCATTTGTAAAAATGAGTGTCTAGGGCCAGCTGGCCTCTAAGCTCCTTTTCTTAGAAACCAAGATCTGGAATTGTAAAATCTCTTCTGTGTAAATATCTTTTATAACCAATTTGTTTTAAAGCTCCTCAAGTTCAGGGATTTTATCTTTCTTCTACTTTTTTACCCTCTAAACCTCCCAAGTCATGATTCTTATATACTGTACTCAAAACACCTAAATAAGTCTATGATCTCATCATGTGAGATTTCCCTTCCATCAGTTTAAATGATCACTCATCCATGCCTGCCCACCTTGTATTGCTCTTGTCCATGTTCTTATATCAGTTAACCCTTGGTTGGGGGGGGGGAGGGGAGAATCTCCAACCTCCTTGGGGCCACCTTTGCTTTCTCTTGACATGGGGAGAATAATAATGGAGCCCATGGGCTGTTCACCAATTACATCTCTTTTCCTGCCAGAAAAAGACATCCTTTTGTTTCAGTAATATATTTTAAAGCACATCACATATTGTCAATAAATGTTAATTGAGGTATACTACGAGCGTACGAATGAGCCATACTATTGGTATACTATGAAAATCAGTTTGTATTATCTGAACACAGACCAACAGTGGCAAAGGGAAGTCAGTCTATTATTTAAAATATGCTACAAATCAATGGTTTCAAACTTAAATAGAAACAGAGAAAACCACACATTAATATTATCTATGTCATGTTGCATTTTTATTTACCTTGTTAAACATTATTATCTAGTTCAGCTATGCTGAGAGAGTTTTGCTGGCTGGGGCAACAGAAGAGTTGGACACTTTTGCTACAGATAATTCAAATGCAGACGTCTGATCATCGATTCTATTTAACAGGGGTTCTCACCTCTGACCTTTCAAAAGAAACAATGGCATCCAGGCATCCCCTAAAAGAAGCCAAAGAATCAAATCATTTCTCTTAGAAATGTCTTAGAAATAGGCCACATTGGAAGAAGCATGGAGTTTGTGAAGGGGAGTGATGCATAATCAGCTTGGAAATATAAACTAGAGTGAGACCGAGAAGGACTTTAAAGGCCAATCATATACATTCGTATTGTATCCTAGCAGCAATGGAGAACCAGCGATGCTTCTTCAGAGCGGGAGTGACATGGTCAAAGGCTGAACTTTAGGAATATCAGTTTAGAAACTGTTTGGAGGACAGATTGACAAGAGGAAAGATCTAATACTAGTAGACCAATCAGGAATGTGCACTTTTATCAGGAATAGTGCACTTTTCCTGGTGAGAGGTAATGAGGGTTTGGACAAGGGTAGCGGCTTTGTCCATAGAGGATAGGGGACCTATGTGAGTTACGTGGTATGCTGCCATGGAGTGAGGCTTTTTTCTGCCATGTAGATCAGACCATTGCAAGTTGTGTTTCTTATCTATAGAATTAGTGCCTTTCTGTTTAGATCTCAGTTCCCTTGTTTACATGGGAAAGTCAGAATCTCCTCAACACAATTTCCGTTGCAGATTCAGTTGCTTGATATCATCAAGACTAGACGACCAGTTATTTCTTCAGTCCTTTATGCTTTTTCAATCCATTGCATGGTATATAGAACAGAGGTGTCCAATAGCCAGTGATGCTTGAACCAGATGAAAATGTAATCGTGAAATATTTAACAATATAAATAAAATACAATAGAACATAAATATCATTAATATGTAGTTTTCTAAATTGCCAAACCAGCAGAGATACTTACATGGCACCCCTCTCCTCCCCGACCATTCTTATTTGAGTTTAATACCACCGATATGAGAAAGCTTAAATTTCTGGTACAGGGTAACTATTGTTTCTATAGTATGGTTGTAGACCATACTTCATTTTAAACTGCTCCAACATTGAGAGAGTTCAGGAGATCCCTGCTACCTGTTTCCTGATATCCTCTTCTTGTCAGAGGAGCATTAATAGAGAAAAAGAAGGTTTCTGGGCTAGGTCAGGCCCAATACACTTACCCTTTACCAATAGGATCATAGGATAATAGATTTCAAATTGGAAGCGGAACAAGAAGCTCTCTAGTTCAATCTGTTGAGTGACTGACCCAAGAAGACACACAGGTAATAAACGTCAGAGAGAAGAGTGTTTCTCATTTGATTGGACTTAAGGCTTTGTCACATGTAAATGGAACTTAAAAGATTATTTGGATTGATAGTGGTGGTGGGAGCAGTGGGGATGGTGGTGGCAGTTGTGGTGATGGAAGGACTGCTAATTGAATTCAAGTGTCTTCTCTCACAAGTAGGTCCAGCCCCCTAACCATTTATATTTCTCAGAACATTATCTTCACTCTTCCTGACCCAAGTTCCTGACTTCATTTCCCACTGATGTGTGTCTTCTTACATCAACAAAGCTTTGCTGTCCTGGAGGCACCCAAAACTGTGACATCCCTCAAAATGAAAGGTAGCAACTGTATCTAGAATCTGGGTGAATTTGAAACAGCCGACATCCCATTAGGTTGTTTTACAAACAATGAAACAGGAAATAATAGTGCCTGACCCTTAAATTAGTACTCCAATGAAAATCCTGGCACAGTTTTTCTAGAGTTCATAAACCCACTCCAGCTGTTTTCACAGTTTTTGAAATGGAGAGAAGCTAACCTCAGAGTAGAATTAAAACCTTGGATCCCATCAACAATAATTCCACAGGACAAGGTTCTCTGTTATAGATGTACTCTCGGCCGTAGCCTATACTTTGCTAAAAATTCAAATAATCTACCTGACACATTGTTGAGCAGAGGGATGAGCACCACCATATATCATCAAAAGCCCACTCTTTTTAAAGGATCACCACAAAGAGTAAAACCAGTTTTACCCTGGTGATTTATCAGAGGAGGGGTGTTTGGGTAACACTGCATTAGGAGTAGGCTAATAGAAGGAATAGAAGAACTGTTGCAAAGGTATTCTGAGCTGAGAGAAGAACTGAATAGTGGATGCGTACTGCCACCTTTTGTCTAATCTGAGCAATGACACATTTTGGGCTCCTTCAGAAAAGTTTTGGCTCCTTGAGTGTTGTGCTATTTTGAAATAGAATGCCAAAATGTTGCTGGGTAGTCATGTCCTGGTGCCTTTGGGTGACATGCCACTCTGGGAGAAATCTCCTTATATTTTCTCATGTTCTGCCCATTTAGAAGTCTCTATGCAAGGGTGAATGTGGACAAAACTTCATTGGCTGGGGTTGGTCCTCCCATCACATATACGAGGCCAAGATTCTAGCTAGAAAGTCTGAAGAGTACTCTACTTCTTAAAACTCTGATGCACTTACTACTGGCTGGGTTGGCACAAAGAGTAAATAGAACAATCTGGTAGATCTAACACAGTCCCTATAGTCTTATAGCCCTGAACTTAACCCAAGCTAATGACATTTGTGGGGAGATTTATGCTATTTGGTTACATTAGCAAGGAGTTTTCCAGGGGAATAAATTAAACATACACATAGCGCAGATAATGTGCAGGTAATAATGGGTGTCACCAGGGACTCCACATCTTGAAAACATCTGCAAACAGCTGTATTAACAGGAATTACCCTATGGCAGAATGGACAGATTGGAGAAATTGAAAAATTAAAGCAAAGGGTCCTCATACTGTGGCTGGAACAAGGAGCCAAATTACAGGCTTCACATTCTCTAAGGAGGGAGATTACCCTCGAAAAGCGCAACAGGGCAGAACACTGGGCAAAGATGCCTGGGCAAAAAAAAAATCATCAAAATAACCAACATTTGTAACACTGTTGTTTCATACATTCCTGGTAGTCATGAAGTTTCACACATCACTGCTTAAATGAGCCAAAAGTCCTCCCCATGAATCCTATCTACACAATCAGGGACGTTGACTGATTCTTTGAAGGACACTTTAAAGCTGACCTAATATATTAATGAACCTACAATGCTGTAAGAGTAAGTATTTTTTCAGTCAATCACTTAATCTAAAAGTATAAATTAGGTACCTTCTGTCTGCCCAGTAATGCATGCATGCCACGTGCCATGGGATATAGAGAAATATTATCTAACACATGGCATCCATGCTCACGGTACTTAAGAGATGGTTAGGGAAGTAAGATACAATTCCCAATATGGAATAAATAAGTGCTGACCATAGGCATGTATGCCCAGCCTACACTCTATATCTTGCCTATAAGTCCTGATCAAAGACTCTATGACAATGACTTCCTGATTTTAGTCATTTAGGCAAAAATGGTTTGTTAATCAAATTTGTTAATGACATCTACCTGACACACTGGATGACAGGGTCAGGACATAAATAGATCTTAACACACTGGATTGAATTGAGCACTTGCTCAGCAATCAGAGGACCTGGGTTCAAATCCCACCTCTGACACTAACTCCATGCATCCTTGCACATTATGTAAACTCTCTGGACTTCAGTTTCCTCATCTATAAAGTAATGGGATTGAAAAAAGACCTTAAGATCTTTTTAAACTCTGATAAAAGCAAAATCTTACACTTAGATTTGAAAAATCAACGTCAGCATAAGATGGAGAAGATGTTGCTAGTAAGCTCTTAGTTGTTCTGTAAAAAACTTGGGGGTTTTAGTGAAATATAAGACCAATGAGAGAATGTGTGTGTGTGTGAGAGAGAGAGAGAGAGAAAGAGAGAGAGACAGACAGACAGACAGACAGAGACAGAAAGAGAGGGAAAAAGGAGAGAGAGGAGGGAGAGAGAGGAAAGATAAAGGAGAGATAGACAAGCAAGAGAGGAAGAGAAAGGAAGAGACAGAGAAGAAGAGAGAGACAGAGAAACAGAAAAAAAAGGAAAAAGGAGAGAGAGAAGAAAGAGAAAGGGAGAGATAGATGAGCAAAAGAGGAAGAGAAAGGGAGAGAGAAAGAGACAGAGAGACAAAGACGACAGACAGATAGAGAGAGAGACAACAGAGAGACAGAGAGACAACAGAGAGAGACAGAGAGAGAGAAAGGAAAGGAGAGAAAAAAGGAAGAGAGAGAAGAGGAAGAGAGAGAGAGAAAACAAACAATGCCACCTGGCAAATGAAAAATAATAATGATAGTGCCTTCTTAGCATAGACTTTCTTCTTGTTTAGACACATTTTGGAGAAAATATACTAATAATAAAAATAACTAGGATTTATATAACATTTTAATATTTGCAAAGTGATTTACAATTATTTTCTCATTTGATACCCTGAGCAACCCTGGGAGGTAGGTGCTATTGTTATCTACATTTTATAGATGAAGAAACTGAGGCAAGCAGAGATTAAGTGACTCGCTCAGGGTCACACAGCCAGTAAATGTCTGAGGCTGGATTTGAACTCAAGTCTTCTGACTCCAGGTCTGCCCACAGGACTATCATCCGTGCCTCAACTCTAGAATCAGGAGATCTTAGTTCAGATTCCACCTCTGACACTCACTACCTGTGTAACAGTGGGTAATTCACTTAATCTCCCGAGGCTTCAGTTTCCTTATCTGCAATAGGTTTTGTTAGGTGACTTTTGAGGCCCCTTGAAGTTATATTGCCGTGATTCTGTGATATACATTGAAAATTCCCAAGAATATAGAGGGCAAGAAAAAATACACACACACACAAAATATGTATATGTATATATATATACATGTATACATACATATATATGCATATATATAATATACATACATACACACACGAGTATACATACATACATGATGATTTAGACATGTGCATAACTCAGTGGGTGAGACTTCTTTGACAGAGCTTCCTGAAGTCAGTTAGGGGAATAGGACAAACATAAGGGAGTTAAGTAGGGTTTATAATGACATTCTAACCCTAAGTCACATGAGGCTTGAGGCAAGAACCAGAATCCTTCTAGCAGAAGGAATACAAAATTCAGATTTAATTTTAATGTGAGTAGACTCTCGCTTATTTTGGCCTTTGTCTGAGTATAGTGATATATAGTCCTGGAGTGACTGAAGAGTTGTCAGCTCATTCTTATCATGGAGAGACTCTCTAGCCATTGTATCCTAGCAGACAGTAGTCTAAATAGCAAGCCACCAACCTGAAGAACATTAGCCCTGAAACTGGTAGCAGATAGAAAAGCAACCATGAGATTAATGAAGGCAAATGCTATCAGACAGAGCAGGGCAACAAATAAACCACATGGCAGACTATCCACCTCATAGAGAAGAAATGCCCCTTGAGACAAAGATGGAGAAGAACAGGAAAACAAACACATTTTTATCACCAGACGTTGAGACTATGCAACATTGGATGCTTAACGTGCTCCTCTATATACTCTGGTCATATAGATTCATATACAAATGTTTTTGTATATGTGTACACACACACACACACACACACACACTCACACACAATTTCCAAGGTTGTATATATTTCTTTCCAGGGTCCTTCCCCAGGTCTTCCCATTCTTTCTACTGATAAGCATTTCTTTGGGGGGAAATATGCCCCAGTCTCAAAGGAAGAAATGTTCTATTGCAATTTTTCTTAATATGTTATTTAATTAAATGCCTTTGCTTTGAACTAATTGTATCATCTGGCTGACTAGTAAAAGTAGGTTTTTTTAATGTCATAGGTGGGGGTTCATGAACCTATTCATGTTATGAATGAATGCAATCCCACAGAGTATCATGAACCCTGGATAGTTTTTCTAGGGTACCATAATGTGGGGAGAGGGAAGAACCCTAGTTGATATATTTGCTTCAGTCTCATTTACAAATGTGGTAATTCTTTACCCGCACAGTCTTTAAATATTCATCTACTTTCAATCATCAAATATTTATTGAGTATTTCATGCGTGAGCCCTGTTTCAATTTCAGTTCTGTAAGGAAGAAAACAAAAACACCCAAAAGATAAGATAACAAGTGATACATCATGAGGAAGATTAGTGTGGGATCAGCCTGGGAAGAAATGATGTAACTTTATAGAATTATGTATGAGAGATTAATGCAATTTCCAAAGTAATAATAATAAAAGTAATAATAACCTTTATAGCATTTTTAAGGTTTGCAAAGTACTTTACAAATATCTCATTTTATCCTCACAACAACCCTAGGAGGTAGGTACTTTTATTTTCCTCATTTTTCAGATGAAAAAACTGAAGCAAACACAAGTTGTGACTCGTCTAGAATCACATCTAACAAGTGTCTATGACTGTATTTGAACTCAGGTCTTTCTTAATCCAGACCCAACACATTATCAAACATGCTATATGAGAAGGCCTTAAATGCTGAAGGGAGTTACAAGATGAGAAGGCCGTTAAGGTCTGCAACTGAGAGTCAGAAACAGGACATTAAGAAAAATTCAAGGGGAGCCCAAACCACAGGGTCATGCTTTTTATGTTGGTGGATTTCATAGATCCCAATGGAATACAGACATCACTAGAGAGGAAGGAGAATTAAATCAATCATCTATGAACTAGTATGAGTCCTTTTATGTATTTTGCATTTTATGTGGGATGGAACAAACATTGTCCTTTATTTGACACACATCGTTATAAGTCAGCCAAAACACAATGTTTAAAACAAAGTATAAGTATTTTATGAAATATGGTGAAAGTAGTAATCAAACATTTCTCTCATAAATTCTGGCCACATCTCCCATAAATATACATACCACCATTGAGAAGAGTGGGTACATCTAGGTGACATTCATGGAGAAACACATATTAAATGAACACAAATGGTCCATACATATGAGTAAAGAGGCAAGCATATAGTCTTGAGAAACAATTCATATCTCTGATGACATGGGGCCACTGATGTCTTCTGGTACTATCATCCTGCTGGGCTTGTTCCTTCTTGGAATCTAGTGAGGTGTGTGGTTTCTACCAGGTGTATAGTCTCCACGGGGAATGAAGTCACCACTAGGTGTTGTTCCACTAGGCAACAGGCTTCTCTCTGTTTACAGTTTCTGGAGTTCATCATCTCTCTGCTAGTAATATCAGCTTCCCTCTGCTAAGGGTCAGCGGCTAAAAAGTCTGGCCGTGATAAAGATGGCCAGCCAGCACTTGAGTCTCAGTTATGAGCTCTTGCCCCTAGCTTGGGGCTTAGCCAAGCATAGTGTTTCTAGTCTAAAAGAAACCAAAAAAGAAAAATGGTTTTTTTTAATGTCAACAATCTGGTGGAGCTAAGTCCTCATTTTTTTGTCCCAGACAATGCTTTGATTTAGGGCTTTAAATTTCCAATATAACTTTGGTCTCCTATTCGAATGAAAGGGAGGGGAAGAAAGCAATTTGCTTAAGTGGGACTACAGTATGGGAGTAAGGGGAGAGGAATTATCTATCCTTCACCTCAATCTTTTGATCAAACATATGCTTTTATTATGCATATGTGGCTAGCATCAGGGTTTTTAAGCACCTTACACTTATATTTTCTAGGTTTTATGTTCATATTTAGCAGGGTTGCTCCCCTCTATGTCTAAGGGGTACTACATAGTATTACTTTACTCATGCTCAAGATGAAGCAAATGCCCAAAAGATTCCCTGAGAATCCCCAGGCATCTTTCCTAGTGGAGACTTCTATCTCTTTCTGAACTCTGTCTGCAATACTTAGGGGAAGCTCAACAATTGTTGGTGACTGATAATTATAATAGATAGATGCATATTTCTTTAAGTTAATAATTTTTAAGTTAATATTTCACAAAGTATTTTATAGATGCTATCTCATTTGCTCCTCATAACAACCCAAAGAGGTAGGTACTGTTATTATCTTCATTTTACAGATAAGGAAACTGAGGCATGGGGAGTTTAAATGACTTGCCCAAGGTCACAATGCTATTGAGTGTCTGTGGCAGGATTCAAAATACGTTGTTTTAAAAACATAACAGATAGAGTTTTATGACAGGGACCAAGAGAAGCTCCTCATCTTTCCAGAGGTCAAAGGCTTCCTTATGCTCAGTAGTAGTGGCTATCCCTGAGCCCCCCTGTGCCACCTATGGATATTTGATAGCTGCCTGGTGTTGGCCATAGGTTCAGGCAAAACATAAATTCCAGTCCAAAGGATTGCTTTTATCCGATGTCCTCACCATGATTAAATGTTGGCAGCTGCACTGGAGTCCAGCATTCATTTCTTATGCAGCAGCAGTGAGAGGTTGGCTGCCTGGTGACCACAGGGGCTTCATTTAAATGACAGAATACCACTTGGGGATGATATTAGAGATGATTAATGTGCACCTGGGCAGTCGAAGCAGAGGAGTCAGTGGTTTTGAGTTGGTGGCTTGGCCTCCATAGGGGACTTATGAATCATAGATTGAAGTAAGCTGTCGAATTGTCTGGAAGTGAGGAAAAACTCCCACCCTCTAGGATGTCTCACCGGTTAGAGGAAGAGTCAAGACTAGAACTGAGGCCTTCAATATTCCTTGCCTAGAGTAGAAGAGAAGAGACAAAAAATAGACCTGGGCATGCGAGCAGGGCACGATTATGGAGCAGTAGTGCAAACAGATGTTGATCAGAAGGCTTGATGGTATTCTACACTGACAAAGGCTGGAACTGGAGCTAACTTCACTAGATTTGCCAACATCTGGTAAGTTCAGTATAGCCCACAACTATCCACCAGCACCCATTACCTAGGTCCAACATTTATCTTTTCCCCATACACCCTACCTACACCACCTATGATAATAATTCTACCACAGTCTCATTCCTCCCCACAAAATAATCAAAAAGTTACATGCAGGTTTAATGGGGTTACTCTCTCTTCCAGGTCAAAGTACTTTTTAAGAAAAGAGAGACTAGAATAAGATAATCACATGTGAATGGAAAGTAAGTACTATGGGATGAGTGCAAACCTAGGACATCAACAGCTTGGTAAGAAATAATTACTCACATTTCTACATTACTTTAAGGTTTTCCTCACAGTAACCCCTTGAAGCAGGTAACATAACTCTTCTTATCCCTATATTTCAAATGAAGACACTAAGGCTCTGGGAAGCAATTGCCTTGCCTGTGATCATGACAGCAAGAAAGTATCTGTGGCAGTATGCCAACGCAAGACTGCTGACTTCAAGCCCAGAAGTCTATTCACAATTATTTTATGTTGCCTATGTACAGAGAAATTTGATAGACCCTACAGAGAACAAGAAATATTTATTTATGATTAGTGGCATCCTCTTCAGTAGCTCTATAGTAGAAAAAGAAATATAGATTAATATAAATATAGACACACATAACCACATGGACATGTTCATGTGGATATATGTATGTGTGTATACACATGTATGTTCATATATTCATGCATATATATATACACATATGCTTAAATATATATGAGAGGTGGAAAAATTTACCAGCCTTAGAAGGAGATAACTGTTTTATGGACTTATGTTATATGGCCCCTAATAAATTGAAATTAGCCAAAGTGTGTTTATAGGACACATGAAGAAAGATTCATACCCAATAACTTACATTTTTAAAATGAAGCCATTGTGGTAGAGAAGTAACATCAGTAAGTGAGAAGTCAAGGGACTTGGGTTCCAGTCTTGGTTCTATTTCTGTGAAATTTCAGGAAAGTCACTTAACCTCTTTGAGACTGTTTCATCATCTATTGAAAACTGAGCAGTTTTATTTCAACACCCATATCCACTTCCATCTTTTTATGTCTCACTGCATAACTTTGGCTTCTACTTTACTAAAAAGATCAAGACCATCCAATGTGAACCCTCTCACTTCTTTTCCTCCATACCTCAAAAGCTATATATCTCTCTAGTCTCAGATGAGATGGTCCTCCTCTTTGCTGAAGCTAATCCCTCTAGCTGTACCCCTGATCCCATCTCCTCTTATTCCTTCAATTGTACTCTCTTGTCTTTGCAATCTCTATTGGCTCCTTCTTCTTAGCTTATCAACATGCCAAAGTTTACCCTTCCCAAAGTTTACAATAAATGATCCCACTATCTCCTCAAGCTGTCACACCTACTCTCTCCTCCCCTTCACAGCTAAACAAAGATTTTCTATGTTTCTGGTTTCTGAAGTTCGTCTCTTCTCCATTGATAATATCAGCTTCTGTCTGCTAGGGTGCCACGGCTAGAAAGCCTCTCCATGTCACCTATACTAGGTGGTTCTGTCTCTGTTGATGCCATCTCCATTCCCTGAGTCACAGTTGAAGTTGTGAGAGTGAATGAAATTGACAAGGAAGAGAATATAAAGAGTTCAGGTGACCCAAAAAAGGAAAATGATAAATTTTGGAGAGGTTGTGGGGAAGCAAGCACATGATAGTCAATGGGTATAACCATTCTGGAAAGCAATTTGGAATTATACAGAAAAAGTTACCAAGTAGTGCATACTCTTTGACACAGATATATGTTTTTTATAAACTGCCCATACTCCACCTTCACCATCTTCTTACACTTTATATCCCCTCCCATAGTCTCTTCAACCCAGGTATCCCAGCCACCTAGCTATTCCTTACACAAGACACTCCATCTCCTGACTCCAGGCATTTTCTCTGTCCCCCAAGCCTTAAATGCTCTCCCTCCTCATCTCCACCTTCAGGCTTCCTTCAAGTCCCAGATAAAGTCTTATCTCCTGCAGGAAGCCTTTCCTTATCCCCCTTGATGCTAGTGCTTTCCTTCTATTATTTCCAAAATTATAGCATATACTTAGTACATACATATACATATACAACATAGTATTATTGTTGTTCAGTTGCAACCAGCTCTTCATGACCCCATTGAGGGTTTTCTTGGCAAAGATCCTGGAGTAGCTTGCCATTTCCTTCACCAACTCATTCTATAGACAAGGAAACTGAGGCAAACAGAGTTAAGTCACACAGGATCATGGAGCTAGTGTCTGAGATCAGATTTGAACTCAGGTCTTCTGGTAGGGTCAACTCTCTAGCCAATGTTCCACCTAGCTGGCCTTATAAATATAAAGCACTATGCAAAATTCATCATGCATAGTTGTTTGCATATTGCCTCCCCCATCAGACAATGAGCCTTTTGAGATGAGGGACTGTATTCTGATTCTATGTATCTCTAGTATTTAGTAAATGCCTTACACATAATAGTCTTTTAATAAATGTTTTATTGACTGACTACCAGGCCTACACCCAAAAGAAATCAAAGAAAGAAGAAAAGGTCTTTTACAAACAAAAATAGTTATAGCATTTTTTTTTGTGGGAGCAAAAAACTGGACACTAAGTGGAAATACTTGAGGAATCACTGAATAGTTTGTGGTATATGAGTGTGATAGAGTATTATCGTGCTAGAAAAAATGAGGCAAGAGATGCTTTCAGAAAGATGTTCAAAGATTTATATGAAGTGATACAGAGTAAAATAAACAGAACCTAAAAAGAATTTATACTATAATATCAATTATTACAAAAATGAATAATTTTGAGGACTGTTATAAATTGATGAAGAATGAAATTAGCAGAACCAAGATGAAAGGTATAAAAACGCTAATCAATACAATGACCATTCATGATTCTAAAGGACTGTTGAAACACAATATCTACTACAGAGATGATGGATTTAAGGTACAGAATGAGACACATATTTTGTACGCAGCCATTGAATGGATTTATTGTGACTAATGTCTATATTTGTTATAAGGAATTTATTTTTCTTTTCTTTTTTTAGTTTGGTGGGAGGAAGAGAAAATAGATTTCTGTTCATTTTTTAATAGAGAGGTAAGGGATGCTACAGGTGTGAAATGTTGCATGCACCTTCAGATGAGATTATTGTATTATTGGTTTACTGAACAGTTTTATGTTACAAGAGAGTTCCATTAAGTAGGAGAAATCTGTAAATGTTTGCAATAGAAAAATAAAGTCTATTAATAAGCAAACAAAAAGAGACAAGATCAGAGAATTCAAGACTAACCTTTGGTGAGCACCCTCATTTGGGGAACAGGAAGAGGCCTAGTACGTTGTACATATATTTTTCAAGCATCTCTTTTAAACTAGAATAATAGCCTCAAAGTTCGCACTTGTTGAAAAGATATCTAGATCTTTTCCCATTCTGCTAGTCACTGTCACCAGCAGGCTATGTTGGTCCCCCTCATGTGCCAAGGTTGATGCTCCATAGAGCAAGTAAAGCATGGATGAGGCATTCCCTCAAAGACAAGAATAATAGTGATATTAACAACAACAATAATAATGATGATGACTTACATTTACAAAGAACTATATGGTTACAAAAATCTCTTTGAACCTCACAGCAACCCTATGAGGAAGGCAGTATCAGTGTTAGCTCCCTTTTATAGATGAGGAACTTGAGGCTTTAAGAGAGAAAGTAACTCAAAGTAGATCAACTAAAAAGCATCATCGATCAACAAACATTTATTAAGTGCCTACTATGTGCCGGGCACTATGCTAGTTGTTATAGATAAAAAGACAAAGGTGTCAGAGATACAAAAACAAAGATGAAAAAGTCCCTGACTCCAAGGAGTTTTCATTGCATGAGATGAAAATTAAACCCAGGTGTTTTGATTCCAAGTTAAACAAAGAAGAGGTAAAAATTTCACCATCAGAGATGATAAGACTCAATACTAAAAACCAATGAAAAATATTCAAGAGAATAATTGATTAATTTTAATAGATTTTATTATTTAATTTATGTAATTAATTTAATTAACATTTATTATATATGCTACATATCGTACCATATATATATGTATATATGTGTGTGCTATATATTATATATGCTACTACTATATGCTGCAAAAACTATTAAATAAATTAGAAGCCATGGTCCTTTCCCTGAAGAAACTCACTCTCTACTTGGGGAAGACAGAATAAATGGTTTTGTGACATACAAAAAATTATACATAATAAAAACAATGTACAGTCATGTCCAACTCTTTGTGACCCCGTTTGGGTTTTCTTGGCAAAGATACTAGAGTGGTTTACCATTTCCTTCTCCAGCTCATTTTATAGATGAGGAAATGAAGCAAACAGGGTTAAATGACTTGTCCAGGGTCACATAACTAGTAAGCATCTGAGGACAGATTTGAACTCAGGAAGATGAGTCTTCTTGACTACAGGCCTGACACTCTAACTACTGTACCACCAAACTGTCCCAAGTATGATAAACACTTCATTAATGTTACCTCTTTTCATGATTACATTATTCATTGATTATCAGATACAATTTTTTCAATCATTTTTATTTTTCGAAGCAGGGGTTTGTTATACTTTTTAACCTCCCTATTGACTACTAAAAGCATTAGTAAATACTTTTCATGTGCCAGGTATGGCACTAGGTACCAGAAATACAAAGAAAGTCCAAAAAAATTCCCTGCTTTCCAGAAACTCTCAATCTAATGGGCAAAATGGCATAAAAACTACATACAAACAAGTTATATATAGGGTAAATTGAAGATCTTCAACAAAGAGAAGGCACTCATATTGAGGAGAATTAAGAAAGGCTTCCTGTAGAAGGTTGGATTTTAGCAGGGACTCGAAGACAGTCAGGCAAAGTAGGAGACAGAAATGAAGAGGAAAAGAATTCCAGATGTGGGGGACAGTCGATGAAAATACCTAAAGTCAGGAGGAGAGTCTTGTGTGAAGAAGAGCAAGAAGGCCATTGTCATTGACCCACAGAGTACATGGGGAAGAGTAAGCAGCTTCCTGTGCCTCCCCAACCATCCATCCACTCAGCAAAGAATCTTTCCTCACATTTCACTGGAAAACAAATTGAGGCCATTTGCCAAGAATTCCCTCTTTTTCTCTCCTCTTCATCTCACATCACCCAGATGCCTTTTGCCATTATCTCTTCCCTCACCTCTATTTCACATGAAGTATACCTTCTCTTTGCCAAGGCAAACCCCAATATGTGCACAAATGATCTCATTCTATTCCATTTTCTCTAGCACATTGTCCCCTCTATCATCTTCACTGTCTCCCTTAATCTTCAGTCTCTCCACCAGCAGGATGCTTTCCTACTGCCTACAAATATGTCCATGTCTCCCCATCCTCAAAAACTTCTCACTTGATTCATCTATCCCTGCTAGCTATCATCCTGCATGATTCCTCCCCTGCCCATTTTTATTGCTAAACTTGAGAAGGCTATCTACAATCAATGCCTTGGCTTCCTTTCCTCTCACTCTCCTTAACTTTCTATGGTCTGGCTTCCTAACTCATCATTCAACTGACCCTGTTCTCTCCAAAGCTACCAATGATCTCTTAATATCCAAATTTAATGGGTTTTTTTCCTTGGTCCTCATCCTTTTAACCTCTTTGAAGCCTTTGACAGTATTGATCACCCTCTTCTCCTTGATACTCTCTTCTTTCTAAGCTTTTGGTGACATTATTCTATCCTGGGTCTCCTCCTATCTTTCTGACAGCTCAGTCTCCCCCCCCCCCCCCCCCTCTCTCTCTCTCACACACACACACACACACACACACACACACACATACACACACCCAGTGGGTTTTCCCCCAGGGTTCTGTCCAATGCCCTCCTTTCTTCTCCCTCTACACTATGTCACTTGGTGATCTCATCAGTTCTCACGGATTCAATTATCAGCTATGTTCATGGTTTTCAGACCTACTTATCCAGCACTAACATCTCTTCCAACCTCGAGTCCTGAATCTCCAACTACCTGTTGGACATCTCAAACAGGATGTTCCATGGACATTCAAAACTCAAAATGACCAAAACTAAAGTCATTATCTTTCTCCCCAAACCCTTGCTCCTTGTGAACTACAGTATTAATGTCAAGGGTAGCACCAGCCTCCCAGACAACCAAATTCAAAACCTACATGTCATCCTTGACTACGCTTTCTCTTTCACTTCACATATCCATATGTCTGTTGACAAATATTGTCAATTTTAGCTTAGGAACATCTCTCATATATGTCCCTTTCATTTCTGTGATAGGGCCACCTCCCTGGTACAGGCCCTTATCATCTTGCCCTTAGACTACTACAATAGCCTTCTAGTTAGTCCCCCAGCCTCAAATTTCTCCCCACTCTAGTCCATACTACATTCAGCTGTCAAATTAATCTTAAAATGCAAGTCTGAACACAACCCACCCCACCCCACTCAATAACTCCAGTGGCTACCTCTCACCTCCAGGATCAAATATAAAATCCTCTCTTTGGTGTTCAAAACCCTTCATTACTCCCTACCACCAACCCCCAAGGCCTTTCTGGTCTTCTTACACCTTACCCCCATGTACTCTGTAATCCAGTGAGTGACACTAGCCTCCTTGCTATGCCTCTAACAACACACTCTATCTCCTAACTCGGGATATTTTTGTACATGGGTTGTTTTCATGTTGTCTCCCCCATTAAACCAGGAGCTCCTTGAGAGCCAGCCCTTTCTTTGTAACCTCTGCACGTAGTGGGCACTTAATAAACGTCTATTGACTATCTGATTATTGGCAGATGTACCTTACTGAGAGCACAATTGTCTTCTACGCAATCTAGCTTCTGCACCTCACATCCCCATCACTAGCAAAGTTTTTGTTTTTAAGCCTACTTTGAGGGCATCTCAGCTTAGTGGACAGAATCAGACTCAGAGCCAGGAAGTCTCACCTCTGACATATACTAGCTGGGTGACCCTACACAAGTCATTTCACCCATCAGTGCTCCAAGCAACTTCCTAACACTGTAAGTTACAGAGAATATGGTAACCTGTACTGGTAGAAGCAGTTTCCTCACCCTGGAAGTCCTTATTCCATTGAAAACATGGTTCTGTCTTCTATCCCTATACCCTTGAAAGACTCAAGTGAAAAGCTATGAAGCCCATTTTTCCTTTACCATCTAAACATACCCAATGACTTGGAACAGAATTCTCTATGTAGAAGAGATATTCAAAGGGTGGTGGGTGAATAGATGAGTAGAGTTTTATGGTCCTTTCCAGACTTAGGTGTTATGATTCTGAACATAATGCCCCTTTTCCAAGAAATGCCTCAAAGATACCTGGAGTGATCGTCATCAAATTCCAAAATAAAATGCCTTACAAACTGATAAGGATAACATAAAAATCTCCAAATGATCTTTATTTTTCCCCCAAAAAAATTAGTTGAGTAAGTGAAAAAAAAGAGGCTTCTTCTACAGGCTAGAGAGCAACAAGCAAACGTGTATACACTGACAATTGTACATTCTTAACAAGTTTCAGTTTCTTCCACAGATGAATCAGAGAACGCCTTTGCAGACGGACTTGCATTTTTTTTTCTGAAGGTCAAATTGAATGACAAGGATTAGCTGGCAATCAGAGAAAAGACCTCTGGGTATCTGTTTTCTATTACTCTAATTACAGAGGGTGATGATTGTGCATTTGCTATTATTGTTTCTGCAGCTCTGAGATTTCTGGCCAAAATATTCCAGCGTACTTGATGGTATGGTGATTTTGAAGACCAACCCAAATGATCAAAGATAAAAAAGAAATGCTGAACAAGGAAATCACATTATGGACTTCACTAGGAGTGAGACACTGCTCTGCTTTCATTCCTGAGGGCTATGAATGTGGCCACAACCTTGACAATCTACATTGTTTTCCTAATTGACTGACTTGTCCTTTTTCTTCTTTTTTCTTTTCCTTTTGTAGTGAACTAGTTATTTTAGTTAAACAAGTTACATTGGATGGAAATAAAACCATTCAAATTATTTGACTGCATTAGGCTCATTTTTTTTGAGTGGGTGGAGGGTAAATACTGTAGAAAGAACACCCAAATTAAATTATCTTATTGTGGAGTGACAGGTCATTTAACACCCTCTTAACCAGAGGGAGACTTAGCAATATTGCAGCTTAGGGGGTTGCCTTTGGCCAAGAAATCTATACACATATGGTGCACAATTGGGCTCATTGGATTGGCGTCTCCCAAGACCTTTTTTGAAAAGACCCAGTGGAAAAACAATTAAACACAAAGCTGCTTCAGTGGATGACTCTATTAGTTCTGAAACAAACAGCTCTCTGTTGGAGTAGAAAAGGTCATAGTAGAGGATTTAAGTCAGACATGAAAATAGGCATTGCCCTTGGTTTAAAAGAATCATAGAATCAGAATCCCAGAAGCTCAGACTGGAAAAGAACTTCCAAGGTCATCTAGTCCAACCCATCCATTCCTGACCCCAAATCCAATCATCTGCACAACATACCTGATAAATGGCTATCTGTTTTAGCCTTTCCTTAAATACCTTCAGTGACAGGGAGCATTACTCTACAAGGCCCTCTTTTTGATAACTCTATTAGTAAGTTTCACTTCATACCACCCTTAAATTTTGATGTTTGTAACTACTATCTATTGTTTCCCATTCTACTTTGTGAGGCTAAGCAAAGTAAGTCAATTTTTTTCATTTCTCTTCAGGCTGCATTCCAGACTTCTCTACCATGCCCCAGAAACCACTCTATCCTGGAAGATCACTTCAGCCTTAGAATTCCCATACTAGAAGTACCTTCTGCCTCTGTGACACCTCCCTTGGAATGGATGATTCTTCCCATAACCTTCATTTCTTCATTTCTCATGAGATTGCATTTTATCATGTCTCTCTAACTGCCTCCCTCCACTGTTTCAGTGTCCTTTTATATATTTCTTTGCCTTATTAGAATGTAAGCTCCCTGAGGATAAGGACTGTTTTTCTTTTTGCTTGTATGGCACATAACAAGCACTTCAATGTTCATGGACTAACTAATTTCTCTTCCAGGTGATAACCCACCAGATACCTGACATGTCCTCCTTGAGACCTCTTTTATCCATGTAAATAAATATCTCCAGCAGGTTTAAAATAACCTGATATGAAATGAACTTGAGGCTATCCAAGGGTATGTACTTGTGTGCATATGTATATGTGTATGTCCACATACACACTGGCAGAAAAATACACTAACTATGGAGAAACAAACCAGTTGTTCCATTAGTTCCATGTTTTCTGACAAATCTAATTGGTTTCACAGAACATGTTATCTGTAGCAGAAGACAGTGAGCTTCCTGTAGACAAATCTGGGAACAATAAGAAAAAAAGAGGGTCATTATGCTGCACAAGAAGAACATAAAGTAAGAGTTGTATTAAAGAAGTGACTATATTATTGGGATGTGTTAAGTATACAGTAGCACGTACCCTATATCAGAAGAGTATCATGTTCAGTTTAGGAAAAATATTGAGACACATGGGGATTCAGAAGACTGTAAAGAAAGGTTCAGGAAAATAAGAACAATGAGGATAAGTTATATGAATTGGAGGTTATTTATCCTGATGATGACTAGAACAAAGGACTCAGATATCTGTTAGTGTTAGGATGGGTAAGAAATGACCAGTTTTTCCCTATTGCTACTGAGATCAGAACATGGGTTCAAATCCTCTCATTTCACAAATGGAGAAACTGAGTTTCAAAGAAGGTTAAATGGCCTTCTCTTCTCTCCTAGAGCTTCCCAAGACACTCACTCAACCCCCATCCTCTTAGCAGAGGACTTTGCTTTCACTGAAAAAGATTAAGGCCATCTGCTGAGAGCATCTTCTCCCCTTCTCCTCATTTCACATCTGTCTGACACCATCTACTACTAACTCCTTCACTTCAGCCCTTGATAAAGTAGTGGTCCTCTTTGATAAGGCCAACCTGTCTATATACATCCTTGTATCAGTAAGGCAAGATTCATGACCTCAACAATGACCATGAATTTCCCCATATAGTTTAGAATCACAAAGTATAAGAGATTCTCTAAGTTGAAGGCAGAGGAAGTATAATATTGGTTTAGACACCAGAGGATCAAACCCGAAGAACAATAACTCCAATCCAACATAGCAACAGTTATATTCCAAAGCCAGTAAGTCCACCTGCACCAAGTAAACTCCACCACCACCCCATCTTCCCATATACACTCACTAATTGCAGCTGCCTGCTTGCCTGTGTTCTCTCCCCTCTCATTTCTCTAGTTTCCAGTCTCTGCTCTCCGCTTTGCACTCTCTCTGCAGCTCTGCCTTATCAGAGTTCTTACTTCTTCTCCTTGAGCTGAATTCTGACCTTAATGGCTACCTTCTGGGTATATATACTCTTCTTAGGGCCTGAGGGCTTCACACCCAAATAGCAAAAGGGTGTAGGCCTGAGGCTTAGCACTTAGTAAGTAAAGGGTATAGGCCTGCCTCTAGTCAAGCCTCCCTTAACTAGCCCCACCTGAGGCCTATTGAATGGGTGAGAAAGATCTTTAATCACTGTTTGGCATCACAATCCTTGATCCTATTCACTACTGTATTCTCCAGCTGATTGCCCTACCATTATCCCTACTCATTCTCTATGGGAAATCTCTCTCCCTATCTATTGGCTCTTTCTCTGTTGTCTACAACCCATTTATGTCTCCAATCCTCAAAAACACTCATTTCATCCTGCCATCACTCCTAGCTATTATCCTATATTTCTCCTTGCTTTCTCTGCTAAACACCTTGAAGAAGTTACCTATGTGCTATGCCTCCTCTTACTTTCTTCTTACTCTCCTCTAAGCCCGTGGTAATCTGGTTTCTCACTTTATCCATCATTCAACTGAAATATCTCCCTCCAAAGTCATCAATTATCTCTTAATTGCCAAAGCTAACTGCTTTTTTTTTTCTTTCTCAAACTTCTTCCTTCTCTACCACTCCAAAGCATTTGGCATTATTAATCCCTTTCTACTGGATACTCGCTCTTCTTTAGGTTTTCTTGACACTGTTATTTCATCATTCTTCTACTTAGCTAACCACTCATCAGTCTCCTTTGCTGGATCTTCATCCTTATCACATTCCCAACTGTGTGTGTCACTCAGATATCTATTCTTAGCCTTTTCTCTTTTCTTTTTATGCTATCTGCTTTAGTAATTCCATCATTTCTAATTGGTCTCCCTAACTCAAGACTCTCCCCATTTCAATCTATCTTCCGGTCAGTCATGAATTCAATAAAAACATCTATTAAGCACCTACTATGTGTCAATATGTTCCAACGATTCACTTAATTGTCAGAAACATAGTGTTACCAGAGGTAGAAAAAAATACAGAAGACGAAAGAATCCAATCTAGTTTATAAAATGCTTCCCCACCATACCTTTGCTGAGCATTCATTCCCTTCTTCAATTCTAGGTAAAGTAGGATGTGGTACTCCAGGTCTCCTGGCTCCTAAGAGGTATTTATTCATTTAATAAGCATTTATTAAACAAGCAAAAATAACAATAACATTGTTATTATTAACATAATGTCTCTAATTAATGTAACTATTATGATAAATATATAATATAAATATTTTTATTGATGTAACATTGCTATAATGCTTTAAAGTTTGCAATGTACTTCACAAATGTTATCTCATTTCATACTCACACTCCATGAGGTAAGTGCTATTATGATACCCATTTTACATATGAGGAAGCAGCATCAGACAGAGGTTAAGAGACTTAGGCAGTACCACACAGAGAGTTAGTGGCTGAAACCAGATTTGAAATCCTCTTCCTCACTCCGGATGTAGCTCTCTCATAGTGCTATCTACCAACAAATGAAATGAAAGAGCCATTGCATGCAAGGAAATGACATTCTTTTGTCATGTATCAATTACTCTGTACATGGGGACAACCAGATGGTTCAGCGGATAGAGTGATGGGCCTGGAGTTACCAAGACTCCTCTTCTTGAGTTCAAATCTTACCTCATACATATACTAGCTGTGTGACCTTGGGCAAGTTTCTTAACCCTGTTTGCCTCAGTTTCCTCATCTATAAAATGAGCTGGAGAAGGAAATGGCAAACCACTCTAGTATCTTTGCCAAAAAAACCCCAAATGGGGTCACAAAGAGTCATATGTGACTGGGAAACAACTGAAAAACAATTCTTTGTACATATCCGTCTGTGTCTAGTTATTTGTACATCGTGTCCCCAATTACAGCATCAGCTCTTTGAGGGCAGAGATTGTTTTTGCCTTCCTTTGAATCTCTAGCACTCAGTGCAGTGTTTGGGACATAATAAATGCTTAATAAACATTGACTGATTGATTCATTGGCTGACTGACTGAGATCTTCGAGGCAGGGGTGATTTCTTTTTCATTTTTGTATCCCCAGAACCTGGCGCTGTTCCTGACACATTGCAGGTAGTTAATAAATGTTTGAGTTCTGTCATCCTAGAAGCAGTGGCAGAAGTAGTGTCTTCCTTGTCTCTTGTGACCTTTGGTTATTCCCTCCCTCACTCATTTCTGGCATCATGGCCTCCAGTAGCTGCCTCAGAATGGGCTAATTAAGGTGTTCTATGGCATGAAAGTGCCCAAATGGTCAATGCCAGTATAGATGAAGAAGCATGACAAGGATATATGGCTCTATCTGAGTAAAGACAAGAACACCATGGTAGGGAAAGGCAAGGAGATCCTTGTGAGCAATGGAGAGCAGACTGCAGATGACCCCTGTGGCACTTTTGTCAAAATGGTACCACAAAGATTGCCTCTGTGACCAATTTCCTCCAATGTAAAGTGGGAGCGGAGCGGGAGATGGAATATTTGGCCTCTGAGGTCCCATCTATCTCTGGGTCTGAGAGCTATTACCTATGATCCTGGTGTTCATTTTATGGGCCCATGGCATATAATCCTCAGAAGCAAAATTATTTATGCAAGCTTGTACCAAAGATGCTACCAAGAAGAAGCTAATAGAGATAATGTACAAACTCTAAACAGAACTGAGGAAGCAGACTGCTGCACCTTGATAAAGAAACTGGTGGTGGGAGGGGGGGTCCCCTAGAATTGTCAGAAGTCTCTGACCTGCTGGTGAAAGCAAACTGCCTTGTCCCTTTCTTCCAGACCAGAAAAAATGGGGAGGGGGGTGGTTCAAGAAAGGGGAGGGCAATCCCTTCACTGTTTGCCAAACCTCAAAACTTGCTCCAGGAGTTATGGCCTTTACAAATGCTTTTGAAGTCCTATTTCCTCTTGGATTAAAGCAGACCAAGCCCCCTCAGGGACTGGGGAGGGGTGGGGAAGTAGGAGGGAAATAGACTGTATTTCCTCTTAATAATAGGCACTCCTATTCCCCTTGTTCCCACCCACTCACTCAGGCCCACCCCCCTGTTCTGCCACCAAATTCTAACCCTTCCTGATAGGGGCTTTGTACTTATTTGAGTTCTGTGTGTAAATGGAATATTGTAGAGATGGCCCCTCCAGCACACAGGCTGGCTCCCCTCCCACTACCCTTTAGCCACTCATATGGATGCAGTGCCAGCAGAACGATGGTTCAATTTTTAAAAAGAAAGAGAATAAAATGTTCATTGGATTGAAGGCAGGGACTGTGCCATTTTTCATCTTTGTATTCCCAGTATTTTGCATGGCATCTTATGCACAGTAGGCATTTAATAAACATGTATTAAATTAAACTGAATCAAATCAAGCATCTGGAAATGGAACACACTGCTTAGTGTAACAACCTATTTTGTTTTTGGACAGTCTAGATATTTAGAAAGTCATTCTATATTTTGAGCTGAAACCTCCTTGTTTGTCATTTCCAAGCTAGTACCAGTCAATCAACTAGCATTTGTTAGACAACTACTATGTACCAGGAGAAAGACATGATTCCCTAGGCAAGCACTCAACATATTTGAAGACCATGATGATGCCTTTCCCTAGGTTTTCTCTTCTCTGGGCTAAAAATCTCCATTTCCTTCAGCTATTTTTCAAATGGAAAAGTTTCTACACCCCTCACTTTCCAATCGCCCTCCGCTAGTCACTCCAGTTTATCATAATATCTCCTGAAATACGGCCCCTGGAACTGACCACATTTACCCAGACTCAGCCACCCCTCCACCCTACTGGCTTTTGTTGGCTTTTCATGCCCGTGTTAAGGAGAGGAAATAAGTGGTGTCGCACATACCAAAAGCTGGTGATTTCTAAACAGGAGCTGAATCAACAAGTGGACAAAATGTTAAGAAGTGTTAACAAAATTCTTGAAATTAGCCTGCAAGTAGAAAATGATGTGAATATTTGATCTACTGTCATAGTAGCAAATAGAATACAGCAGCTGTGACATGGTATGGGATAGGACTTAATGGGTCATTCTGAAATGCCTGGGAATGGTTAGCCGCGAGGCTGCTACATGCAGTTTTTAATTGATTGATTTGAGTTTGTGGTCAGAAAATGACTGTGGGCTACAGCTTATCTATAATTATCAGTAATCAGAACCAGACTTCTCTCCTCCTAATAGGCCAAGACTTCTCTAACATGGTCGACTCATGTGCTTTGGGGGATTTTTGCTGCCAGTACCTAATAGCTTCCAATAGAATAACATGATACCAAGTGACCATGAGAAAAACACTAGAGGAAATTAATGTGAGGGTATCTGGGGTACTCAGACCTTTCCTCATTTATTACTTTAATTATTTGGCTATTTTGCGATCGAAACAACTTCAGACTAATGTTGAGCCTCTTGCTTTGTCCCCACTTGACTGGTTTATTATAGATAAAGTCAAGTCAAAGGTTGAAACAAGTATGCATATAATTCAAACTGAAACTCCATTTATGCTTGAATTATTTGGGTAACCACAGTAACTCAATTATAGCAAGAGTTGTTAGCTTTTTTGTGTCATGGATTCCTTTGGCTGTCTGGTAAAACCTGTGGACCTCTTCTTAGAACTATTTTTACATAATTGAAGGAAATGCTAAAGTTGGGTTAGAAGTAAGTGAAAATAAAGATATAATATTTTTCCCATCCAAGTTCCTATACCCCATGAAATCCAGAGGCCTAAAGTTAAGAATTCCTTGAATATCATATCTTATAGTTATGAAGCACTTTACATACATCACATTATTTGGGTTAGGAACTAGAGACTGAGACAGATGTTCTACCATCCCTAGCGAATAGGTCAGTTAGCTCTTCTTGAATATTGTAGGAAGAGATCAGAATTAGCTGGGAAATGTCAGGAAAGGTGATTTAGTAGGTAAAGTGTATTATTGGAACCCAACTACTGCCTGCCATTCGATTTAGCTCAATTTAATGCACTTCAACAGATCTTTCTATAGCATTTTATTTTTTTCCCCAATAACATGTCAAGACAATTTTTAGCGTTCATTTTTTACAAGTTTTTGAGTTCCAAATTTTTCTCCTTTCCTCCCTACTCTCCCCTCTTCTTAAAATGGCAAGAAATTTGATAAAGGTTATACATGTACTATCATGTAAAACATATTTCCAAATCAGTCACAGTTGTGAAAGAAGAAACAGATCAAAAGGGGGGAAAACCATAAAAAGAATAAAGTAAGTAAAAAAGAATGCATCAGTCTGCCAGTTCTTTATCTCGCTATGGATAGCATTTTCCTTCATGAGTCCTTAGTACTTGTCTTGGATCATTGTGTTGCTTAGAAGAGGTGAGTCATTCATAGTTCATCATCACACAATGCTGTTGATACTATGTACAATATTTTCCTGGTTCTGCTCATTTCACTTTGCATCAGACAGTACAAGTCTTTCCAGGTTTTTCTGAAATCTACCTGTTCATCATTTCTTATTGCACAATAGTATTCAATTACATTCCTATACCACAGCTTGATAAGCCATTCCCCAGTTGATGGGCATCCCCTCAATTACCAATTCTTTGCCACCACAAAAAGAGCCACTATAAATATTTTTGTACATGTAGGTCCTTTCTCTTTTTTATGACCTCTGTGGGATATAGACCTAGTAGTGGTATTGTTGGATACCCCTTTGGGAATAGTTCCAAATTGCTCTCCAGAATGTTTGGATCAGTTTACAGCTCCACAAACAGTGCATTAGTGTCCCAATTTTCCCAATCTTTTCCAACATTTATCATTTTCCTTTTTGTCATATTAGCCAATCTGATAGGTGTGGGGTAGTACCTCAGAGTTGTTTAAATTTGAATTTTTCTAATCAAAAGTGATTTAAAGCACTTCCTCATATGCCTATAGATAACTTTGATTTCTTCATCTGAAAAATGCCTGCTCGTATTCTTTGACCATTTTTCAATTGGGATAGCTTGTATTCTTATAAATTTGGCCCAGTTCTCCATAGATTTGACAAATGAAGCCTTTATCTGAGTCACTTGCTGTAAAGATTATTTCCCAGCTTTCCACTTTCCTTCTAATCTTGGTTGCATTGGTTTTGTTTGTACAAAATCTTTTTAATATAATATTATCAAAATTATCTATTTTACATTTTGTAATACTCTCTGTCTTTTGAATTCTTCCCTTGTCCAAAGATCTCACTGGTAGATAGATTATTCTTTGCTCCTCTAATTTACTTATAGTGTCACCATTTATGTCTAAATCACGTACACATTTCTGACCTCATCTTGGAATATGGGGTGAGACATTGGTGTATGACTAGTTTGTGTGCTATTGTCTTCCAGTTTTCCCAGAAGTTTTTGTCAAATAGTAAGTTCTTATCCCAGAGGCCGGGGCTTGGGGGTTTATTAAACACTAAGTTACTATAGTTATTTACTACTATGTCTTATGTACCTAATCTATTCCACTGGTCCTCCACTCTATTTCTTAGCCAGTACCAGATAGTTCAGATGGCTACTGCTTTATAATATAGTTTGAGATCTGATATTGCTAAGCCAACTTCCCTCATATTTTTTTCATTAATTCCCTTGGTATTCTTGACCTTTAGTTTTTCAGATGAATTTTGTTGACATTTTTCTATCTCTATAAAATAATTTTTGGTAGTTTGATTGGTGTGACATTGAATTAGTAAATTAACTTAGGTAAAATTGTCATTTTTATTATATTGGCTTGGCCTACTCATGAGCAATTGATATTTTTCTAATTGTTTAGACCTGACTTTATTTATGTGAAAAGTATTTTGTAATTATATTCATATATTTCCTGGGTTTGTCTCAGCAGGTAGACTCCCAAGTATTTTACATTGTTTAGAGCCATTTTTATCTTACATCCTGCAATTTTGCTAAAATTTTTAATTATTTCAAGTAGTTTTTTAGTTGATTCTCTAAGATTCTCAAAGTGTAGCATAGTATCATCTGCAAAGAGTGATAGTTTTGTTTCTTCATTGCCTATTCCAATTCCTTTGATTTCTTTTTCTTCTCTTATTGCTATAGCCATATATACCATATTGAATAACAGTGATGATAATGGGCATCCTTGCTTCACTGCTGATCTTATTGGGAAGGCTTCTGGCTTATCCTCATTACAGTTAATGCTTGCTGATGATTTTAGAGACACTTTATACTTTAAGGATGCTCCCTTTATTCATGTGCACTCTAATATTTTTAATGGGGATGGATGCTATACTTTATGAAAAGCTTTTTCAGCATCTATTGACAGAATCACATGATTTATGTTGTTTTTGTTATTGATATGGTAAATTATGTTGACAGTTTTCCTAATGTTGAACTAATACTGCATTCCTGATATAAATTCCACCTGGTCAGAGTGTATAATCCTTGTGACATATTGATATAATTGCCTTCCTAATATTTTGTTCAAAATTTTTGCATCGATATTCATTAGGGAAATTGGTCTATAATTTTCTTTTTCTGTTTTAGCTCTTCCTGGTTTAGGTATGAGTACCATATTTGGGTCATTAAGAGAGTTTTATATGATTCCTTCTTCACCAATTTTTCCAAATAGTTTATATAGTATTGGAATTCATTGTTCTTTAAATGTTTGGTAGAATTAAATTGAAAAATTTGTGTACAAACAAAGCCAATATAACCAAGATTAGGAGGGAAGCAGAAAATTGGGAAAGGACTTTTATAACCAGTGTCTCTGACAAAGGCCTCCTCTCTAAAATATACAGGAGAACGGAGTCAAATTTATAAGAATACAAGTCATTCCCCAATTGATAAATGTCCAAAGGATATAAACAGGCAGTTTTCAGAGAAAGAAATTAAAGATATCTGTTATATGAAAAAATACTCAATCTCTATTGATTAGAAAAATGCAAATCAAAACAACTCTTATGTACCACATCTCTCTTGTCAGATTGGCTAGCATGTCAAAACAATAAAACGATAAGTGCTAGAGAAGAGGCGGGAAATTGGAACACTACTGCATTGTTGGTGGAGCTGTGAACTAATCCAACCATTCTAGAGAGCAATTTGGAACTATGCCCAAAGGGCTATACAAATGTGCATACCCTTTGACCCACTTCACAGGGCTATATTCCAAAGAGATCATATAAGGGGGAAAAGGACCTATATGTACAAAAATATTTATAGCAGTTCTTTTTGCGGTGGCAAGGAATTGGAAATCAAGGGGATGCCCATCAATTGGAGAATGGCTAAACAAATTGTGGTATAGTAATGTAATGGAATACTATTGTGATATAAGAAATGAGGAACAGATGGACTTCATAAGAACCTGGAGAAACTTATATGATCTGGTGATGAATGAAGGGAGCAGAACCAGGAGAACATTGTACACAACCACAGACACATTGCTTCTGTGATGACTAACTTTGATAGACTTGGCTCTTTTCAACACTGCAAAGTTCTAAGCTCCAAAAGGCTCATGATGGAAAAGGCTATCCTCATCCAGAGAAAGAATTATGGAGTATGAATGCAGATTGAGGCAAACTATTTTATTTTCTATCTTTTTTTTTAATTTAATTTGATTTGACTTGATTTTTGGTTTTGTTTCATCTTTCTCATGGTTCATTTCCTTGGTTATAAATCTTCTTTACAACTTGATATTTGGGAAAAAAAGGTTTAATGTGAAGGTATATGTAGAACCTATATCAGATCACATGCCATCTGGGGAGGAGAGGGGGGGAGGAGAATCAGGGAGAAAATTTGGAAGTCAAAAACTTGTGGAACTGAGTGTCATAAAGTTAAAAAAAATAATTAACTTTTAAAAAAAACTAAACAGAAAAAAAAATGTTTGGTAGAATTCACTTGTGAACCCATCTGGCTCTAGGGATTTTTTTATTAGGGAGTTCATTAATTACTTGTTCAATTTCTTTTTCTAAGATGGGGTTATTTAGGCACTATTTCATGATCTTTTACTCTAGGTAATTTATATTTTCATAAATATTCATTGATTCCACTCAGATTGTCAGATTTATTGGCATATAAGGGGGCAAAATATTTCCTAATGATTGCTTTAATTTCTTCTTTATTGGTGGTGAATTCACTCTTTTCATTTTTGATACTATATTTTTAATTTTCTTCTTTTTTTAACTAAAATTAACCAATAGCTTATCTATCTTATTAGGCTTATTTTTCCTAAAATCAGCTCCTAGTTTTATTTATTAGCTTAATTGCTGTTATACTTTAAATTTTATTAATCTCACCTGTGATTTTCAGTATTTCCAATTTGGTGATTAATTAGGGATTTTTAATTTGTTTTTTTTTCTTAGTTGTGTGCCCAATTCATTGATCTGCTCTTTATTTTGTTGATGTAAAAATTTAGAGAAATAAGTTTTCCCCTAAATACTGCTTTTGGCTACATCCCAGAAATTTTGAGATGTTGTCTCATTGTTATCATTTCTCTAATGAAATTATTGAGTGTTTCTATGATTTAGTCTTTGACACACTTATTCTTTAGAATAAAATTATTTAGTTTCCAATTTATTTTTAATCTATCTTTTCACTGCCCTTTGTTAAATTAATGTTTATTGCATTATGATCTGAAAAGAATACATTTAATATTTCTGCCTTTCTACATTTGATTTTGAGGGTTTTGTGCCCTAATATATACTCAATTTTTGTGTAGGTGCCATGCACCCCTAAGAAAAATGTATATTCCTTTCTGTTCCTATTCCATTTTCTCCAAAAGTCATATCTAACTTTTATAATGCTCTAATCACCCCCTTCTCCTTAGTTTCTTTCTTGTTTGTTTTTTGGTTGGGTTTATCAAGTTCTGAGAGGGGGCAGTTGAGGTCCCCCACTACTATAGTTTTGCTGTCTATTTCTTCCTGTAACTCACTTAACTTCTTTAAGAATTTGGATGCTGTATCACTCAGTGCATATATATTTAGTATTGATATATTACATCATTGTCTATGGTACCTTTTAGCAAGATGCGGTTTCCTTCCTTATCTCTTTTAATTAGGTCTATTTTTGCTTTTGGTTCATCTGAGACCAGGATTGCCACCCTTGCTTTTTTAAACTTCAGCAGAAGCATAAAAGATTCTGCTCCAGCCCCTTACCTTTACTATACTGTGTCTCTCTGCTTCAAGTGTGTTTCTTATACACAACATATTGCAGGATTCTGGTTTTTGATCCACTTTGCTATCTGCTTCTTTTTTAAGAGAGAGTTCACCCCATTCACATTCACAATTATGATTATTATGCATTTTCCCTCCATCCTATTTTTCCTCTTTTTCCTTTCAGCTTTTCTCTCCTCAACAGTTTTTTGCTTCTCTCCACTGCTTCCCCCAGTCTGCCCTCTCTTATGTCAGTCTCCTTCCCATTTACTTAACCTCTTCCCCTCCTACTTTCCTATAAGGTAAGATAGGTTTCTAAATTCAACTGATTAAACATATATATATATATATATATATATATATATATATATATATATTATTCGCTCTTTGAGCCACTACTGATAAGGGTAAGGTTCAAATGATGCCTGTTGCCCAACCTCCCATCTTTCCCTCCACTGTAATAGCTTTTTTCACATCTCTCCATGGGAAATAATTTACCCCATTCTGCTTCTCCCTTTCTTGTGCACCCAGTGTAGTCCTCTTTTTCATCCCTTAATTAATTTTTATGTCATTCTCTCAAATTCATCTTTTACCTGTACCCTCTGGTTATGTATATTCCTTCTAGCTATACTATAAGTGGTACAATTTTTAAGAATTACAAGTATCGTCTTCCCACGTGTGGAAGTAAACAGTCTGGCTCCACTGGATCTCTTATGTTTTCTTTTCCTTTTTTATCTTTCCAGGCTTCTCTTGGCTCTTAATATTAGAGATCAATTTTTTTGTTCAGTTCTGGTCTTCTCTTTATAAAAGCTTGAAATCCTTCTATTTCATTAAAAGACCATTTTTTTCCTTTGAAGTATTATGTATAATTTCACTGGGTAGAGGATGCTTGGTTGTAGTCCTAGTTCCTTTGCCTTCTGGAATATCATGTTCTAAGACCTCCAGTCCTTTAATGTTGCAATGGCTAAGTGTTGTGTAATCCTGATTGTGACTCTCCAATATTTGAATTGTTTCTTTCTGGCCACTTACAGTATTTTTTCCTTGCCTTAATATTTCTAAAATTTGGCTATATTGTTCCTTGGAGTTTTTATTTGGAGATCTCCTTCCCGAGGTGTTAGGTGGATTGTTTCAATGCCTATTTTGCCCTCTGGTTCCAGGATAACAGGGCAGTTTTGCTTGTTAATTTCTTGTAAGATGCTGTCCAGGTCCTCTTTTTGATTATAGCTTTCAGGTAGTCCAATAATTCTGATATTGTTTCTCCTGGATCTATTTTCCAGGTCATTTGTTTTTCCCATGAGGTATTTTACATTTTCTTCTATTTTTTTCATTCTTATGAATTTGTTTGATTGATTTTGGATGTCTCATAGAGTCATTAGCTTCCACTTGCCCAATTCTAAGTTTTAAGGAGTTATTTTCCTCAGTCAGTTTTTGTTCTCCCTTTTCCATTTGGCCAATTGTACTTTCTAAGCAGTTGTTTTCTTTTCCCAAGCTGTTGACTTTTTTTTCATAGTTCTCTTACATCACTCACATTTCTTTTCTCAATGTTTCTTCTACTTCTCTTATATACTTTTTAAGGTCCTTTTTAAGCTCTTCCATGAATTCTTTCTGGGCTTGAGACCACTTCTCATTTTTGTTGGGGGCTTTGCCCATAGGTGTTTTGACATTGCAGTCCTCTTCTGAGTTTGTATCTTGATCTTCCCTGTCACCCTAATAATTTTCTATGGTCAGATTCTTTTTTTTTTGTTGTTGTTACGTGCATTAAAAGATTCCATATTGCATTAGCAATGGAAGTTATCAATGTTCTCATCACCACCACTACTCCCACAACATCACTTCATACATATTTGCCTTCCAACAGAGGCCTTCCAGAAAAGAATATCTTTGCTCAAAAGCATGAGTCTAAATAGAACTTGGAATTAGAGCATCATAGAAAGTTAGTGGAAAAGTAATTTAAAATCAAACATCTTTAAGCGCCCTTCAGATCATACCTACTCTTCCTATATATAAGGCTAGCTGTGGTAACAGGTACTGTGATAGATGCAAAAGAGATAAGGGAAAAGTAGTTACTGTGAGTGAGCAACATAGAGCTAAGCTAAAGCAAGGAATATCATTCCCAGTTGGTCTTGTTGCTTGTCCTTCAAAGGGGATCAATCGTGAGGGTGATATCTTGACTTGCAAGTGAATTGGGTTTAAATAGGGCAGGCTGTGAAAAGTCATCAGCCTCACTCTCTCCTCCAGAGTCTAGTGGCAAGACATAGATCAAGATGACTGGCAATGGCCTCCATCACTCTCAATAAGTTCATGGGTAAGGAGGAGTAGCTACATGGCACAATGGATAGAGCATCCAAGCCTCAAGTCAAGAAGACCTGAGCTCAAATCCAGCCTCAGACACTTGCTATTTGTGTGACCCTGAACAAGTCATTTAACTCTGTTTGCCTCAGTTTCTTCAAATGAGCTGGAGAAGGAAATAGCAAACCATTCTAGTATTTCTGCCGAGAAAACCCAAATGGGGTCGCAAAGAGTTAGACAAGACTGAAACCACTGAGCAACAGCAACAAGGACGAAGAAAGTGAGGATTGTTGAATACAGTCTCTATTTTAAGACCAATTCCCCCTCCTGCAAAAACACAATGAAATGTCTTCGTCATGCGATAAAACCACATGCCATCCAAGTAACAACATCAAGCCTCAAGAAAGATTATGTGGTATAACACAAGACCCACAAAATTACTATTACATAGCAAAAATTTAGAGGAGAAATGACCTCAGAGGTCACCTAGTTCACCCTACCTCCCCCCCCTTTTTCCTTTTACAAGAAAGGAAACTGAGTTCAAGAGAGGGAAAGTTATACGTGCATGCTATAATAGGCCAAGTGGCTCACCAAATCAGGCTGCTACTTCAAGTTCAAGATTAGAACAAAAGGAGACACTTATAATCATCTAACCATTAACAAGAGGAAGTTTACTTAGCTATAATGGGAGAAAGAATATTCGGCCTAGGATAAAATTCCTGGATGCCAGTAGATTCATTGAGTACAACTTTTGTAACAACATTACCCACTGCGGTTTGCTAATCCAGTACCAAGTTCCCAGCTGGAGTTCCTCATGACTTTTTGTATTTAGGCAACCAGGAAGTTTCATCAATGACCTAAGCCTCAGTACTCTGAGCATATGTAACGCTGGAAGTCAGATTTAATACCTTTTACGGAAAAGAGCTAATTATCTCAAACGCAGAGGACTTTGGTAGATATTCCACTACCACGCATGGTCACCCAGCTAGAGCTAGGTAGTTTAGACATCCTGATCCCTGGCCCTATACTAGGGACAACTAGATGGTGAAGTTGATAGCGCACCAAGCCTGAAGTCAGGGAGACTCATCTTCATCAGTTCAAATCTGGCCTCAGACACTTACTAGTTGTGTGATCCTGAGCAAGTTTGCCTCAGTTCCCTCATCTATAAAATCAGCAGGAGAAGGAAATGGCAAACCACTCCACTACCTTTGCTAAGAAAACCCCAAATGGGGTCCCAAAGACACAACTGAAAACGAATAAACAACAAAAGTCCTGTACTCTTTCTGCTATCTCACATTACCTCTTGAATTCTTCCAAATCACAAATTTCACTATCTGACTAGAAGCAGCTAGGTAGCACAGTGGATAGAACCCTGGATTTGGAGTCAGGAAGAACTGAGTTCAAATCTAGCCTCAGATATTTACTAGCTGTGTCATGTAACCAGTCTGCCTCAGTTTCATCAGATGTGAAAATGGGGATAATAATTACACCTATTTCCCAAGGTTGCCATGAGGAAAAAAATGAGATAGTATTTGTAGTAGTGCTTTGTAAACCTCAAAGGATTACATAAATGCCATCTATTATCATTAATTAGAAGGAAGCTAGGTGGCTCAGTGAACAGAGCACCAGGCCTGGAGTCAGAAAGACTTGAGTTCAAATCTGAAGAGTTCGAATCTGTCTTCAGATACTTACCATCTCTATGACCCTGGGCAAGTCACTTAATCTTGTTTGCCTTAAATCCACTATTGAATGAAATGGCAAACCACTCTAGTACCTTTTCCAAGAAAATCCCATGGACAGTATGATGATGAGGAGTCAGACACAACTGAATGACTGAATATTACAATTCCTTACCTCTATCTTGTCTGACAAGGTCATCAAATGCAGGAATGTCTTCTCCATAGAGATAGGTTGGTATTGAGATTATGTAGAAAACAACTAAAATACTTAAATGGATTTGCAATATCATAATTGTGAATGTTCCCCTCAAAGATGCAAAGCTATCCATCCCTTCTCATCCTCTAAGAGTCTTATCCAAATCTTCCTTTAAGTTTCCTACAATGGCTCCACCCACATACTAGGGATCCTCTTTGTTTCTGCCTTTGCAGTGGAATACATGGGCTATAGTCCATCATAGATCCCTTACTTTCAGCGTCTATGCAGATCATCTTTATTTTTCTGATCATAAAATTTTTAAGGATATCCTTTATTCTGGGTCTTCTTTGTAATTTCTTATTTGTTATGTCCTACAACCAGCTCACTCCCACCATGCATCTTGCCATTGCACTCTAAGGTGTACTTAATTTTAATTCTTCAGAAATTGTAGTATTTTATGTCTCAGAACCATACAATAACACTGGTAGAGTCAATATCCTTATTAAGAGATGTGTCTTGGTTTCAGGAAAAAGTTTGGAGGCATTGAAGGAACTCTGCCATTTACCATAGTCAATTCAGTCTGCTCTCATCCTATTTAACTCTGAGCCCAACTTGTTATACATTATCAATATTTATCCAATGTGTATATGCTGATGGCTTTATACGTTGCATGTAATAATCTGAAAACAGGCATTCTTCTTCCACTTAGTTTTTCCTGTGTTCATGTTTAAGCCAATTCTTTTGGTAGTTATGTACCTTGTCCAGGGAGCTCTATGAGGTTCTAGGGTTTAATGTAATCAGTGCAATGGCATTTGCAAATAGAAACTTCTGGAAGACCAATCTCCATATTTATAGGGAATCCTTTTAAGCATGGACTAATCACTGGTTCTCTTCCACAACAGTGGTTATCACTTTTGTAAAGCAGAATTTATGCATATATGTGTATATATATATATAGAGAGAGAAAGAGATATACACATATATGTGTGTGTGGGTATATATATATATGTATATGTATACATATATATGTGTATATACACACACACACACACACACACACACACACACATCATGACAGTGAAGGATAGAAAGTTCTAAGAATGGGCCTTAACCTAATGCTAAAGATTTTTTTAATATTCCTTGCCTCATAATATTTTAGGTCATAGGTGCAATCAAGAACAACTGAATTTTCTACTGCTATCATTGTAATTTATGGCAGTCTTAAAAAAACTGGAATTTATGGACCTTCTTGAGCCATAAAGCTTTTGAAAGAAGTTGTTTCCACTCTCATCAACGTGTGTTTCCTCTCTTCCTGCCCAACTCTCTTACTCTGTCACTTTCTGGAAAATTCCATATTCCATGATTATTTTCTGTATTTGATTCACCTGAGCTTCCCAAATCAATACTTAGCTCTCTCTGCTGATGGCCTGAAAGATGGAAAACAAGTCAGATGTGCCTGAATGGAAACCATGCCCCTCCCTGTACAATGACCTTAAGCTTGCCTGATGCACAAATGGTTGCAATATAGTCATCCTTGCAACAGTTAGGAAGAGTGACAGAACATTTAATGGAATCCAGGTGTGCTAATTCTTGGGAAGTCTTTTCAAAGAACAATTACAGATACCTCTTCCCTTCTTGGACTAAAGATCACTGTACCCTAAATTCTCCTCATTGAGCCCTTTACCTCAAATCCCTCAGGCACTTACTAGCTATATGACTTCAGGCAAGTCATTTAACCTCTGTTTGCCTCAGTTTTTTGAACTGTGAGATGGGAATAATGATAGCATCTACCTCCCAGAATTGTTGTAACAAGAAGCTAATATTTATAAAATGCTTTAGCACACTGCCTAGCAGATAGTAAGGTGCTAACTTTTTCCTTCTTTCTTTCCTTTTCCCTTCCTTCCTTCCTTCTTTTCTTCCTTCCTTTCTCCCTCCCTCCCTTTATTCTTTCCTTCTTTCTTTCTTTCTTCCCTCATTGTTCTAGTTTTCCCATGCCCCTACCCTAAGTATTTCATTTTAGGCTTTAAGCTTCCCTTTATGTGAATATGGTATGCCTTAGTTAAGACCTATTACTTTATGTGCTATTAGTTTGTCTGATTCTTTGTTGAAACCATCTATTGCTAAGTGACCTAACTGCTGATGTAGGATGTTATTTTTTTATGTTGTGCCTTCCTCTAGCTGTATCTATTGTGAGTAAGACTAATACTAATAGACTTACAAGGAAAAATGAGAAGACTGGGATGAGAATATCCGTAATTTTAAGAAGATTATGTTTCAAGATGGAGGCCATGAACTGTGGTGGATAGTGTTGGGCTTGGACTCAAGAATACCTGGGCTCCAATCCCACCTCTCACATCTACTAGTTGTTTGACCCTAGACAAGGTACAAAATGGCTAGACAAGCCATTTAACCTCTATGTGCAGCCCACTGACTACAAGTGGGCTGGTGAGATAGTGACTGATAAAGATTATAAGGGTTCTCATCAGTCTTTGAAAAATAAGTCAAATATATTTCATGAGCTAGAAACCTCCTTCCATAAGCCACAAACCTACTTTTTAGACTTTAAAAATATTTATAATTACTGTATCTCAGAGGCAAGTAAATATAGACAGAAAAAGATGGAAAGCAACTCCAAATTTATATATAAAACCTCTACTTTAGTGGAAGTAGAGATTCTGACTGTACTTTATGACTATTGTGGGTCAAAAAACAGTTTTTTAATATCGTGCTGATTTACTGCACACACTATACATGGAAAGTTTGGAAGCTGCTTAAGTCATTATGTGAAACATGAAGGCTTATAATGAATGATTGATTTAAAACCACATCTCAAAATAGTCCTTATTCAACCCACTTTTCCACGTACAAAAGCATTAGGAACTTTCTTAAAGTCTCAGCACTAAAATGCAGGAATTGGGCAGAGAGAGAACATTCTCCCTTCTCTACCCAAAAGGCCACAAGATCATCACCCTCTCCAGCAAGAAGCAGAAAATTGAACCTAGAATTTACTTCTGAGACTCATAAAGCAAAATAATTTATTTCAACTAGTTATCCAAGATCTTTCTCAAGTTGTCCATACCTCCATACTGTCCTTATACCTTCTCACCAGATCCATCCACACCAACGGCAACTCTACCACATCTCTATCCAACTTCAATTCAGCTGGTTACTTATGAATAGTTGGATGTTAGTTGGTGATAATGAAGTCCATAGGAAGCCCCACTTTAGCCATTCTGCCAATATGAAAAACAAAACATTAGGAGCCCGGATAGAGGAGAGAAGCCAGGAAGTTGCCTGAGCTCTCCCCAATTTCCCTTAGAAGCAACATTAAATCAAGCCTCTAAACAGATTCTGGAGTGACAGAAGCTACAAAAAGACAGAGTGAAACAATTTTCCAGATAACTTAGAAGGACTTCAGGAAAGGTCTGTCTTACTTGGGTAAAAGGGAAGGATAGCCCAGTGCAGACAGTGTCCAGGCAAGCCAGTGGGAGGCTCTTAACCAAGACAGCAACCAAGATCTCTTGGTCCTGGCTCGGAAGACCAGCTGTGAGGCCTCCAGCAACAACAGGCTTGACTAGGCTGGACTACTCCACTGCAGTGAGCAAGACACCAGCACCTGAAGCCCCAGCACACAAAACCAGTGAGCAGGCCCCTGGCCCCCAGCACAAGAAGCTTTAGACAGTGCTCTCTATGCCCTAGAAGGAGAGCTCAACTTTAAAATCCTCAAAATAGGCCAAAAATGAGCAAGAAGCAAAAAAGAACCTCGGCCATAGAAAATTACAGTGGTGACAGGGAAGATCAAAACACAAACTAAGAAGAGGACAACATTGTCAATAGACTTTCATCCAAAATCTCAAAGGGGAATATGGATTGGTCTCATGCCCAAAAAGCATTCTTGGAATAGCTCAAGAAGGATTTTAAAAGTCAAAAAAGAGAGGTAGAAGAAAAATTGGGAAAATAAATAAGAGGTATGCAAGACAGTCAACAACTTGGAAAAGGAAGGACAAAAATTGACTGAAGAAAACCAACTCCTTAAAAAGTAGAATTGGCTAAATGGAAAAGGAGATACAAAAGCTAACTGAAGAAAATAATTCCTTAAAAATTAGAATTGGGCAACTGGAAGCTAATGGCACACATCAAGAATCAGTCAAAATCAAAAGAATGAAAAAATAGAACAAAATGTAAAATACCTCACTGGAAAAATAACACATTATAATCTAAGCATGTCTTCTATAAGGAATCCTTCCCCAACTCGATTGAATTGAAAAAAACATTTATTGGGTGCACATAACAAAGGAGCAAAGCACTCTATTAGGTGCTGAGGAAGATGCAAAAAATTAATAAGATATGGTCCTTACCCTCAAATTGGTATAATCCTTCTCCCTGTCACCTCAACTTTCAAACTTGTAGGAACCTTTGATTCCTCTTAGCTTTCCTTCATTCCCCACATCTAGACCTAAGAAAATTGTACTCATTCTTCCTTCATAACATTTTGTTCTTCTTTTTCCTTTTCAACAGCCAAAACCCCATCAGAGATGGTGAGCCACATCATTAATAGACTATTGAGGGGGATTTCCTTCCACCCCTCCTATTTCAAGCTTCTTTCAGTGCACATGACGACAAGAATCTTCTTTAGTCATCACTTTGATCTTATCAGTCTGTTCTTAGAAGCTCGTGATAGCACCCAGCTACTCACTGAATCAAAATAAAATTCCTAATTCTAAGATGGCTGCTTTCCTCACAGCTTGCTAAACATCATGCTATGCTTTCCATTCTAGCAGTAGAGTCAAACTCAGATAGAAATGGCGTGACTAAACCATACAAAAGAATCACCGCAGGCTACATATTGACTTAGAAAACCACATATTAATATTATCCATGTTTTACTGTACTTTTACTTATCTTGTTAAATATTTGCCAAATACATTTTAATCTGGTTTGAACTGCACTTGGGAGAATTATGGGCCACATGCAGCATATTTGACACCTCTTCAGTAAGGTCAGACAATTTTTTTATTGTTCTCTGTACTTGACTTTAAGCCCTTTTAACTCATCTTGGCAAGGTCAGTATTGCTATCCTCTTTGTTTTCCCCTACTTTTCATTCTTCTTCATTCCTTACATACTATCAGTAGTCAAGTAGAGTTGATTCTTTCTGAACAATACATCTCATGTATCTATCCCTATCCCCATCCACACAGCTGCCACCCTAGTTGAGGCCCTCACTACTACTCATCCAGACTATTGTTAATAATCTCCTAATTTAGTCTTCCTGTTTCCAGTTTCTGTCTTCTCCAATCTCCTCCACAGAGCCGCTAAATCGATAGCCCTAAAGCATTGAGTTAGGCATAAGAATCTTCAGTGTTTATTATTATTTTTATTTATTATTATTATTATTCTCTCTAGAATAAAGGAGAAATACTTCTTGCATTTAAATCTGTTGACATTTTGACTCCAGTCTAACTTTCGAGGCTTATTTCCCATTAGCCCCCCTCAAGCAATCTTCATTTCAGTTAAAATGGCCAACTTCTCACTCCTCAAATTTGGCACACCATTAGGAATTTTATTTTGATTCAGTGAATAGCTGCATACCTTTGTTCAGGCAGTCATGACTGAAAAGCCCTCCATCTTCAATGGTCACCTCTTAGATTCCCTAACTTCCTTTAAAGCTCAGCTTGGATGTAATCTCCTTCAAGAGGTTTTTCCTGACCCTGAAATTACCTTGCAATTATTTATCTGTGTACATACAGTTCCTCAAGAAGAATATAAGCTCCATGATGTCAAGGACTATATCATGTTTGTCATTATATTCCCAAAACCTAACACAATGCCTTGTATATGGGAAGTGCTTAATATGTTTGCTTAGTTACATTTAATTAAGACTTTGTTCATGATACTTGAACTTAGAAAGATGTTCAACAACTTCTCCATCATTTAATTTCCTTTCCTTACAAAAACTTCTCCAGAATTTAGAAAGCTTTGGATACTTCACTGAGGTCTATAAGAACATAAAGCAGAGATTCTTAACCTAGGGTCAATAAATTGGTTTTTTTTTTCAATTTGATAACCATATTTGAATGTGTTTGCTTTGTAATTTTTTTATCCTTTGCATTCAAAAACATTGTTTTGAATTTCATCAGGCAAAAGTTAAGAACACTTGTCATAAAGAGTATATGCAAAGGACAAACTAAAGTATTTTCCATAAATCTCAACATCTCAAAACAAGGTGCCATTTCCCAAAGCTTAAAGGCTTTGATTTTAACTAAAAAAGAAAACAATATCCCATTTTATATACTGTGTAGTATACACATAGGACTCAATTACAATATAACAGATTTAGAGACAGAATGATCCTTGGACATCATCTAGTTTGTTGCTCTTAGACATGAGGAAACAAGCACAGAGTGACTAGCCCAGAATTACACAAGCAGGTAAGTTTCAAAGCTGGAGTTTGAACTCTGGTACTTTGATTCCGAATACAGTATGCTAGACCCAGTATACCACTTTGCCTATCTCCCTCATTGGTACAGGGTAAAAAAAAAAATCCTTCTTATACCTATTTAAAAAAATGTGTGCATAATAGCCTTCCATGATTCAATGGTGTACAAAAAGCATAATGAGGTAGTACATTGGATTGAAATGTTGTTCTGGAGCTTTTTGAGATCAATGTCATCATGCCACCAAAACTCCACCCCCAAAAATCCCTTTGTAGGACTTCATATGACTGTCAGAAATAACACACTGGGTAAAATATACCATCTGACCTCTGATACAATGCTTCTGTCTTTGTTTCCTTGTTATAGATTTAAAACTAAAAGGACCTTTTTGTCTAAATCCCTCAGTTTACATTTGAGAAAACTGAGGTAGAGAGAAGTTGGATTGCCCAAGACTACACAGAGGACAGGAGTGGAATTCAGGTCTTCTGAAATGAATTCGTGGCATTCTTTTCACTGTAAATTGCCTCAACTAGATTGATATTTCCTAGCTCCAGTCACTCTAATTATCTCTGCTCCCTCTAACATGTACTATATTTAAAGATGTGATTAGATGTGGGCATGCTTATATGTTCATAGTGTATGTACTTTCTAGAGAGTCTGTTCTTTCTATTAGATTGTATACTTCTTGAGGATAGTGTCTATACCAATTACTTCCTTGGAGGCTCCCCACAACACATGCAGAAGGCACTCAAAACATTTTAGGGGATAAAGTGCAAGTAAGAGGAAACAGCAACTCCATTAGCACCCATTCTCCTCCCCCCACACTTTACTTGGTTAATTTTCCCATATGATGGGTTTTGAAAGCTTTTGATTCTCCCTGGATTGTTGGCTTGTGCCTGTGCACCCTTCCCACCTCAGTGGCCTACCAACCTTCTCTTCCTCAGCAAGTTAATGGGTACAATTGCTAACATATGGTCATGGAGATGGAACATATGCAAATGATTGCTCTTCAGGCAGAGTTGTCTTGGTGTGATCAACCACAGTCTTTATTTATTTGAGAAAAATCAAACAGAAGAACATCTCATCTGCTATCTCATGATTTTTCTGTACTTAATTACAAGCTCGAATGGCTCCAAACTCAAATTTAGCAATTTGTAAACAAGAAAATACAGGTTCCAGTGGAAATAGATTTCATAATCCAACTTTGCATGATTTTGCTCTCCTTGCAGCCTGTACTTCAATTCAATCAACATTTATTAAAACTCTATTATACGTCAGGCTCTATTCTAAGTGGGGGGTGGCATACAAAGGCAAAGTCAAGAAACAATCCCTAACCTTAAGGAGCTAACATTTTTATGGGGAGGATACAACATGAAATCAGATAAATACAAGAGAATTAAAGGAGGATCAAGATAGCGGGGGGCGGGGTCGAGATAATGAATGTGCAAGTGCTTTGGTAAGCATAAAGTCCTGTTTAAATATGGTATAATAACAATAACTGTTGTCATTATTTAATTTTTATTGTTGTTATAACTTAAGCTGTAGTCTAGAGGCCCAGCTCTAGTTATATATGGACTGGGTTCCATCTTTAGAATATACCACAAACCACTTCCTTTTCCTCACCTAGTGTTTCCCCTGGAAGCATAAGAATAATGCTTGTGTCTGGATCTAACACCGCTTAAGGGCAAGGTCTAGGTTTAGTCCTCATAGCTCTATCAATTACTGTTTCTTGGGTCCAAGCCCCAGTCCTGAGCCAAGTGCCTGGTATATTGCAGGCACTTAATAAATGCTTGTTGACTCAAATTCTGTTGGTACAGAAACTCAATGTGGTTCACTGAGTTGTGAAACTTCTTTTCAAACAGCTTATTTCAGAAATTCCTTTGTTGAGTGATTTCCCTTCTCAGAACTATTTGCCCCTCTGGAACTTTCTCTCCACAGCTCCCACGTCAGGCCAAGAGATTCATTCCCAGGGTAATGCCACGACCCAGATGAGTAGACCCTTTTTCTCATCAGGGATCCAAGTCTTTTTTCTTTGTTCTCTTCTCTGTCTCTCTCTATTCTGGTCTCTTCCATATATTGGGAAAGCCATCTATTGGGAGTGTGCTTTCAACTTAACATACTTGACATAGGATTTTTAATGACTATATTTCATTCTTCAACATTTAGGGCCACAGATCTTCATCAACATCTTCCTTGGAAAGTCAGAAGAAATTTTATCTTGACACTTCATGGAGCTCCCTTACTCTATGTGAAACATCAAGACTTGGGGCCCCTGCAAAGTCATCTTGAACTGATTTTCCAAATGAATCATTAAGCTCCAACTTACTCTTTCAATCACAAAATCTCACTTAAAATTTATCATTCTGTCCCTTCCACTTTTGCTAAGCACCCTTCAGAGAAAATCAAAGAAGTAGGGGCAGACTAAGCTAGCATGTTCCCATTGGCATATCCTCTTGGAATGTCTGAATTATGTCTAGGGTATCCACTTCAAACTGAGGAATTTGGCATTCCTAGATGAAGTGGGGGAGGGGAGAGGAACTTTCTTAGCTGGTTCATGAAAGCAGAGACCACTAGGGCTCCAGATATTGATCAGGCTAAAAGATCTTGGCCCTTATGCCTCTTTAATAACTGTGAAGGCCTCACAGTAGCACAGAGAAGTTTGTGGATTTTTATATTAAACACTAACATATACACATCCACAGAAATAAATGCTAATGGTATCCTTGGAACTAAAGAAGTAATTTGACTTGTCAAGCAAAAGATACGGATTAAAAACCTCTTTGTATTCTAAAATTTCTTAGAGGACTTCTATGTAATTGTATATAGTTTACAAAATTAAAATTAACTAATGAGAATAATTATTTTGGTTGTGTTAAAAAAGGAGGTCCAGTGTTTTATGTAATTAGTAGAAAATCCAAGAAAGGAAGAGCTTTTTTGAGGGATGAACACAATGGAAAAAGTAATGGTTGTGGAACTGCAGATCCTGTGTTCAAATCTCACCTTTGACTTTTACTTACTTGTGTGACCTTGGCAAATCACTTTCTTGGGTCTCGGTTTCATCTGTAAAATGAGGGATCTAGACTAGATGGCCTATGAAATCCATTTCTGCTGTAGATCTGTGATCTAGTGTTGCTACTTCCCAAATGCTCTAATATTATCACTTCCCAAATATGAATATCCTGAGCAAAATATAATCTTGTTGTTGTTGTTTGGGGGGGGGAGTGAGGCAGACTATCATTTTTATGTCTTATTAAATGGCTCACTGGGCTTTGTGAAAATGGTATCTCTTATTTAAAGAGTATTCCAAACCGATTTATTTGCAAATGAATTGAAAACATATGGATCCAATTTCCTGAAAGTTGCTAAGAGCTTCTAAAAATGAAGGGGAAAGGACCTAGTCGTTTGCATCAGGTTTTTATTGAAAACAAACAGTTGAAAAACTGTCCAAACATACAACAGAAGTACATTTTGAACACCACATTCTCATCAAGAGGCAAAATGTTACTGGAACATTTTCACATCAAAGTCACTGATTATGTATACAAGTATATACATTTAAAAATAGAATTAAAGAAGTCCCTTTGGCCCACTGCATCACTTCACGTGTACCTACACAAGGCTACTAAGCCAAGAACCTTGTCTAAAACCCATATTTGGTGCCTATCTAATGATTGGGAGGAAAACTTTCACCAAGACATCTGTAGAGGCAAAAGCTCACCTTCTAAAAATTTATAGATTGCTACTACTCAAGGTCATCAATTTCCTACACATCCTGGTCTTTGCTATTAATATACAAAGCGTGCAGTCATATACCGCAACCTATTTTATGCCTTGTTGGTGTCTGTTTTCCAGTACACACATATTCAGTGCTCCATTGTACCCTCCTACACAATGCAGGCCACAGGCCACAGGCCACAGACCACAACCACCTGGGAAACGATAAAGAAACCTTCCTTGGGTTCATTGTGTCCACCTGGAAAAAAAGTCATTCCTACTTCTTCCTTGGCTATTTCAGTAGTTGATATATTCAAGATTTTGGTGGCAAGGATATTTTTACTTTAAAAAAAAAAGGTTGAGCAACTTAAAGATACCAGGAAAAAATTTTCTCCATGGAAAGTTCATTTCCTAAATTGATGACAATTTCTAGTGGAAAAAAAAATCTATAGAATTAAAAGAAGTTATGCTAGATTATAACTCATGTCTTCCATTTATAATTTATTGGGAAAAGCACCTAGAGAATTTGATTTTAACTATTTCTTGCCTTTACTATTAGTAATTTTATGAAGGGCCATGGCTTTGAGGAAGGAAGGAACAAACAAACAAAGGAATGGAGGGAAGGACAGAGGGAGGGAGGGAGGGAGGGAGGGAGAGGGAGAGAGAAAGAAAGAGAGAGAGAGAGAGAGAGAGAGAGAAGAAGAAGAAGAAGAAGAGAGCATGGAAGGATGGAAAATGGGAGGAAGGAGGGAAGGAAGGTGTCCCTTATCCAAACAATAATAATAATAATAAATTCTTCCTGAGTCTTACTACCTCCACCAATTACCATCCTTTTTTTCTCCTCTCTTTCACAGCTAGACTTCTAGAAAAAAATTGCCACTCAATGACTTCACTTGTTTGCTGCATACATCAACCCTTTAATCTAAGTTTAATCATAGAAACATAGTTTTAATATTGGAATGGATCTTAGAGTTAATCAAATCCAATGCTCTCATTTTATAAATAAGTATATTGAGGTTAAGAAGGCTAAATTATGTCTAGGCTCTTTTTTTATCATATCTTAGTCCAATAATTTTTAAATTATCTCTTCCAGATCTATTTTCCAGGTCAGTGGTTTTTCCAATGAGATATGTCACATTGTCTTCCATTTTTTCATTCTTTTTGTTCTGTTTTATAATTTCTCAATTTCTCATAAAGTCACTAGCTTCCACTTGCTCCAATCTCATTTTTAAGATGGTATTTTCTTCACTGATCTTTTGGACCTCCTTTTCCATTTGGCTAATTCTGCATTTCAAGGCATTCTTCTCCTCATTAGCTTTTTGGAGCTCTTTTGCCATTTGGGTTAGTCTATTTTTAAGGTGTTATTTTCTTCAGTATTTTTGGAGTCTCCTTTAGCAAGTTATTGACTCGTTTTTCATGATTTTCTTGCCTCACTCTCATTTCTCTTCCTGATTTTTCCTCTACTTCTCTTACTTGATTTTCCAAATCCTTTTTGAGCCCTTCTATGGCCTGAGACCAATTCATATTTTTCTTGGAGGCTTTTGATGTAGGATCTATGATTTTATTGACTTCTTCTGGCTGTATGCTTTGATCTTTTTTGTCACCAAAGAAAGATTCTATAGTCTGAATCCTTTTATGCTGCCTGCTCATTTTCTCAGCCAATCAATTGACTTTTGAGCTCTTTGTGAGGGGATGACTGCTTCCGGAGAAGAGAGATCTTTGTACCAAGCTTCAGAGGTTTTGTGCTGCTGTTTTCAGAGCTACTTCTATTCTGAGGTGGTATGATACTCCTCTCCTGGCCTGTGCTCTGGTCTGTGAGTGAAGGCACTCCTATCTGCTCTGTAACTACCAGGAGGACTCCCTCTCCACAGCTACCACAAAGCTCTGCCACAGCAGTGCTCCTCCTCCCCCATGATCACCAACAAGGACTGTGATCCAGATCCAAGCAGGGCAAAGCAAGATAATGCTGCCTCAGCACCAGCAAAGAGATCCCTACACTCCCACTCTGATCAGCCACTTGATTCCCCCCACTGTCTGTGGGCCTGGAGCTCTGGAGGCAGCCGCCACTGCTGCAGCCACTTCTACCACCCAGGGCTCGGGCCTGACCATGCGCTTCTCTCACTCAGGTCCAACAGTTTTCTATTGACCTGCTAAGTTGACTTTGATGTTTGTGGGTTGAGAATTCTGGAAACTTCCACAGCTGCCAGTGATTCATGGCCTTAAGGCCTGCTCTGCCCTATCTACTCTGGCCTTGTCTCTTCTGACACAGCCCACACTGGGCTATGCTGCTCTCCCAGCGCAGTGCAATAGACCTTTCCCAGAGACCATCCAGGCCATCTTGGGCTGGAGACTTGTTTCATTCTCTCATTCTGTGGGTTCTATAGCTCTAGAATTTGTTTAAAGTCACTTTTACAAGTGTTTGAAGGGATTTGGGGGAGAGCTCAACCAAGTCCCTGTTTCACACCACCATCTTGGCTCCACCCCCCCCCACGTCACTTTTCTATTCAAAATCTTTCCCTGATTCTCCACTGCCTGACTGATAAAGTATAAACCACATGATTTAAGATTAAAAATCCTCCCCCATATGTCCTCAAGTTGTATATCCAGACTTATTTCAAATTGCAACCTTCCACATACTCTAGAAAGAATCAGGATGACAGAGAACATAGAATGTTGAATCAACATCAAGTCAGAAATATCCAGGTTCAAATTCTGTCTCTGATACTAGTTATGAGGCCATAGTCAAGGCATTTAGTTTACATTTTCTTATCTGTAAAACACGAATAACAATACCTGTACTGCCCACCTCACAGAGTCATTATAATTCAAATGAGATAATATATGATAAGTGCTTTGAACACCTTAAAAGTGCCAATTGTACCAGTTATTATAATTATCAATTGCCCAACAAGCATTTATCATATGTTCCAAGCACTGGGCATTCAAAGAATGTCAAAAACACAAAAATAGTTCCTGTCTTTAAGAAGCTTACATAGTAATGTGAGAGACAACATGAAAATAGGTACAGAAATATAGAAAGGGGGAGAAGGAGAGAGGAAGGAAGGAAGGTAGGCACGAAGGTAACCTTAGGGAGGCATTCTCAATCAATGGGCTGGGTAGAACAGGAAAGGCTTGCTGTAAAAGGTAGCATTTGAGCTGAGTCTTCCAAGAAGTCACATATGTAAATAGGTGGAGGTGGGGAAGAAGAGTATTCTAGGCATGGGGAAGCCATTGCACAGCTAAGATGACAGAAGATGGAGTCTAAGGAGCACCAAGCAGGCTAGTAACAGGACCACAGAGTAGTTGAGGTGAGTAAAGTATAAAAAGACTAGAAAGGTCGGAAGGAGTTGGGTTATCAAGAAATTTACATTCAAAACAGAAGGTATTCTATTTGATCCTGGAGGTAATGGGGCTCCACAGGAGTTTATTAAGGATGGGGGAGTGGGAGGGTATAACATGATTTATTAGATTTATGCTTTAGGAAAATCATTTTGGCAGCTGCATGGAAGATGGATTATTAGACAAGCTGAACACTGCCACTCCCCCCCAAAAAACTGTCTCCTCCCATCTATGTGAATTTGCTCACAGCAACCCCCATGCTTAAAAGGAACTCCCCCTGTTCCTCCATTCTTCACCTGTTAAAATCACTCCTTTCCTTCAAACCCCAGCTTAATCACCACTTCCTCTGTGAATTCTCCCCTGGTTCTCTCAGCTGAACATGATCACTGCCTACTCAAGTTTCTTATAGCACATCATCTGGACATCTCCTTTGAATTTGTCACATTCTGTCATGTGATATGGTTGTTTGCTTATTTGTCTCCATTCCCCCACACACACACACTCATCTGATTGTGAGCACCTTGAGCACAAGATCTGTGTCTCATTTTGTTTTTACATCCCTAGCACCTAGCATGGTATCCTGTGAACCTAACAAATGTTTTTGGAATTAAACAATTAAAATGGTCAGAGGCCAGTAGTGTTGCCACAATTCAGACAGGTGAGCTTTTGATGTGGCATTTCAGTCTTGATTTTTTAATAATTAATTTATTAATATTTCATATTATTATATTATATTATTATAATAATAATTAATTTAATAATAATTTTAATTTTTTATTTTTGTCATTCCTTTTTTATTATGGAAAATTCTATATTTCAAATGTGGCAACTGTTATGAGTTTACACATCATGTGGCCTGGTGCTGAACTGTCTTTCCAACTGTTACAACTATTTTACCTTTACAAAAAAAAGTATATACACATATATGTGTGTGTATATGTGCATATACACACAACACAACAACACATATATATGTATGTGTGTGTTTGTGTGTGTATATACAGAGAAAGAGAGAGAGAGTTCCTGAAAACATCTTTAAAAATTTTTTGGCATGCCTTCAACCTCTTCCTTGGCTAAGTTCAGATAAAAGTAGGAGCCTAAAGTCAAGCATTCTGATTGAAGGTCCCATCAGCAAAGAAGATTTTTCATTATTAGAACCTTAATGCCAGTTACAGAATATTTGTGTGAGACAGAAAGAACACTTACATCTGTACATTTTGTCCTATCATTTGACTCAAAGATTTTCTGCAGACAGAATGATGGTACCTTTTCTGACATCTTCTATCTATATAATATTCTATCATTGTCTCTGTGCTATATATAAAGCAAGTTTGCACAGTTTTCTTCTTTTTAAGGATGTTATGATCTTACAGTCAAATGGAGAAGAAGATGACTTACCTAGGTTAAGCTCATAGAAACATAGATCCAGAGCTAGGAGGGACCTCAGAGACTGTCTAGTCCAACCACCTCATTTTCAGGTGAGTAAACCAAGCCCCAATGAGGTTAGGAGGCTTCCCCAAAATCATTCAGGTAGTGAGAGTCAAAACTTTATAGTAAGTGATTTTTGTTCTATTCCATATAGATTGCATAATAAGTCATTACTGATACACAGTCAATGCAGAATCCAAAAGCAAAGGCTGGTTGGGTGACATGGAATGGAGAGTAGTGGTAGACAGCTCTGGACATCTCTGTGGATTCCAAAAAGAAAGGAAGAAAGCTAATTCAATGCTCAAAATTTCTACCCTGACTCCACCCAGAAGTAGACTGGGTTTGAGAAGGTATAAAATATAATCTCTCAACCTTCCCCTCCCATTAGAAGCCACTTATTCCCCTACATTGAAGTCATTCACAGATTCTACTGCTGCCTGTTTCCACAATCTGGCTAGCAGCTTCTGTGGGGGTGTAAGATCCACCCACAGCCAGCACCCAGAAAGCTGCCAGCATGCCTCAAAAACACAGATTCTTTTGATCTGCTTAACTAAGGAAAGCAAGGTGAAGGGGTTGACAAGCTTACTTTAATTCAGCACACAAATATCATTCACTTAGTTCAGGGGAAAAAGCCAGCACAATGAACTTCAGAGCAAAATACAAACAAATTACAAACATCAACAGACAGACCCAATACAGATTCATAGTTACCAACAACTAGGTTCAGCCCACCAGCTCATAACAAGGGCTGGCCCAGAGTCACGCGTGCCACCACTGCTTCGGCAAAGAGCTCCAAGGAATAGGAGGCCAACCCCTGGTTTTTATATCTTTGTCAGCGTCAGGGGTGAGTCACACATGCAACTCACCCATGTGATCTAAAATCGTCACAAAGAGGTGACTTAAACCCACACGGTCTAAGAGCTTCTGCTGTCCCAGACATGTAAACTAGGCCCTCCCTGGAGTTAGCCCCACCTTGGGCCCCACCTTAGTTGCCAATCCACACCCACATAGGTTTTACACCTAATAGAGGTTTGGGCCTGGGGCTTAGCACTTAGTAAGACTCAATGAAATACACAGAATTACTCAAAGCAAACAAAAGCCAAACTCTTCAAGGGCTCTTGTTGCACTAAGTGCTAAGGAGCCCATTTTGCTTACCAACACACTGCCACACAGGCATTATCCTTGGTGACAGTACATATCAAGGACATCAAGGAGCTAGTTTTATACAACTTCACCCTTAAAGGAAGAAGGATCATATAGAGTCTGAATTTAGACAAGTCATCCTTTGCCTCCCGCATAGTCTGGTAACAGGAAAGGAATTCATACATATTTAGGGGGAGGGTATTTATCCAGTGTCACTTGAAATCCTGGGGGGATGGGAGGGGAGAGTGGTTCTTTCAAGTGTGCAAAGGGATAGATTGGGGAGAATGACTTCAGAGAGAAGGAAAACCCAACTGTGATAAATATATACATTTCATTTTAATTTAATTTGCATTTACTATGTGCCCAGCACTGTGCTAGGCAATAGGGATATAATAAAGACCAAAGTGAAGCAGTCATAGACCTAGAACAGCAAAAGATCATTAGAGGTCATCTAGTCCAAACTCCTCATTTTACAGAGGATGAAACTGAAGACCAGAGAGGTGAAGTCACTTGCCCAATGTCATTGCCCTCAGTGAGCTTGTAGTCTACTTGGTGAGGGAAGGAGGGGAAAAGAATGATTTATACACATCCCGAGTAGCTAATTAAGCAAGTAGGTAAATATAAGATATATACAAAGTAAGAAAGAGAGACAGAGACACAGTGAAAGAGAGAGAGACAGAGAAGGAGAGAGAGACAAAGGGAGAGGCAGAGACACCAAGAAAGGGAGAAAAGAGCCAATAGTCAATAAACAATACTCTACTCCTATGATAGAATACTACAAGATAGGCAGTATGCTGGGATACAAAGAAATGCAAAAGACAATCCCTGCCCTCTAGGAGCTCACAATCTAAAAGCAGAAGACTATGTATAAAAAGAATCTGAAAAGAGGGAGGTGGGCTAGGAGGAGAGTGAGAGAGAGAGAGAGAGAGAGAGAGAGAGAGAGAGAGAGAGATAGAAAGTACCCTGTGCCTGGAGCATGATTAAGTCCTGTAGCCAAGTGGGAAATGAGATGTCCACCCTGTGACCCTGTGCACCCTCCTTAAAAAGAGTCTGGAAGGAGTTCTCTGATATTCGCCCTCCACCCTGTCTAATCAGAGGAAGGAAGAGACCCAAAGGGCATGGGTATTGAGGAGGTGTGAGTTTCAGAGTTGAATTGATCTTGCAGGAAGATGAGTTTCTGGAGACAAATTATGAAGTCTAGGTGAATGGCTAGTGTTGAGGTAAACTAAGTTTTCTCCCCTACATTAATGAATGAATTCTCACTGTCACTGATGTGGATATCTAATATACCTTGATGTGATGGAGGAGGATAATTTTCCCCATGTCTGAGTGGAGAAACCTTGTATGGTATCATTGTATCTGTTCCTACCTTAGTCGTATATATCTCAATACATAGCATGTCCCTTCCTGAATCTAATAGCCTTCTTTGACTTCTAGCCATGTAGTAATAGGCTATGATTTCCACTAAGTGAATCTAACAACAGTCTCTTGGAAGCTTTTTAGAAATGCCTATTTGAAGCTAGAAACTGTTCTCCTCTCCAGTTATCTGTAAGACTAACTCAAGGAAATGTTAAAGGGAAATAAAGAAAGGCCTCTTCCTTTACCTGTGTCATCATAACAAGTTGGGCCAGACCACACAATCAATCAACAGATGTTTTTATAGTATATTCATTATTTTCCCCCAGTTACATGTCAAGAAAATTTTTAGCATTAATTTTTGCAAAATTTTGAGTTCCAAATTTTTCTCCCTTCCTCCCCTCCCCTCTTCTGAAAATGGTGGGGAGTTTGAGATAGTTTGTATAAATATAGGTATGTGTGTATGTGTATGTGTGTGTGTGTGCTATGATGTAAACATATTTCTATATTAGTCACAGTTGTGAAAGAAGCAGATCAAAAAAAACACAAGAAAGAATAAAGTAAGTGGGAAAAATATGCTTCAATCTGTATTCAGAGTCCATCAGTTCTTTATCTAGATGTGGATAGGATTTTCCTTCCTGAATCCTTTGTACTTGTCTTGGATGATTGTGCTGCTAAGAAGAGCTGAGTCATTCATACTTGATCATCACACAATGTGGCTGATATTGTCTACAATGTTTTCCTGGTTCTGCTCATTTCACTTTGTATCAGTTGTTAAAAGTCCAGGATTTTCTAAAATCTGTCTGCTCATCATTTCTTATAGCACAATAGTATTCCATTACATTCATATACCACAGCTTGTTCAGCCATTCTCCAGTTGATGAGAATCCCAGTTTCCAATATATTGCCACCATGAAATGGGCTGCTATCATTTTTTTGCACATATAGGTCCTTTTCCTCTTTTAATGATCTCTTTGGAATACAGACCTAGTAGTGGCATTGCTGGATCAAAGGGTATGCACAATTTCATTGCCCTTTGGGCATAGTTCCAAATTGTTCTCCAGAATGATTGGATCAGTTCACAATTCCACCAATAGTGCATCAGTGTCCCAATTTTCCTCTCCAATATTTATCATTTTTCTTTTTTGTTGTATTAACCAAGCTGATAGATGTGAGGTGATATCTCGGAGTTACTTTCATTTGCATTTCTCTAACCAAAAGTGATTTAGAGCACTTCTTCATATACCAATAGATAGCTTTCATCTCTTCATCTGAAAACTGCTCAATAGACATTTACTAAGCTACTATTATGTGCCAGATGCTATGCTAAGGTAAAACTTACACCAGAAGTTCAAGACGATCCAGTGAGTTGGGCAAAGGGCAGACTTCCAAACATGGGAACAAGACCAAGAGTCATCTTTCCAGGAATGGGCATGTGGGAAGTGACAATAATGATAAGAGTGACAATAATGATGACATAATGGCAAAAAACACTGGACTAGAGTCAGAAAATAGGGTTAAGCTCTTGTTCTACTGCCAATGTAACTATGGGCCCACCATTTAATCTCTCCGAGCCTTACTTTCTATAGCTAAAATAGGGACAATTAGATTTTTGCCACCCAACTTAGTGAGTTGCTGTGATCAAAATGTTTTATAAACCATAAATCACCAATATAAATGTGAGCTATAACACAAGAATACCTCTAATTGCAGATCAGTTCAAAAGTAAAGGGAATAGGTAGGAAATGTATGCCATTAGCAAAATAATCAGATTAAATCTAAGATCCATGGCAGATCTAGAAGTAAGGCAAATAGATCGTGGTCCAAATGGGAGCCAGCTAAGAGCAGACATCACGGACCCAGTAATGTGATGGTGTGGTTAAGGGACAAAATATGCCATCTTTGGGGGATTTGTGGAACTAGAAAGGGCATTCAGTCACTGGTAGGACTAGTATAGAGAAACACAGATCTAGTAACTAGGCAAGGATACAGGACAGGAAACAAAGTTACTAAGATCTATGGTGCCTAGGCCAAAAGAGGACTGGCAGTAAAACTGCATTAATTGCAAGTTACTGGCTTAGGGTTCCATATACATAGATGTGACATTCATAAGTCCTAGGTATTCTGGGGCAATTCCATTTCAAATATTCTATCCCATTATCCCTGTAGAGCAACATTGTGTTCTGGGAATTCCAACATTTTCCCAAATAATAACTAAATGGATCAAGTCAGAAAGTGTTCCTCTATAAACTTGCCAAAGTTAAAATAGACTGAAGTCTACCAAAGAAGAAGACTTGCAAGCTAAAGAAACAAACATATCCTAGCTAAGACAATAAATAATTATTAAGCACCTCCTATATGCCAGGAACTAAGTGCTGGGATGACAAAAAGAGGCAAAAGACAGTCCCTGCCCTCAAGGAGTTCATAATCTAATTGGGAAGAATACAAGCAAATATGCATGTACAAACAAGCTACATACAAGATAAATAGAAAATAAATGAAAGAGGGAAGGCATTACAATTAAGAGGGGAATAGGAAAGGCTTCCTGTAGGCAGTAGGATTTTAATTGAGACTTAAGAGAAGCCTGGGAAACCAAGAAGTGGTGATAAAGAGGGAGAACTTTCCAGGCATGGAAGACAACCAGAGAAAATGCTATTCTACTTAGTATCCATGTGACCTTGGTAAAATTACTTAAGCTAGTTGGTTCTCAGTTTCTTTATCTGTAAAATGAAGGGATTAGACTAGATTACCTGAAAGGTCCATCTAGCTCTAAAACCTATAACCTCCTATGATATCAATTACTTGCAAAAACATATGTACTATATTTTATAAAGTCATATATCTATAGCATATGTATAAAGAAACTGGATTTAAGGTCAGATAGATCTGGGTTGGAACCCTACTTCAGGTACTACTAGCCATGCAACCATGGGCAAGTCAGTTAAAATCTCTAAACCTCATTTTTCTCCTATGGAAAATGGGGATTCTGTAACACCAGTCTCTCAGGGTTATTATCAGGATCAAATGAGAAAATGCACATAAGGTGTCTTGCAAGATTTAAAGCATTATATACAATGGATATACTTTATTATTGTGTATAGTATGTCTGCCTGTGCTATGTAAAGCACAAGTTGATACAGGATGGTCATTGAAAACTTGCCATGTAGCCTACTGGTTGATGACCATGGTGAATATTTTCAAGTACTTATATTTAGTGACCTTGCCTAAAGTTCCTTGAAGTTAAATGACTTCCCCTTGGAAACATAGGTAGTTTTGCAGTATGTTTGCAAGTGTTTCATAGAATTATGTTCTTTCAAAATAAAGATAATTCATTAAATTTATAACAAAATGATTTACTGTTTATATTTTCATAAGACTTTTCACAATTCAGAAAAAAGTTCACAGTCAGGTCATCTGTGTTAATTTTGGGTTGAGAAAATATATTTCTGAAAGCCCAACTTTGCTTCTGCTTGAAGTCCTTAATCTGGTAAGAGTAATGTCTTCCAGCTCCAAATATTAAGTCATCACAGGGACTTGGGGCTATATAGCCTACTATCATCAAAGTTCTTGCCTGAAAATGAGATGATCTATTTTGAATTCTCTCTGTACCCCAATCAACTGACTGAGGATGAGAATTCTTTTCTACAGCTGTGAGCTCTCAAAAGTAATAACAAAATATATTTAATTATATTTGGGAGCACTCACAATGAGATACACATTTTTGGACATGGATGATATGGGAATTTGTTTTGCTCGACTATGCATATTTATTACTGGGGTTTTGTTTTTCCTTTTTTAGTGGTGGCAGGGAATGGGAGGGAGAGAGAAATAAATGCTTGCTAATTGAAAAAAATAAATTTAATTTTAAAAATATTTGGAGGCATATAAGGACTTGGAGGGAAAGAAGCCCAGGAAAATCTTAATGCTAAACAAATAGAGAGGGAAGAGAGAAATGAAGACCTCTGAGATTGTTCTCTTAACATTAGACCAATTCGAAGTTGTTGAAAATGCTCATTTTCCAAGGCACATTCACTTACGAAATAAAAATAATTCTGAAACATTCAATCATGACAGTCAGAGGAGGATGAAAGAATAGTAATGATGATCATGATGTTTATACAGCCTAAGCCCATTGTAGTTCTATCTCAGTCTAAAAAATCTTTATATTTTCTAAGTAGAAATGCATTTAACTTTCAAGTCAAAAAGGGAATTTCATCTACATTTTATCGACCACTTAATGTGCACAGATGACATCAATTTATATGGCTCAATCAAAAAAAAAGAAAAAAATACTTTCTTCATAATATGTAAACTTTCTCCAATGATGCCAAGACTTTCAGTGGATGGTAAAGAAAAATGGATACTGAGTTTATTAATTGGGACAAAAATGCCCAGTGATATTTTCAGATATTTTGGTCTCTACCAGGCAAGACACAGTGAATATAGTTATCAAAGCAAAAAACATGGCTATGTATGTCAAGAGATTTACTGTCAACTTTGATTTGTCAAAATTCAATGGGAAGAATATATTTAGAACAATTACCACCTTTACAATATCCTAATGTATCCTCTTTGCAATAATAAAGTGGATATCAGATTTTAAAATTATCCAAAAAAAATTCATATACATCCACAAAGTTTAAGTCCCACAATTAAAAGATAATTCAGAAAGATTAATACTTCCATGCCAAAAGGAAAAGATCTGATAAATGTTCTTAGACAGGATTATGAACAGTTTTTAAAAATTATATATAAAAATTAAAATTTCTAAAAATTCTTAACAAAATAGACACTACTTCATAGAGCAGTAGTAAAGATTGACAACAGGTATAGGTCAATGACCCTATCAAATGTAATTGCATTCCAATACTTTCATTCAATAACCAAAACCATTTATTTTATCTATTTGTATTTTATTTACTTGTACACTGAATAATAAACCAAAAAACAAAAGATAATAGGATAGCAATTTGTCCTTAAACCATTTCTTAATGAAATCTATCTGATAACAAGATGAGGCTAGGGGAATAACAATAATAATAACAATAACAATAATAACTACCATTTACATGCCACATATACTATCTCATTTGATCCTGACAACAGCCTTATGAGATAAATACTATTATTGTCTACATTTTACAGATGAGGAAACTGGTCCCGAGAGAACAGCTAACATTTATAAACCACTTTAAGGTCTGCAAAGCACTTTACATACATTATCTTATTTGATTTTCACAACAATCCTGAGAGGTAGCTGTTATTGTCATCCTCATGGTTACAGATGAGAAAACTGAGGCTCAGAGAGACTAACCATGATACAATTGACTTGGTTGATTTGACTTGGTCAAGAGGTTGACTTTCCTAGGGTCATATAGCCATTAAGTGTCTGAGTTAAGAATAAAGGTTTTCTGACTCCAATTGTAGCACCCTACCCATCACACAACACTGTCTCTCAAGGGCTAGGTTTTGGATTTTGTAAAATTCTCAAGTTCTTCCTCTCAGAGTTATGTTTGTGAAAGTGGGAAGGGTAGGGAGGAGAACGAAAAATAGTGAATGAAAGGGAACTCTGAAACCTAAAAAGCATAGACATATTTCCATTAATTTAAAAATCATATATACTTGAAAAGAAATTTAATCCATTTTCCTGATTCATTTTCATTTCAATAATCAAGATATTGTTTTCTAAGAGTGATTGGCTAAGGAGGGTTTTGAGGATTTTTTTTCAAAAAGTTTTTTTAGTGCATCTTTTTTTTTTCCCTAAAATCAGGAAGTGGCAGCTTGCCAAGAATAAACTGATTCAGTCATGAAGAGAAGGTTCAATTACAGTCTATAACTTCAAGCCCACGAATATTTTGCAGATCTCCAATTTTGTGCTCTGTGCACCCTATTCCGTAGACAGCGGCAATCTTGGCAAGCCAATGAATCAGAGTACACCAGACCATCAAAAGACCTTAATTCCCTAGGCTATTGCACCAAGTTGAGATTTTCCAATAATAGGACTGCTTACCACTCAAGGTCTATTACTGGATGACTTCTCTTCCCTTCTCTTTTGCTGTTTTTATTTTTTCTAATTACATATAGAAAGAATTTTTAACATACCTTTTTTAAAATTTTCAGTTCCAAAGTCTCTCCCTCCCTCTCTCCTCTCCCCTCCCCTGTCACTGAGAAGGCAAGTAAATACATGTGCAGTCACACAAAACATATTTCCATATTAGTCATCTTATGAAAGAAAATATAGAACAAAAAAGAAAAATATAGAAAATCTTTTTTAAAGTGTACTTCAATCTACATTCAGACTCCATCAGTTCTGTCTCTGTAGGTGAATAGCATTTTCCAACCTGAGTCCTTCAGGATTGTCTTAGATCACTGTATTTCTGATAATAGCTAAGTGAATCACAGTTCATTATCCTTACATTGTTGCTGGTACTATACACATTGTTTTGCTGCTTCTACTCACTTCATTTTGCATGAATTCATATATTTCCAGGTTTTTCTGATATACAGCTGCTCATCATTTTTTATAGCAAAATAGCATTCAATCACAATCATATACCACAACTTGTTCAGCTATTCTTCAGTTGATGGGCATCCCCTCAATTTCTAATTATTTGCCTCCACACAAAAGAGCTGTTATAAAAATTTTTGTACATATGGGTCTTTTTCCCTTTTTTCTTTTTTTAATCTCTATAGGATACAGACCTAGTAGTAGTGTTGCTGGGTCAAAGAGTATGCACAGTTTTCTTGCCCTTTGGGCATAATTTCAAATTATATAGTTGGATCAGTTCACAACTCCTCCAACAGTGTATTAGTGTCCCAATTTTCCCACATCCCCCCAACATTTAGATTTCCTTTATGTCATGTTACCCCATCTAATAGGTATGTAGTGGGACCACAGAGTTGTTTTAATTTGCATGTCTTTGATCAATAGTGATTTAGAGCATTTTTCATATAATTATACATAGCTTTGATTTTTTTGTCTGAAAACTGTCTTTTCATATCCTTTGACCATTTATCAATTGGATAATGACTTACAGTCTTATGAATTTGACTCTATTCTTTATATATTTGAGAAATGAGAACTTTATCAGAGAAATTTGCCATAAAAATTTCCCCCGAATTTTCTGCTTTCCTTTTAATCTTAGGTGTATTGGTTTTCTTTGTGTAAAAACCTTTTAATTTAATGTAATCAAAATGGTTCATTTTACAACCCATGATTCTATTTCCTGTTTGGTCATAAATTCTTCCCTTATCCATAGATTTGACGGGTAAACTATTCCATGCTCCCCTGAGTTGCTTATGGAATCAACCCTTATGCCTAAATCATGTAACCATGTTGGACTTATTTTTGTATATGGTATGAGATGTTGGTCTATACCTAGTTTCTGAAAAACTGCTTTCAAGTTTTCCCAGCAGTTTTTGTCAAATAGTGAGTCCTTTTTCCCAAAACTTAGATCTTCGGGTTTATCTAACACTAGATTATTATGGTAATTTATTGCTGTGTCTTGTGTACCCAATCTATTTCACTAATCTACCATGCTATTTCTTAGTACCAGATTGTTTTGATAATTACAACTTTGTAATATAATTTGAAATCAATGATGGCTAGCCCTTCCTTCACATTTTTCCTCATTAATTCGATATTCTTGACCTTTTGTTCTTCCAGATGATTTTTGTTATTATATTTTCTATCTCTATAAAATAATTTTTGATAGTTTGATTGATACGGCACTGAACAAGTAGATTAACTTAGGTAGAATTGTCATTTTTATTATATTGGCTCCAATTGTTTAGATCTGTCTTTATTTCTGTGGAAAGTGTTTTATAATTGTATTCATACAGTTCCAGGGTTTGTCTTGGCAGGTAGACTCCCAAATATTTCATATCGTCTACCATTATTTTAAATGGAATTTCTTCCTATCTCTTGCTTCAAGACTTTGTTGGTAATACATAGAAATGCTGATGATTTATGTGGGCTTATTTTATATTTCAAAATTTTGCTAAAGTTAGTTACTTCAAGTAGTTTTTTTGTTGATTCTCGAGGATTCTCCAAGTATACCATCATATCATCTATAAAGACTGATAGCTTTGTTTCTTCATTGACTATTCTAATTCCTTTGATTTTTTTTCTTTTTTTGTTATTATAACTAGCACTTCTAGTACAATATTAAATAATTAGGGCATTCTTGCCTCACCTCGGATATTATTGGGAAGGCTTCTACCTTATCCCAATTATAGATAATGCTTGTTGATATTTTTAGATAGATACTACTTGTCATTTTAAGGAAAGTTTCATTTATTCTTAAGCTTTCTAGTGTTTTTAATAGGAAAGAGTGTTTAATTTTTTTCAAAAGCTTTTTATGCACCTATTGAAATAATCATATGATTTCTGTTGGTTTTGTTATTGATGTGGTCAATTATGTTGATAGTTTTCCTAATATTGAACCAGCCCTGCATTCCTGGTATAAATCCCACCCACTCATAGTGTATGATTTTTATAATACATTGCTATAATCTTCTTACAAGTATTTTATTTAAAATTTTTGCATCCATAGTCATTAAATAAATTGGTGTGTGGTTTTCTTTCTGTTTTTGCTCTTCCTGATTTAGGTATCAGCACCACATTTCTGTTACAAAAGGAATTTGTTGAGACTCTTTCTTTGCCTATTCTTCCAAATGGTTTCTATAATATTTGAATTAATTGTTTTTTAAATCTTTGTTAGAATTCACTCATGAAGCCATCTGGTCTTGGTGATTTTTGCTTAGTATGCTTATTGATGGCTTGTTCAATTTTTTTTTTTCTAAGAGTTACTGAAGTGTTCTATTTCTTCTTCTGTTGGTTTGGGCAATTTATATTTTTTGTAAGTATTCATCTATTTCACTTAGATGGTTAGAACTTTTGGCATATAATAAGCAAAATAGTTCACAATAATTCCTTTAATTTCCTCTTCATTGGTAGTGAATTTACCCTTTTTATTCTTGATACCGGCAATTTGATTTTCTCCTTTTTTTAATCAAATTAATCACTGGTTTATCTTTTTTCCATAAAACCAGATCCTAGTTTTATTAGTTCAATGGTTTTCTTACTCTTGGTTTTATTAATCTCTCCATTGATTTTCAGAATTTTCAATTTGGTGTTTAATTGGGGGTTGTTAATTTGTTCTTTTTCTAGTTGTATGCCAATTCGTTGATCTGCTTTTTCTCTATTTTATTGATGTAAGCATTTAGAGATATAAAATTTCCCCTAAGTACTGCTTTTTCTCCATTCCATATACTTTGGCGTGTTGCCTCATTGCTGTCATTCCCTTTAATGAAATTATTGATTATTTCTGTTATTTGTTTTTTGACACATTCATTCTTTAGGTGTAGATTATTTAATTTCCAATTAATTTTAAACTCTCTTCTACAGCTCTTTCTTGAATGTAATTTTAATTGCATTATAATCTGAAAATGATGTATTTAATATTTCTGCTTTTCTGCCTTTGGTTGAGAGGTTTTATGCCCTAATACATGGTTAATTTTTTGTAGGTCCAATGTACTGCTGAAAAAAGGTATATTCCTTTCTATTTCCATTCAGTTTTCTCCAGAGGTCTATCATATTTAACTTTTCTTAAATCCTATTCATCTCCTTAACTTTCTTGTTTGTTTTTTTTGTTAGGTTTATCTAGTTCTGAGAGGGGAAAGTTGAGGTCCCCCAGTAGTACAGTTTTACTGTCTATTTTTTCTATAATTCATTTAACTTTTCCTTTAAGATATTGGATGCTATACCATTTGGTTCATTGCTTTATTGTCTATGGCACCTTTCAGTGAAATGTAGTTTCCCTATTTATTTCTTTTAATGGAATCTATTTTTGTTTTTCCTTTGTCTGAGATCATGATTCCTACCTCTGCTCTTTTTTTTTACTTCAATTGAAGCCTAAGAGATACTGATCCACCCCCTTATCTTTATTCTCTGTGTGTTTCTCTGCTTCAGATGTGTTTCTTGCAAACAACATATTATAGGATTCTGGTTTTTAATTCTAATCTGCTGTCTGCTTCCATTTTACAGGTGAGTTTATCACACTCACATTTACAGTTATAATTACTATGTATTTCCCTCCATCTTATTTTCCTCCATCTATCCTTCTCTCCTCTCCTCTCCTCTCCATGTCTCTCACTGTCTCTCTCTCTCTCTTTCTCTCTTTCTCTCCTGTTCCTCATCAAAAGTCTCTTTTGCTTCTAACCACTGCCTCCCTTAATCCATCCTCCCTTCTATAAGTAGCCTTCCTTTTCTTATCCACCTTCCTTCCTACTTGACAGTAGAGTAAGATGGATTTCTATATCCAACTGACTATGTATGTTATTCCCTCTTTGAGTCAATTCCAATGACAGTAAGGCTCCAGTGTTGCCCACCACTCCCCCTTTTTCCCCCCATTGTAAAAGCTTTTTTGCATCTCATTTATGTGAGACAGTTTACCCCATTTGACCTCTCCCACTCCCTTCTTCTAATGCACCTCCCTTTCTTAGCCCTTAATTTTACTTTTTTTTATATCATCCCATCATACTCAACTCGCACCTCTGCCCTCTGTGTATATTCCTTCTAACTTCCCTAATAATGATAAAGGTCTTAGAAGTTAGAAGTATCATCTTCCCTTGTAGGAATTTAAACAGTTTAACTGTATAGAATCCCTTATGGTTTCTTTTTCCTAATTACATTTTTATGCTTCTCTTGTGTCTTCAGGCTAAATGTCAAATTTTCTATTCAGTTCTGGTCTTTTCATCAGGAATGCTTGAAAGTCCTTTATTTCATTAAATATCCATTTCCCTGCCCCTCCGAAAAAAAGATTATACTCAGTTTTGCTTGGTAGGTTATTCTTGATGGTAATCCTAGCTCCTTTGCCCTCCAGAATATCATAATTTAAGCCCTCAAATCCTTTTTTATTTGGAAGCAGCTAAATCTTGTGTTATCTTGACTGTGGCTTCATGATGATTTGAATTGTTTCTTTCTGGCTGCTTGCAATATTTTCACTTTGACCTGAGAGCTCTGGAATTTAGCTATAACATTCCTGGGTATTTTTGTTATGGGTTCTCTTTCAGGAAGCAATCTCTGTGTTCTTTCCATTTCTATTTGACCCTCTTCTTTTTAAAAATTATGTCTAGGCTCTTTTGTTTGTATGATGGCTTTCTAATACTCCCATAATTCTTAATTTATCCTCTCCTCAATCTATTTTTCAGTTATTTTTCCAATGAGATATTTCACATTTTCTTCTAATTTTTCATTCTTTTGATTTTGTTTGATCATTTCTTGACATCTCGTGGAATTAGTTTTTCGTTGCCCAATTCTGATTTTTAAGGATTTTCTTCAGTGAGCTTTTGTACACATTTTCCATTTGGCCATTTCTACTTTCATTTTTTCTTTTCTTTCTTTACTTTATTTAATACATTTAGTTTTCAGCATTGATTTTCACAAGAGTTTGAATTATGAATTTTCTCCCCATTTCTACCCTCCCCTCCACTTCAAGATGGTGTATGTTCTGGTTGCCCCATTCCCCAATCAGCCCTCCCTTCTGTCACTCCACTCCCCTCCCATCCTCTTTTCCCTTCCTTTCTTGTAGGGCAAAATAAATTTCTATGTCCCAGTGCTTATGTATCTTATATCCGAGTTGCATGCAAAAACTCTTCATTTTTGAACATATGTTTGTAAAACTTTGAGTTCCAAATTCTCTCTCCTCTTCCCTTCCCATTCACCCTCCCTAAGAAGGTAAGCAATTCAACATATGCCACATGCATATCATTATGTAAAACCCTTCCACAATACTCATGTTGTGGAAGACTAACTATATTTTGCTCCTTCCTAACCTATCCCCCTTTATTGAATTTTCTCCCTTGACGCTGTCTCTTTTCAAAAGTGTTTGTTTTTGATTACCTCCTCCCCCATCTGCCCTCCCTTCTATCATTCCCCCCATTTTTATCATCTTCCTCCTTCTTTCCTGTGGGGTAAGATACCCAATTGAGTGTGTATGTTATTCGTTCCTCAGGTCAAATCTGATGAGAGCAAGATTCACTCATTCCCGGTGGGGTGGAGCCAAGATGGCGGCTGGAAAGCAGGGACTGGCATGACCTCCCCACCAAGTCCCCTCCAAAAACCTATGAAAAAATGGCTCTGAACCAATTCTAGAGCTGCAGAACGCACAAAGTGGCAGAGGGAAACAGGGCTCCAGCCCAGGACAGCCTGGATG
>CM053626.1:239036689-239054964 GCA_028646595.1 Phalanger gymnotis | reverse complement strand
TTTCTCTTCCCAATTTTTCCTCTACTTCTCTAACTTTCTTTTCCAAATCCTTTTTGAGCTCTTCCATGGCCTGAGACCAGTTCATGTTTTTCTTGGAGGCTTTTGATGTAGGCTCTTTGACTTTGTTGACTTCTTCTGGCTGTATGTTTTGGTCTTCTTTGTCACCAAAGAAAGATTCCAAAGTCTGAGACTGAATCTGAGTCCATTTTCGCTGCCTGGCCATGTTCCCAGTCAACTTACTTGACCCTTGAGTTTTTCAGTGTGGTATGACTGCTTGTAGAGCAAAGAGTATGTTGTTCAAAGCTTGAGGGGATGCACTGTTGTTTTCAGAGCTATGTCAATATAGACAGCTCTTCCCCACCAGCACTCCTCCTCCCCCAAGAATCAGCAACCTGGACCTGACTCAGATCTTAAGCAGGCTCTGCTCTCCTGCTCAGATCTACCACTTAATTCCTCCCACCAGGTGGGCCTGGGGACAGAAGCAACTACAGCTGTATTTCTGTAGCTGCACCACCCTCACTGCCCCAGGGAGTTGGCCTAACCGTGAACTCCTTTCACTCTGTCCCCCGCAGCTTTTCCCACTGACCTTCTCTGTTGTCTTTGGTGTTTGTGGGTTGAGAAGTCTGGTAACTGCCACAGCTCACTGATTCAGGGCTCTAGGGCCTGTTCCACACAGCTCCTAGTCTGGTTGGTCCTGCCACCGCCCATGCTGTGCTCCACTCCCCTCCGCTCCCAGCTCTGTGGGCGATAGACCTTACCCAGAGACTATCCAGGCTGTCCTGGGCTGAAGCCCTGCTTCCCTCTGCTATTTTGTGGGTTTTGAAGTTCTAGAATTTGTTCAGAGCCATTTTTTGTCAGTTTTTGGAGGGACCTGGTGGGGAGCTCACGGAAGTCCCTGCTTGCCAGTCACCATCTTGGCTCTGCCCCCGAATTCTACTTTCTAAAGAGTTCTCCTCTTTAGTAAATTTTTGTACATCTTTTTTTTAAAATTCGTCTAATTCTGATTTTTAAGGATTTCCTGTCAGTGGATTTTTCTGCTGCCCTTACAAAATTGTTGACTCTTTTTTTTTCATGATTTTCTTGTATCACTCATTTCTTTTCTCGATTTTTCCTCCATATCTTTTATTTGTTTTTTAAAATTTTTTGAGGCTTTTCAAGACGTTTTTGGGCCTATGACCAATTTTCTCATTTTTCTTTGAGGCTTTGCATGAAGTTGTGTTGGTTACCTTTTCTTCTTCTTCTGAATTCATGTTTTGATCTTCTCTGTCATCCTAGTAACTTTCTATGGTCGGGTTCTTTTTTTTTATTGTTTGCTCATTTTCCCAGCCTATTTCTTGTCATTTAACTTTACATGTCAAAGTTCAGCTCTATTTCAAGGGTGGAAGGGACATTGTCTCAGACTTCTGGGTTTTTATGCCGCTATTCTAAGAGCTAGTTCTGGGGGTCTTTAAGTTTTCAATTATTCCACGGTTGTATGATCTTAGGAGCAGTCATTGCTTTCCTGGCCTGTACTCCAGTCTGTGAATGACCAAAAGCACTCTTTTCTACCCTAGAACTGTGACCAGCCTATCTGATCCAGCTAGTGTTCTTCCTTGCTTTGAGACTATAACCCCAAACCATGTATAGTCAGTGCAACAGAGTCCTGCTCTCAGTGACAGCAAAAGATTCCCTGTAATCTCCTTCTGACCAGTGTTCTGACCCCTTTGCAATATGTGAACTGAGAGCTCTAGAAACCTCCACTGCCAATTCAGTTACCTCCAAGGCCTACTGCTGGCTTGCCAGGTGCAGCCTAGCCTGTATTGGATTGCACTCCACTCTCACTCCAGTGAGGCATACCTTTTCTGTCAACCTTCTAAGTTGTCTTGGCCTGGAAAAATGTTTCACACCATCCTTTTGTTGGTTCTGCCACTCCCTAATTAATTTTGAGGCATTATTTTAATGTATTTTGGAGGATATGAATAGTTTATGAACTTTTCTTATATAATTATAAATTATATTAACTATAGTCTTTTTATAAAATTACTGTTACATGCATAAATGCCCAAACATTTGTCTTGTGCAGTTTGGTCCACTCTTCTTGCTACATCCTCCATGCCTCGGGGAATTTAAAAATTTGTCAGTATAAAAATAGTTGAGTAGTCTTAAGTTAATGGTCTTATGGTCTAAAGCTGAGCTTCATAATTTAACATCAACAATCTCAATTTCAATTTCTTTGTCATTGCTTCTCTTTTTCTGGGCTTTACAGCCAGGAAGTTGACTTGCTATACAAAAGGCATCATCTCTTTGGCTCCCCTTTTTGTTTTCACCTTCCAAAAACCCATCTGAATGTGACTATGAACTTCTCTATTTTTTATCTGTGTTTCCAATCATGGAATCTAGAAGCAAAGAAATAGTAAAGGCATTTGGTGGTGGTAGAAAATTTGATCATAATGACCCATGACATTTAAGAAAAAGAAGGAAAAAAGACCCTTTTGCACAACTATACTAAAGGTTGAATATTTGGCTACTGTCTTTTTTTCCAGTGTAACCATTAACAGTTGTAACCTAAAGAGTTCCAGGCCACAAAACTGGGCATTTGAATGACATGCTAAAGAGGGGGGCATTCCGCGTGAGCTTATGTCTATCTAAGATGTTTCATTTGGGAAAACTATGACAGGCAAGTCAATTAACTTTACAAGAAAAAAGGAAAAAAATCCATTTTCTCTTGAGTTTACCACTGTAAAAACTTAAAGGGCTCCCCTTCCAAGAATACTATTAATTTTTACAGTGTCAGCATGCTTTTTATAAACTGCTTTTTATGATTTGGTGTTCAGTGTTGGAAATATTTTATACTTGAGAGGAAAGACTGAACCTTTGCAAAATAGGGGAACAGGATCATATTTAAACCATTTGATCTATTTTTGAACTTGAAGGTTTTAGTCCCATGTAACAAACTAATTTTGAATGGAGGTTTTTCTAAGACATATAGTAAGTGCCTTTCTTTGATGTGTTTCCTCCCTTGCCTTGCTTCCTGCCATTCTCTGAGTTCCAAGGGTGTGTGCTGAGCATGAAGTCAGTGCCATGCAATGCCAATATGCAACACCCATGTCCACTGAAGGCCACCACAAGCCCTGGGAGCAATTAATCTGTCAGCACTTCACTTCCCCTTTTGGCATAAAATGGGCAATAAATATGATTAAAATGATAGAAAAAGGTCCAATGAGGAAAAGTTAAGAGAACTGGGATTTTTCAGCTCAGAGAAGAGAGGACTGAGGGGTGCCTTGATTACTTTAGCACATATTAATGAAGGTAGTACTGAAAGATGATTTTTCTTATCCATCCCGGGGGTAAATAAGAAGTAATGAACTTAAAGTAGATTAATTTTCATTGTATGGAAGAAAAAATTTCCCAAAAAATCAGATGCCTATTGCAGGAGACTATAAAATCTCTGAAAATCTTTAAAAGGAGACTAAATAGCCATTTGTTCTAGATAGGTTAGACATTCACCAGGAATACAGACCCAGTGACTTGACTTGTTCACACATCTAAGGGTGGCAGGGGCATGACAAAAGACAAGTGTTTCCTGATTTCCAGGAGTATTTCTACTATACCACTCCAATGCTATTTCTTCTTGAAAGAATATTTTGAGAGATTTTGCTAAATATAGGATGTCTTGATTCTTCAGCAATCATGATATTCCATGATTCACATCATATAACCTCACTAGGAGATCATTACTATTTCACTAAGTCCAGTTAATAAGCATTTATTAAGTGCCTACTATATGCTGGACATTATAACAAGTGCTAAGGATATAAAAAAAGCAAAAATACAGTTTTTGTCCTCACGGAACTTATATTCTAATGTGGAAGACAACATGTAAACAACTAGTTAGAAGAAGATATGTACAGTCACATTCTGAGAGTAAAGACAACAATAGCCGAAGGGAAGAGGAAAGGCCTCCTATAGAATGTGAGATTGAGCTGAGTCTTAAAGGAAGTGAGGAAAAGTAAGAGATTTAGAGGTCAGAGAATTCTAGGCATGGGGGACAACTGGGGCAAAGGCAAGAGATTGAAGATGAAGTGTCATATTCAAGGAACTGCAAGTAGGCCAGTGTTGCTAGATAGAGAATATGGAAGAGAGTGAGGTATAAGAAGACTAGAAAGGTAGGAAGGACTCAGGTTATGAAGAATTTGCAATGCCAAATGAAAACATTTGTATTTGATCCTAGAGGGAACAGGAAGTCACTGGAATTCACTGAGCAGAGAGGTGACATGGTCAAACCTGCATTGTAGAAAATCACCTTAGCAACTAAGTGATAGATGGATTAGAATGGGAAGGCAGGGAAACCAGTTAGAAGTCTGTTGAAATCATCCAGATGAGAGCTAATAAAAAACTAGATTAGAGTTGTAATTGTATGAGGAGAAAGGAAAGGATGTATGCGAGAGATGCTATGAAGGTAGAAATGACAAAATTTAATGACAGCTTAAATATTTGGGCAAGTGAGAGGGAGGAGCTAAGGATGACACTGAGGTTGTAAGTCTCAGTGACTAGGAGAATAACGGTGCCCTCAACAGATAGAAATGTTGGAATGAGTGAAGGGTATTGGGTAAGGGAAGGGCAGCGGTGGAGGTGTTGGAGAATAATGCATTCCTTTTGGAATATTTTGAGTTCGAGATACCTATAAGATATCCAGCCAAGATGTTCAACAGGCAGTTGGTTATGCTATACTGGAACTCAGGAGAAAGATTAAGGCTAGATATACAAATCAAGGAATCATCCAGGTAAAGATGATAATTGAATTCATGAGAGCCGCTAGACTCACCAAGCAAGATAATCTAGAGGGAGAAGAGAAGAGGTTGTGTGTGTGTGTGTGTGTGTGTGTGTGTGTGTGTGTGTGCGTGTGTGTGAGAGAGAGAGAGAGAGAGAGAGAGAGAGAGAGAGAGAGAGAGAGAGAGAAAGAGCAGAGAAAGCACAAGAACAACACGGGCGTAATGAAAGCACTGTTCAGTTTCCCAAATGCATTCTAGCCTGTTCTTCTTCCATTTGACTCTGGGCCAAAGATTCAAAATTATAGGTAACCCAAAGGCCAGCAAAGAGATACACAGTGGCATAAGTGGGCTGCAGCATATTATCAATTATGACTTTCATGCCAGATGGGCCTGTGCCAGTCGGCATGGGAACCTAGTAATCAGACATACTGGGACCCTTAATATATATCCCAAATGGAACTCGTAATCTTCCCCCATAAAAATGTTTTTCTCTTCCTGACTTCCTTATTTCTAGACAAAGCATGTTAAATTTAGTAAGAGGTTTTACATCCTTGTTCTGGCTCTTTACAAGACCCTAGGCAAGTCACTTGATCTATTTGAGACTAAACAAGAGAACAAAAGGGCTAGATAACCTATAATGTCAATTATATCCCTAAGTCCCCAATTCTTTCATCTTATGAAAAGTATCATCAGAAAAGGCTGGATATATAGTGAGAGCGCAGGGTAGGTAACAGGTGCTGCCATGCTGTCCATAAATGTTAAAAGATCTGGAAGACAGCCACCATTTTATAAAGGAACTATAAAATATCTACCCAAATTTATAAAAGAGAATGGATATGAATCACACAGGCTGAGAAAGTACAAATGGATCACAGACCAAACTAGTGAAGGAAGTATCCACCTAGATGTTATCACTGATCCATCCAAGTAGAATTGGATATAGTATAAGTACATGGGACCCTAATAAGTATTCGAAGATAGAGGTGAATCCTTGCCATCATCATAAAGTATATGTAAGAAAGCATGGTAGAGTAGGAAGAGGAATTGATCTAGAGTTGCAGAATCTAGAGTTGAAAGGAACCTCAGACATCTAGCCCAATCTCTACCTAAACATGACTCCTCTCTATGACATATCTAAGAAGTGGTAATCCAGACTCTACTTCAGAACTCTAGTTAAAAGGAACTCACTATCTCTAATGGTAGCCCATTCTACTTCAGAACAGCTCTAATTGTTGGGAAGTTGCTTCTCTGCAATTTCTACCCAATGTTCACAATGCCTCTTACTGAAGCCAAGCATATAAGTCCAGTTTGCCTGCCACATGAGAGCCTTTTAAGCACTGGAAGACATCATGTCACCTACTCCCACTAAATCTTCTCTCCTCTCTTTTAAGAATTCCGGGTTCATTCAACCATTCTTCACACAGGATATTCTCCCTCCCTCTTAGCATCCATACTGTCCTCTTCTGGATGTTCTATAGCTTATTAATGTCCTTTTAAAAATGTAGCCTTCAGAACTAGGCACTTCCAGACATGGTATGAGCAGTGTACCTCCATAGTACTGAACACTAGGCTTTATGAGGCCAAGAGGAACAGGTTCAATCATTCCTGCCCATGGTAGCCGTTCAGATATTTGAGCATAGTTATCATGGCACCCTGGAATATTCTCTTCTCCAGATTAAAAATGCCCAGTTCCTTCAAATAATATTCATATGACATGGATTCAAAGTCCTTCACCATCCTGATTGCTCTCCTTGAAAATTTTCCACCTTATCAACATACCTCTTAAGCAGTAGTGCTAAGGACTGAACACAGTACTTCAGGTGAGGTCATAAAAGGACAGAATACAGTGGGACTATCACCTCCATCCTCTTTGAAATTCTGCCTCCTTTATTAGAGAATGAGATCCCATTAGCTTGTTTTGACAACATGTCATAATAACTAACTCATTTTCAGAACAACTCCTGTCTAACTAAGCTTCCCCTATCTTCCACCCATAAGGTTGATTTTTTGTACCCCCAATAGGGATACATTTATCCCTATTTAACTTCATCTTATTAAATTCAGCTCAATGTTATACCCTGTCAAGACGTGTTTGAACTAGACTCTCATTTAATAAGTAAACTATCCTTAACAGCTTTGTTTCATTTTCATGTCTGAAGGATATGCTATCCACGCCTTTTTGCAAGCCATTGATAAAAAAGTAAACAACAGGGCAAAACATAGATCACTGGGGTACTCCACTGGAGAACCCTTTAATGAGGCCTCCTCCAATGGAGACCATATCAACATTTAACAATCATTAACTCTTCCTTGAGTCCAGACATTCAACCAGTCCTGAATTCATCTAATTGTATTCTCATTTAATCCATACCTCTCCTTCTTCTCAACAAGAATAAGATGACATACATTATCATAACTTTTGATAAAATCTAGTTAAACTACATCCCTAGTATTCCCTGCTTCTACAAGTTTAGAAATCCTATCAAAAGAGGAAATGAGGTTAGTCTGGCAAAACTTGTTCTTGAGTCATGCTGACTCTTTGTTCTCATCTCTTCCCTTTCTGGATGTTCATCCACCATCTCTTTAATGATCCATTCCAGAATTTTCTCAGGAATCTATGTTAAGCTCACTGGGTCACAAGTTGCATGCTCTGATCTCTTCATTTTTGGAAAACTAATACAGCTCAAGCATCATCTTCTAAAGGTTTCTTTTCTTATTCCAGTAAAGTTGTTAGCCCCCTAAAAATTATTTTGTACTTACTTATCTGTGTATGAGTTGTTTCCCCATAGTAGAAAGAAGGGTCCCAGAGGGCAAGAACTACTAAGCTTTTGTCTTTGTGGTGCTCTGAGGATTCCCACCGGTGATTACATTTGCATCCTTATCACCTGGCCCAAGGCTCAACACCCATCAGTTGCCCATTACAAGCTTGTTGAATTGAAAATAAAGATACATTTAGCAAGTTTTATTCACCTGCATTAAAATTCTTATTGGGGAGCACCAGACACTTCAATCAATTACTTTTACCTAAGATAACAACAAAGGGAATGTTTGTGCAACAAGGATGAGATATATATTCCTTGTTCCCTCACCTCATCTTCTTACCTTGGCCTCAAGTCTTCTTCCAATCCATTCACTTGCCAATCCTTACCATGTATCATAAGCACTCCCTTCTAGATTCTGAAACAGCAAAGTGGGGATCCTATTCTCCTACTCTACTGGACTGGAACCCAATAACCCATTTATTGGATGAACTCCCTTTTAGGTGGCCTAGATAGTTCTTAATACCAGAGGATTTTCCCATAAAGCAAGCTGAGCCAAATTCAGGGCACAAGGAATTTGGCAAAGTACGTCTACTGGCATGGCCCACAGCCCTGGAATGCAGTAACTACGTAGCTCCAACATAGGCAAGCTTTGGGTTATGTATTTTTTTTTGCCCTGAAGAACAAACAGATGACATGTTCACAGATGAGATTTATGTGGCTCTTTTGCCATAAAAGAAATAAACACGCACATTCCAGTTGCACTGTCACTGATAGCTAATTTTTTTCTCCTTAAAGGACCAGTATAGAAAAAAAAATTGAGGAGAGGGGGTAAAGAGATTAAAGAAAATAAACTGTTGCTAGAAATTCTGAACAAAGGAAATAAGACCTTTAGGGAAAATAATTCCCTTCTATTTTCAGTGTTTGCACACATGGTATATAGCATCACAGAATCAGAATGCTAGAACTAGAAGGGATCACTAGTATCATCCAGTCTGGCATCTTCATGGTTTAGCCACAAACAAGTTTTGTAAAGGAAGGGAACACAGCGAGCACTCATAACCCTTTGATTCAGGGCTAGATAATTTCATGAATATCAACAAAGGGGGGAAAACAGCTATAGGGAGCCTTAGAAATCAATAAAGAACTTGTTAGATCGCTCCTACCTTAGGGCAGGCCAATTGGACATGTCAGTGCTTCTCACTACGGCAACCCACTGCCAAGGATGCTATATGATCCCTGGGGGTAAAAATAATGCTGAGTGAGCCACACCCAGAAATCCAACTTATGTTCTAAAAGAACTCATTAATGCAGCTCTCACCTAAAGTGCATATGGCCTCAAAGAAAAGAAGAGTAGCCACAGATTCCAAAATCTAATTTGGAATGCCATAGGAAACTCTTTCAACTTCTGTGTGGCTCCTCAGGCTCTGAATTCTGTGCCACTGGCACTGGCATGTGAGCAAGTGGGTATATGTATATGCATGTACATGTGGTTTATGTGCACATCTATGTGTGGTTTATGGAGAGCCAATAAACTGAGGATGCCTCTTTTTGTCCTTTATGTTCCCCAAAGTCACATGATATCACCTAAATCATTCCTGAGAATTGACATTTTATTCCTCCAAACCCTGGCTAAAAACAAACAAACAAATAAAAAACACCTAAAGTAAAGAAGTCTACAAATAAAAGAAAAGGAAAATAAAGTAAATAAATAGGGCAAGGTCATTTGATGTCATCAAGCCCAAGGAATTCATAAGAAAACAAGCTGGGAGTGGGGGGATGGAAGGAGGATAAAAAGCTAACTCTTTATACTTTATTCTTTCACAAGAAGTGCCTGTCCCCTTAAACATTTAAATGAGGCTTTTGTAGAAGAGAGCAAGAAGAGGCAAAAGGTACTTGTTCCAGTAAACTCCCTAGGGGTGTTCTAATGACCCAATGATATCCAGAAAGCATCTCTCTAGGCCAGCTGCTTAGTGGGAGCTGAGAAGGGCTACTGGCAGAATTCATCCCAAACCTCAAAGCCAAGGTCTGAATATGAGGCACTTGGTCATACCACTCATTCTGCTACAAACTTAGAATCCAAGAGAAAACACGGTGTTACCTGGTGCCCAAAGAATGAGAAAGTTAGAAAGCTGGAATGGGATATTGGGAAATTATATAATTTATTCCTCAGCTATTCACACCAATGCTAAAACTGAGTGTCTTTTAGAGTTATAAACCTTTAAGAGGGGGCATTTCCTTATATGAGCCAACTGCTTTCCAGACTTGCCTAGAGTCCCTTCTTTCCTATATTTCCTCATCTGTAAAATGAGGGTAATGAACTAAATGGCTTATAATGTCACTTCTGGCTCTAATATTCTCTGATACCATTTAAAAAGGAGCCCCTTTGACATTTCAATAACTAATTCTCCTTGAATAGCATCCAAGAGGGACCAAATCATACTGTATTTCACTCATCAATGAAGACTCGAACCGAAGCTCTGGTGTCAGTGTATGTAAGCCCCTGGCCTGAAAACAGGAGATATGGGTTTGAAGATCCATCTCTACCTATAACTGTATGAACTTTGAGAAGCATCATGACATAGTGGATAGAGTGATGGATTTAGAGTCATGAAGACCTAACTAAATTCAAGGGTTGCCTCTGTGACCCTGAGCAAGTCACTGGAGTCTAAGTTTGCTCATCTATAAAATGAAAGGATTAGATTAGTTGGCCTCTGAGGTCCCTTCCAGCTTTAAATCTATGATCCTAAATCATCAACTCTAAATCTCCCATTCCTCATCTGTCAAGCGGATATCTGTCTCAAAGCACTTTTGTTAGGATCAAAGAAGACAATGTATTTAAAGTGCTATATAAATGTCAGCTATTATTGTTTAGGAGAGGAAAGGGGACAGTTAGGCCATTTTTTATGCTTTCTTATGTTCGAATACTAAAGAGTAAGTAATTTTGTCAGCCCTTGGAGCACTCCAGTCTATGAATTAGTAAATTTTCCACAGCTGCCTCAGGTTAAGATGTTAAGTAACTTCATAAAAAAAAGAGGAAGATCTGCACCGAGGTCTTCCTGACCAAGCCTACCTCTCCCTCCTCTATACCACATTATTTCTCATGATGATACAGGCTTTGACAATTCAATAACAAAACAATATTTCATTGCTTCATAAGGCACTCACTGGAAGACATTTGAGTAGAAGAGCTCCAGGATTGGGGTTAAAGTCAGATTCATAGGATCCTAGGATTTAAAAGAAAAGCAAGTTAGAGAGCATCAAGGGCAAGGTCACCATTATACAAATCAGGAAACTGAGGCATAGAAAAGCAAAGTGACTTGCCCCAAATTCCAACAGTAGTAAGTAGTAAAGCAAGAATCTGAACACAGATTCTATTCAGGGTTCAAGGTGCTTGGGCCAATGAAGAATTCTTTGAGCAAAAAGGCAGCTTATCTTCCTACCCAGAATGGTATTACACAGTGGTAGAAAACCCTAAGCCATAGGCAAAGTATTCTCTTCTAAATAGTCTTGGTGGAAATGTGTATTTATATAGGAATGTGAATTACCCCATCCTTTGCAGTTATGATCCAATAACATGGTGGCTACTACCATTCACTTCCTGATTTGCTGGAACCCTGTCATTGGGTTCTGTGGGGTAAAAAAGGGGAAGGTCTTGATGTCATTCAGTCTTTGCAGACTGTACATAAAACTCCAATCTACAAGGGCTTCTGTTTGAAAATGCACTTAAAGATAGTCTTGCTTAGTTCCATGGAAAGTGTTTTTTCTTCAGGCCCTAACAACATTCTCATTTGATGCTTTCCACTTAGTAGGAATTCATCTAGGAGCAGCTGGAAGTCCCATTGTGCCTTTAATGACTATTTGTCATAATTTCACACAGGCTTTGAAAACAAAGGCACAGAAAAAAGAATCAGACTCCAGCTCTCTTAAAGGAATTCCTCAAGGACTCAATGTCCTGAATGAGTCTCTTTTCAGACACGAAAGCATTTTATGTGTCCTTCTATATTATCAGCTCTGCTAAAGTAACTGATGAAAGACAAATAAGATTAATCCTGTTCCAGTTCAATTGTTTCTTTTCAATTGCTTTTATTTTGCTTAAACCAGTCACTTGAACTCAATTAACACAGTTACGGGCATTTTGTCCTTAGCTGGATACCCTTCCCTCTATTCCCCAAAGCCTTGTAACCCGGGGTTTTTTTAAACTTCTTTTCTTGATTTTAGCAGATGTTGACTATTAATACATCTTAGAGTTCGGGATATTTCCATTATGAACTTTAGGAACAGAAGAATTCCACTCCATATGCTTTTCTGTGGTCAGTTTTCACTTGCCACCTGCAGAGATTTAACTATCATTGCAAATGTAATAAATTGAATAATGGAAGGGGCAAAATGCAATTAAAATGACTCGGGACATGGAAATCAGAAAAAGTAAATGGAATAAAGAGTCACTCACATTGACCATGGCAACCTAGAAGTACCACCTGACCTACTTTTTGCATATGTATCTTCCTTTTTTCCCAAAAATCATCTAAACTCCCCAATGTAGTTTCAACATTCCACAGAGAATTGGAAGTCGGGCTGACAAAGATTTCTGAATGCCTACACCTATCCAAAATCTGCACTTTTATTCATTGAAATTTGAGTTATAGATTTTATTTTAAAGATTATTTTTCTTTGATATAGTGGGAGATTGAACAAGGAATCAAGAGATAGAGGTCCTAGTCTTAAATCTACAGCAAATTATCTACATTACCTTTGACAAGTACCCATATATCTCTGTGTGCCTCAGTTTTCTCATATATAAAATGGGATAATTGTCATGGTTATTGTAATTATCAATAATCCTAAACTAGAAAAGTCTTCTTCTAATATCTAACCATGATATAGACAATGAGACTAATTGCTAAAAATTATTCCAGCAGAATCTAAAATCTTGAAGGTCCTGCTAAGCTGGAAAACTTTGAAAAGTAAGCTGACCTTTAAGAATGAATTGTGCCTCTATCTTCTGAGGTCTAGCCCAGCTTAGTTCAGGTAAGCACACTAGCAAAAGCCTATCCATTGGGAAACCAATTGTTTTGGGCATAGTAACTCAGAAAGAACATCAATAATGTGCTAATATCTTTTCTCAGCAAAGGCAGCATCCACACTAAAAAAAATCCTAGATATTTCCAAGTAGCAACACATTATTATTATTTTCATTGTTATTATTATATTCATTATCGTTAACTTCTTTTCCACAACCTACATTTTTCCTCAACCAAATTCAACTTATAATTGCTCAAGTGGTACTTGTAGTTTGCCATAATCAATACCAAAAACTCTCTTCCATCCATTTGCTCTGACTTTCAGGGTCTGAACCCTTTTAGCCAAGCTATATCTTATACCATCCTTTCTTCCATTTCTGGGTCATATCTTACCAATATTATTCTTCTTGTACCAAATAATATTAATGATGATGTAGTACAAGTCATCCTTTCAAATAAAGGAAGGTTCTAGCTCTGCTGCATCTTCGGTATGGAAAAGGAAATTTATCTACCCTATCAACACAGCCTTTGCTCTGTCCAGAAGTCAGTATGGAAGAAATCTGGTTTGGTCTAAGATGAGTAAAGGCAAGGATTCTCCTTCTATTTATATCTCTCCTTTATGTAAAGAGGAGAAATGAACCCATCATATCCTTCAGCTTATAAATTCAAAAATATTTGTATTCATTCTAGGAATTAAGTAGGTTAGGTTCTGATACCTCTGAGTACTGCTATCCACTTGAAATCCATTTGTGCTCAATTCAATTCAATTCAACAAAGATGTATTAAGCTATGTGCAGAACACTAGAATAGGTTCTGAGTAAGATAGAAAATTTCTATATGATCTGGTTCCTACCATTGTAAAGTTCACAGGTTGGTAGATGATATGGCACATACAGAAATCACTCTAGCACAGAATAATACCTTATATTAGGCACATTATAGAACCACAAGAAAAGCCAGCAGCTCATCAATATGACAGAAGCTTTTGGTTGGGTCAATCATGGTCCATCAAGTTTTTGTTGGTACCTGTTTCAGTCAGTTGATGATCCAACCTTAAGGCAGACTGTGGTAGGAGAGGGGAGGGAGAAGCACCTTTTCTTAAGGACAGAAGGGCAGTTCCCTTCCTTCTACTGTCTTTTGATAGCTCTAACGTTGCACATGCTCAAGAAGGCTCAGACTGACTCTATAATAATCAATGCTAAGGAAAAGGAAGAGAGAATTCACTTCTATCAAATTTCCCGGGACCAGATGTTGGAGAGAGGGGAGAGGAGTGGGGGAAGTAGAAGGGAGAAAACATAAGTATGAATATGATATGCATGAAAAACAAAGGAAAGAGAAGAAAATATTTCCTGTGGTTTTGAAATTTACTCTGAGGCAGCACAAAGTTAAATCCACCCTCTCCCCTAACCAAGTATTATTGTGTAGGGTGAGATACGTTAGGATAATAGATTAGACCTAGATACAATGTTAAAATCCATTGAGTTCAGGTCTCTCATTTTAAAAAGGTACAAATCAAGGCCAAGAAAAGTTAGGTAACCCTGGCCAAGGCCAAAGAAGTACTGAGTGAGAGAGTTAGGATTTCAACTCAAACGGTCTGATGCCAACAACAGTGCTAATTCCATTGTAACCCCAGTTTTGGCTGGACAAATTTAAATGAATTAATTAATTAAGAAATTATTAAATACTGTGCGCCGAGCACTTTGCTAAGGACTAGAGATTAAAATCCAAAAGCAAAGACAGTCCCTGCCATCAAGAAGCTTACATTCTAATGGGAGAGGTGACACACATAGGGGAGTGGTGGCCAGGGAAGAGCACTTTGGCCTAAAAAGCTATAGGGATAGTAACTAAAGCCATAGGGTAATGGAGTAAAATACCCTTTCCAGGAAAAATCAGAGAGTTCATTTATTTGATTATAGTTCCAAAAGAGGTATGGGAGGTGGGTAGTGAAGTTAAATATGGTAGGGCCTTTTCTACAGCAATAGTGGGCCAACTGAGGCAGTCAGCAAACAAAACAATATTGTTCCAGAGATGAAAGGGTTTCGGTCTCCAGCATTTGGCCCTATGGCAAAGAAGTTGTTGAAAAGATAAGCCAGGGAATAGTGAAACAAATGAAGTAGGAGCATTCAGCAATGATAGTAAATGTAGAGAATCCTAGAAAATCAGCTAAAAAACTGGGCGAAATAATCAACAATTTAGCAAATTTGTAGGATATAAAATAAACCCACATAAATCATCAGCATTTGTGCATGTTACCAACAAAGTCCAGCAGCAAGTGAAACAAAGAGGAATTCCATTTAAAATAATGGTAGATGATATAAAATACTTGGAATTCTACCTTCCAAGAAAAACCCAAGAACTATATGAAGACAATTACGAAACACTTTTCATACAAATAAAGTTAGATCTAAGCAACTGGAAAAATATTAATTGCTCATGGGTAGGCTGAGTCAATATAGTAAAAATAACATTCTTTTGTTGTTCAGTCATTTCAGTTGTGTCCTACTCCTTGTGGCCTCATTCAGAGTTTTCTTTGCAGATATACTGGAGCAGTTTACCATTTCCTTCTACAGCTCATTTTAAAATAAGAAACTAAGGTAAGTGGAGTTAAGCAACTTGCCAGGGTCACACAACTAGTAAGTGTCTAAGGCCAGATTTGAACTTAGGTCTTCCTGACTCCAAGTCCAGTGCTCTATCCACTGCACCACTAACTAAATTAATATATTTATTCAGTGCCATACCGAGCAAACTACCAAAAAATATCTTATAGAGCTAGCTGGAAAAATAATAACAAAATTCATCTGGAAGAATAAAAGGTCAAGAATATCAAGGGAATTAATGAAGGAAAAAAGTGAAGGAAGGTGGCCTAAGCTGTACCAAATCTCAAACTGTATTATAAAGTATATATAAAGATATATAATCATCAAGACAATCTGGTACTGCCTAAGAAATAGAGTGATGGATCGGTAGAATAGATGAGGTACACAAGACAGAGTAGTGAATTACCAAAATAATCTAGTGTTAGATAAACCCAAAGATCTAAGTTTTAGGGACAAGAACTCACTGTTTGATGAAAACTGATGGGAAAACTGGATAGCAGTTTAGTAGAAACTAGATATAGACCAACATCTCACACTGTATACCAAGATAAGGTCAAAATGAGTACATGATTTAGACATAAAGGGAGATACTATGAGCAAATTAGGGGATCACAGAACCTGCCAGATCTATGGATAAGGGAAGAATTTATGACCAAACAAGAGATAGTGAACATTATCAGATGTAAAATGAATAACTTTGCTTATGTTAAATTAGAAAGGTTTTGAATGCAGCCAAGATTAGAAGGAAAAGCAGAAAGCTGGGGCGGGGGGGGGGGCAGGAATTACAAGTGTCTCTGATAAAAAACAAACAAACTCATTTCACAAACATATAGAGGACTGTCGAATTTATAAGAATATTTGTCATTCCCCAATTGATAAATAGTCAAAGGATATAAGTAGTTTTCAGAAGAAGAAATCAAAACAATGAAAATCAAAATGTATGAAAAAAATGCTCCAAATCACTATTGATTAGAGAAATGCAAATTAAAACAACTCTGAGGTAGCAGCTTACACCTATCAGATTGGTTAATATGACAGAAAAGTAAAATAAGTGTTGGAGGGGATGTGGAAAAACTGGGACACTAATGCACTATCAGAATTGTGAACTGGTCCAACCATTCTGGAAAGCAATTTGGAACTATGCCTAAAGGGCTATAAAACTATACAAATCCTTTGACACAGCAATACCACTACTAGGTATATATCCCATAGAGATAAAAGTGGGGAGGAGAAAGACCTATTTGTACAAAAATATTTATAGCAGCTCTTTTTGTGGTGGTAAAGAATTGGAAATTGAGGGGATGCCCATCAATTGGGGAATGGCTGCTGGAATACTATTGTGCTGTAAGAAATCATGAGCAGGACGATTTCAGAAAAACCTGGAAAGACTTACATGAACTGATGGAAAGTGAAGTGAACAGAACTAGGAGAACAGTGTGAATGCACAGTAATAGCAAAATTGTGTAGTGATCAGCTGCGAATGAATTAGCTTTTCTCAGCAACGCAATAATCCAAGGCAATTCCAAAAGACTCATGATGAAAAATGCCATCCACCTCCAGAGAAAGAAGTGATGAAGTCTGGATACAAATCAAATCTTACTTTGCGTGAGGGGGTGGGGTTACTGGGTGCTTTGGGGGAGGGGGTGACTAATATGGAAATACGTTTTGCATGATTAGACATATATAACCTATATCAAAATGCTTACTGTCTTAGGAAAGGGAGAGACAGAGAGAAAGAATTTGGAACTCAAATTTTTAAAAACAAATCTTAAAAATTGTTTTTATAGCTATGTGACCCTAAGTCATTTAACCCCAATTGCCTCACACACGAAAATGGTTTTTACATTCAATTGAGAAAAAATAAAATATTTTAATGAAAATTTTTAAATGGCAGCAAAAAATACTCATTTGACTTTGATAGGCATTAAAACAGACATAAGGCCCAGGATTGGTGAGATGACAGGTGAGATGACAGTCCAGTTGTACTCTGCTCTGATCAGATCATATCTGGATTACTATGTTTAATTCTGGGCATCATATTTAGAAGCATCATCAAAAATCTAGACATCATCCACAGGATGACAAATGGAATGGAAAATAACCTTAGAGATCATGCCTCATGGGAATGTTTATCCTGGAGAAGACAAAGGAGGAACATGATGACTGTCTTTAAGCATTTAGAAAGCTGTCATCTGGAGGGATGAGATTGGTTCTGTTTGGTCTCAGAAGATTAAACTAGGAGCAATGGGCAAAAGTTGGAAAGAGACAAATTTACGATGGATGGTGAGAAAAAGGTTTTTTTAAATGTTTTTTATTTAATATATTTAGTTTTCAGCAGTGATTTTCACAAGAGTTTGAATTGCAAATTTTCTCCCAGTTTCTACCCTCCTGCTGACTACAAGATGGCATATATTCTGGTTGCCCCGTTCCCCTGTCAGCCCTCCCTTCTGTCACCCCACTTCCTTCCCATCCTGTTTTCCCTTCCTTTCTTGTAGGGCAAGATAAATTTCTACGCCCCATTGCCTAGTTGCATGCAAAAAACTTACTTCCTAGTTGCATGCAAAAACTTTTTTTTTGTTTTTGAACATCTGTTTGTGAAACTTTGAGTTCCAAATTCTCTCCCCTCTTCCCTCCCCACCCACCCTCCCTAAGAAGGCAAGCAATTCAACATAGGCCATATGTGTATCATTATGTAAAATCCTTCAATACTCATGTTGTGAAAGACTAACTATATCTTGCTCTTTCCTAACCTACCCCCCTTTATTGAATTTTCTTCCTTGACCCTGTCCCTTTTCAAAAGTGTTTATTTTTGATGACCTCCTCCCCCTATCTGCCCTCCCTTTATCATCTCCCCTTTTTTATCTTCTTCCTCCTTCTTTCCTGTGGAGTAAGATACCCAATTGAGTGTGTATGGTATTCCCTCCTCAGGTCAAATCTGATGAGAGCAAGATTCACTCATTCCCCTTCACCTGCCCTCTCTTCCCTTCCTGCAGAACTACTTTTTCTTCCCACTTTCATGCGAGATAATTTACCCCATTCTATCTCTCCCTTTCTCCCTCTCTCATTATATTCCTCTCTCATCCCTTAATTTTATTTTTTTAGATATCCCTTCATATTCAGCTCACCCTGTGCCCTCTATCTATA
>CM053626.1:239011272-239036189 GCA_028646595.1 Phalanger gymnotis | reverse complement strand
TAGTATTTTCTTCAGTGGTCTTTTGGACCTCCTTTTCCATTCGGCTAATTCTGCCTTTCCAGGCTCCTCATTGGCTTTTTGTAGCTCTTTTGCCATTTGACTTAATCTAGTTTTTAAGGTGTTGTTTTCTTCAGTATTTTTTCCAGTATTTTTTGCTTTTCCTTTAGCAAGTCATTCACTTGTTTTTCATGGTTTTCTCACATCCTTCTCATTTCTCTTCCCAATTTTTCCTCTACTTCTCTAACTTGCTTTTCCAAATACTTTTTGAGCTCTTCCATGGCCTGAGACCAGTTCATGTTTTTCTTGGAGGCTTTTGATGTAGGCTCTTTGACATCATTGACTTCTTCTGGCTGTATGTTTTGGTCTTCTTTGTCACCAAAGAAAGATTCCAAAGTCTGAGTCTGAGTCTGAGTCCATTTTTGCTGCCTGGCCATGTTCCCAGCCAACTTATTTGACCCTTGAGTTTTTCGTTGTGGTATGACTGCTTGTAGAGTAAAAAGTACTTTGTTCCAAGCTTGAGGGGATGCGCTGTTGTTTTCAGAGCTATTTCAATACAGCCAGCTCTTCCCCACCAGCACTCCTCCTTCCCCAAGAACTGCCAACCAGGAATGGACTCAGATCTTAAGCAGGCTCTGCACTCCTGCTCAGATCTACCACTTAATTCCTCCCACCAGATGGGCCTGGGGCCAGGAAGCAACTGCAGCTGTAATTCTGTAGCTGCACCACCCCTACTGTCCCCAGGGCAGTGGCTAAACTGCGAACTCCTTCCACTCTTTTCCCCTCAGCTTTTCCCACTAACCTTCTCTGTTGTCTTTGGTGTTTGTGGGTTGAGAAGTCTGGTAACTGCCACAGCTCACTGATTCAGGGCTCTAGGACCTGTTCCACCCGGCTCCTGTGTCTGGTTGGTCCTGCCACCACCCACGCTGGGCTCCGCTCCCCTCTGCTCCCAGCTCCATGTGTGATAGACCTCACCCAGTGACCATCCAGGCTGTCCTGGGCTGAAGCCCTGTTTCCCTCTGCTATTTTGTGGGTTCTGCAGTTCTAGAATCTGTTCAGAGCCAATTTTATAGGTTTTTGGAGAGACCTGGCAGGGAGCTCACACAAGTCCCTGCTTTCCAGCCACCATCTGGTGAGAAAAAGTTTTAACAGATATAGTTATCCTAAAATGAAATGGGATGCTTCAAGAGGTAAGTGGATTCCCACTTACTATAGATCTCTAAGCAAAAGCTTAACAGTCCTTGATCGGGCATATTACAATATATAATTTGGACAATCTCTAGTGCATAGAAGGTCTTTCAATCCAAGATTCAGCACACATGGAAAAGTTGAATTACTATGGTCCATGTAAGCTCCCTTCAGATACTAAGATTCTTGATCACTAAACTAGGAAGAATGGCAGAAAATGGTTAGAAGGGTCTTGTCATTCAAGATAAACAGTAGTGCCTTACTGTTACCAAATCTGGATGAATTATGTTCCTAGAGTACTGAAGAAACTTTTAGATATGATTCATGAGCTGTTGTCAGTAATCTTTGAAATATCTTAGAGCATAGGAAGGGTGATACTACTCTAAGAGTAGAGAAGGGCAAATGCTATCTTGATTTTCAAAAAAAAAAAGAAGAAAATGGAATCTATAACTAAAAACCAATGACTTTAACTCCCATTCTTGGAAAATTTTCAGAACACATCAAAAGAAATGGTTTGTGAATACTTAGAAAGGTAAGCAATGAACATCAATTTTTTTCAAAAGCAGGAGCTCCCTCATCAAGACCAGGCCATGCCAAAATAACTTCCTTTCCTTTTTGGACAATGTAACTAGACTGGCAGATCAAAGAATGCTATGAGCATAATATATTTAGATTTCAGCGAAGTATCTGACAAAATATTTCATGTCATGTTATGAAAAAGTTGGAAAGATATAGGCTAGATAATGATACATTTGGGTGGATTTGGAATTAGTTGAATGACTGGAGCCAAAGAGTCATTAATGGGTTATTTTCAACCTGGATAAAGATCATGAGGAGAGGGCCCAAGGAATCTGTTTTCAGTCCTGTTGTATACAACTTTTTAATCAAAGAATTGGATTGAGATGTAGATAAGATGATTTTCTAATTTACAGAGGACTCAAAATCTGGAGAAATACAATAGATAAGCCAAAGTTAATACACGAGATTAGAATAGTGGCTGACATTTGTATAATGCTTAAGGTTTGCAAAGTGCTTTATGTACATTATTTCATCTGAGCCTCACAAAAATGCTGTGATTTAGGTTGATAAGCAAAACTGTCCTAATTTCCCATTTTTACAGATCAGGAGACTGAGACTGAGAGAGTTTAGGTTGAGTTGCCTATGGTCATGCAGAAAATAAATTCTAGAGTTGAGATATAAATGAGTTTTTCTTGATTCCAAGTGCCTCTCTACTACATCAGAGTCTGACCCTAAAATCTTTCTACAGACTAGAATGATGGTCTTAACTGAATACAGTGACATTTAATCAGGATAAATGTAAAATTCTATGCATAGGTTCAAAGAAATCAACTTCATAATTGAAGTATTGGAAAGGCATTACTAAACAAAAGATCCCATGAAAAAGGTCCATGGGTTTTAGTTAACTGCAAATTCAATATGAATCAGCAGCAATATACAGCATCCTTGAAAGCAATTGCTACTAGAGGCTAGTGAAGAGAGGCATAGAATCTGGAATGGCAGAGGACATAGTTCTGCTAACTTCTCCCTGGTCATGCCATATCTATAGTACTATGCTAAGCTCTGGGTGCCACATTGTAGGAAAGACTTATATGGACAAGCTGGAACATTTGTCTAAGAAGGCAACCATGACAATGAGAGGTCTAAATATGCCAGAGATGAACTGGCTAAAGGAACTGGGCCCTGGAGAAGAAAAGTCTTAGGGAAGACACAAGAACTGTCTTCTAGCATTTTGAGGCAATGAGATGGCATAAGTGGAGTCAAGAGGACTTGAGTTCAATTCCTGCCTCTGTAACTTCCTGACTTTGTGACCCTGGGCAAGTCATTTAATTCCATCTGCCTCCATTTTCTTGTCTGTAAGATGGGGATAATAACACCTCCCTCCCAGAGTTATCATGAGGATAAAATAGGATAACCATTATAAAGCATAGTGCCCAGTACATAGAGCTATATAAATGTTAGTTGTTTAGTGTTAATATTACTATTATTATTGTTATTTGGCAGCTAGGTGATGCAGTGGCTAGAGCACTGGGCTTGGAATCAGGAAGACTTCTCTTCCTATGTTCAAATCTTGTCTCAGATACTTCCTATCTGTGTGACCCTGGGCAAGTCACTTAACCCCGTTTGCCTCAGTTCCTTATCTGTAAAATGAACTGGAGAAAGAAATGGCAAACAACTCCAGTATCTTTGCCAAGAAAAGTCCAAATGGGGTCATGAAGAGACAGACATAACTGAAAAGACTGAACGGCAGATGATCATTATTATTATGAAATAGATAACACAGTGAAAAAAGGGCATAGGAAAAGAAAGCCTATGGACTATTCAGAGGGCTGGACTATACTCTGTGTGTGTGTGTGTGTGTGTGTGTGTGTGTGTGTGTGTGTGTGTGTAATAGAAAACAAAGCTGTAAGTGTAGGATAGGCATTAGATTGTGGATGGCCTTAAAAGACAGAGAGGAGTTTGAACCTTTCTTGGCATACAGTATAGGAACACTGATGATTTTGGAACAGAAGGGTAACATGCCCAGATCTATGAGTAACAAAGGTTCTTCTGGCAGATGTATGCAGTATGGATAGAAGGGGAGAGAGACAGAAAGTGGAAAGACTTATATGGAAGCAACAGTCTACATAGATGACCAAGATAACATAGCACAGTGAAAAGTGTCACTTGGATTCAAAATTCCACTTCTAACACATGACCTGTGTTATTTTGAGGAAGTGCCTTCACTCCCTGGGTCTCAGTTTCCTCATCTGCAAAGTTAAGAGAATGGACCAGATGGCCTTTGAGTTCCCTTCCAGTCACAGATCTGTGAACCTATGTGAATGTCCTGTCCCAGAGAAGTAGCACTAGGAAGAGAGAGGCAGAAACATATGTCAGAGATGTTTTAGAGGGGAAGCTCCTAGGACTTGATGACTAATTGGTTATGACAGGTGAGGGATATGGGAGAATGAAAGCTATTTCATTTAAACAGAAGTCATGCGTTCAAGGTATGGACTTGTCCCTCTCCCAGTCAGCTCAGAAACCGCAAGAGGGAAGATTCAGAGACTTGATCCTCATCAAATCAAATCAGTTGTTAGCAATCAGAAAGTTTCTTCCAGAAAGTAATTTTCCAACATGAGAGTGGCCAGGGCTTGTTTTTTCTTATTATAAAAGTAATAATGATTCCATTTTTTCTTATTTTAAAATGTTCTTATTTTAGAATTTTTTCTTACTTCGAAGGTGGTAATGATTCCATTTCTGACTCTACTAGCATGTTCTAAAAGAATATTAGGGCATACACAGCCTGTACTTTAGCTATCACCAAGACACTAAAGACTAATGTTTTCAGCACTGGGTCCCAATGAAGTGGGATGGAAAAAATGGCATTTGGAGAAGTAAATATACTCTGGTATAGAACGGTCTTTAGATCCAGGCCTCAGCATGTATGGAAAAGCTGAGTCGCTCTGTTTTTACCCCCAAATAGCCAACCATAAAGGAAAATCAATTTTGAATGTACATTGTTACAAGGAATAAAGTTTCCTCAATTTGTTCCATACACTGAGCACCAATTACCAGCTAGCTCCACACTGTTTGGCAGCTCACATCAGAGGACCAGAACAAGACACTTACACTATTCCACAAATATTAAAACAATAGACTGTGTGGTCTTGCTTCTATGCCAATACACAAATATGCAAAGCGGCCTTTTTTCTCTTCTTGCTACCCCAGGGAAGGACTCAAAGGGAACACACATCAAGAATAGAGGAAAGGCGGCAATCTTCCTGCATGGCCACCCCCACCCACCACTGCACCTGATCCATTCCTGACAGCTAGAATTACACCTGAATTGAAAGAAAATTATTAGTGGGGTTTGTTGCAGCTTTCTGTGCCCTCTCAATCCCAGCAGCTGCCTCAGTGGAAAAGGTACAAATTACCTTGACACTCCCAACATTATTATAATACCATCTTTCCCTCCACAAACAAGTGAGAATCTGAATCGACCATACTGCTGGACGACTACTTCTTTCGTTTTATTTCTTTTTCCTTTCACATCTATAGTTACCTCAACTTTACCACGCTGTGAGGCGAGAAGGGCAAAGATTATTATGTCCATTTTAAAGATAAATAAATATTCCCCTGAACATATAACCTGTTACCAGATATTAGAGAGTCGGAACCCAAATCCAAATGCCCTAGCCATTCCCCCAGGGCTCACCTCATCAACCCATGCTGGCATCTGAAATCAAATCTATGAGAGAAAAAGAAGAGAGTAAAATATGCATTGAAATATATACTGAACAGCGGTAGGTACTTAAATGCTTTTTACATTCAATTGAAATATCAGATGACATTTGTAAAGCACTTTAAGGTTTGCAGAATGTCTTATTGTATTTCTCTCTCACACTAACCCTATGAGCTAGGTAATAGAGGGATCAAATATTCCTGCACTTCGGGAATGTTGCTATTCTCATTTTGTAAATGAGTCTCAAGCTCGGTCTCGGTCTCAGTCTCAAACTCAACTGAGTCTCAAAGACATCGAGTGATTTGCCCATGGTCACGTTGCTAAAAAGTATCGGACCTGGATTTGGACTCAGATCTTCCCGAGGCAAGTCCATCGGTCTCTTCGTTAAACCACGCTCTTTGTCTTCAAAGTTTAAACCATACCATTTACCCAGAGCGGGCACTGAAAGCAACAACGACAACCTAATCTCAGTAGCTCACACTCCTATAGCTGTTTATAGTTACACGGTTAGCAGTTTATACATTCTTTTTAATCCTCGAAACAACTCTATGGTGTTAATAATGTGAATTTTATTCTTCTCATTTTACAGATGAAGAAACTGAGGCTTGAAGAGAGGTGAAGTCACCCACCCGAAGGTTGTATAGTCTCCTATAGATAGATAAATAGATAGATATAGATATAGACATATAGATATAAATATATGTGCACACATGCACACAAATATATACACAAACACACACACATGCACATATTCATTGGTACAGCGGGGAGAGAAATTTCCATTCCAAGTCAATTACTTTTCTCTTTACGCCTCAGTGACTATCTACATGACAGATTTAATTCAACACGACAAGCGCGTATTGAGTATTTAATGTGCCGCTCACCATGCTAGGCACTAGAAATACAAAGATAAAAATGAAAACAGTCCTTGCCCTCAAAGAACTTGCGTTCTACTAAATTCGTCTACACTTGCCACTGTACTTGACTCTACGAGAAGTGGCCCTCACCCAGTCCCAGTGCTATCTTTGAACCTGGGCATCACCATTATTTTAGGGAACTGAAAAAAGCAGACCCTTGCTACCTTCCCATCCCACAATGGAAGGTATGAAAGTAAATGAGTTTTGTCTCATGATTCACTCGTCATTACAAAGCTGCTTTCACCTTTTCAATAATGTCAATACATAATTGCTGACTATTTGTATATATTATTTATCCATGATTTATTTTCATGTTGTCTCTTCCCACATGTAATGTTAATGGGATGTAAGCTCTTCCCCGACCATTAATAGGCCTCCATGGAGCCCATTAAGGGGAGCTTATTTAGGGGAAGGTTTCTTGTAGGAAGGCGTTCACATCTTTTGCTAATTTCTATTTAGGCACTGAGTCACAAAGGTTTTGATGCTTTCTGACTCTTAGAAGTGTATATATACTCTGAGTTGGTATTTTCCTTTGGGTGCTCACTTATGAGAAGGACCTTGTGATTCCCTGGTCTGGACTCTGAGTAGTCATATGTTCAGACCCCCCAACTGCTCAGATGTAAAACTATCTCAATCCAGTGGTGTATGTCAAGTATATAGCAATATTGCTTCGATTCAGGCAGTCAGATCCCTGTCTGTTGGTCAAATTTCTCTGCTTGTATTTTCTCTGTTTGTATTTTCTATGCTTATAATTTCTCTGATGTTCAGGGTACTGACCCTTCCCCCGAACTAGTGAATGTAATTAAAAGTAGGATTGTTGACCCATTTTTGAGCAATCTTTCCTAGGAGAGCAGACCTAAGAACCCGTGCTAGCAGCCATCCTGGGTGTGCCAGTGTGGTTGCTGTTACACCACACCACCCTTGTCCCCATCATTAGATTATGAGCTTTTGGGGGCAGGAGCAGTTTTGGCTTTTCTTTGAATCCCCAGTATTTAGTAAAGTGCCTAGCACAATACAGGTGCTTGTTGATTTGTTGACCTGAGTACAAAATCCTGGCTCTTCCAGTGGCTAGCTATGTTACCTTGAGTCCTTTCATCTCTCTGAGCCTCAGTTTCTTCACCTGTAAAATGAAATGGTAGGAACAGATAGCCTCTCAAGTCCTTCCCAATTCTGAATCTATACTTCTACAATCCCTATGATCCTGAAGTCAAGTATAAATGTTACTTTAATGAGCTTAAACAGGATATAGAGCTGCAAGGGAATTTAAATGTTTTTTCCTCAAGACCCTTCATTTTTCCAATGAGGAAATGGAAGCAAGGAAGGGTAAACTGTTCAGTTTTCTCATCTGTAAAATGAGAATGTTGGACTCAATGGCCTTAAAGGTTGCTATTAGCTCTAAGTCAGTGACCTTGTGATCTTAGGTCACTTTTGCAAGGTCACGCATTTAGCTAGGTTCAGATAAGAGCAAATCATGAATCTCCTAAAATAGTCCCATTATTAAAATTCACACTGCATCTTCCCATTGGACTGTAACCAATTACTATATTTTATGTACTATTACTTTGAATAGTGTCAATTCAATGCATGCAGACATGGCCAAACAGAAAACTGTTTTGATTAACTATACATGTTTGTGACAAGGTTTTTTTTTTATTTTTCTTTCATTCTCAATGGGAGGGAGGGGAAGAAGAGGCATATTTTTGCTGATTTAAATTTTTTTTTAATTCTAAGTAAAAACAAATTTACTTAACATCTCTGAACCTCAGTTTCTTCATATGTAAGATGGGGATAATAAGTGCACTACTTCACAGATTTGTTGTTGAAAAAGTTGTGTTGAAAATATTAAAATATTACATAAATGTGTCATAGTCACCATTAATAATTAGGCCAGGATGGTTGGTTCTAATACTTAGTGCACCAGTGATTTTTTTTGTTGTTCAATGGCCACAGGCTATGTTCCTAAACCCTGATTATCCATCTTGCAAATCTATGCCCTTAATTACAATGTTAATCACAAGGGGAACCAGGTGAAAGAAGGCAAAGTACCAATCTATCCTCACTCCCAGGAAAATAACTCAGCAAGCCCGTTCTCCCCATGGCATCCTCATTCCTGACAGATGACACAGCATGATGTGAAGGACAAAAACAATAATTTTCCAGCTCTTATTGTCCTTTGTGCACATCAACAAGAGAACTTTGGGGTACTTTTTTTTTAAATGGAAAATAAAATAGTCTTCAGAGAACAACTAGAATAGACAACTATTTAGGGCTACCCCCACCCCAGCCACAATTCACTAAGGGCTGAGGTGGTGAATGGCAAGAATTAAGGGAGACCCTTATTGGAATCATTAGAAAATCAGAGTGGAATAGTAGACCCAGTGCTGGACTTAGAGTCAGTAAGACATGAGTTCAAATCCCGCTACAGACAGTGACTAGCAACGTTGAGCAAATCAAGTCAAGAAGCATTTGTTAAGCATCTACTATGTGCCAGGCAGTATGCTAATAATGGCTGGGGATATGAAGAAGAGCAAAACACAGTCCCTGTTCACAGTGTCACGAAGGAGATATCATGCGAACAACTGTGTACAAAAAGATGGGATAAATTAGAGGGAATCTCAGAGGGAAGACATTATGATCAAGGAGAATGAGGTAAGGCAATATACCAAACTTCTGTAAACTTCATTTTTCTACCTGTAAAATGGGGAAAATAATACCTATAGCATCTACCGCAAAGAAACCTTATGAGGCATAAATGATATACTATACATAAATTGCCTAGCAAATGCTCCCAAAATATCAATGGTTACTAAAGGCCACTCGTTTTGCATAGAGAGTGGAACCAACAATCGACCAAATTAGCAAATATCATTGGTAAATTTTAATCTCTAGGGATCCGTTTACATGAAAAATTTGTGGTCAAATGTGTGAGAGTCGATAACTAGATCTTTAAGGAGAAGGAAAAGCACAAAGATCTGTAATTTAGAGGATAGAGTATTTCAATCATGTGATACAAAAGGTCCAACACAGGCACAACCCCACTGACAGGTTTTGCTTTAAAAAAAAAAAGTTGGGAGCACATTGGCAAAGGCAACATGAAAGAATGGCCAATATATGCCTGGTTTGTACATTAAAATAGTTCCCCTTTTTAAGGAAGACAAACTGGATACAAAAACGTGGGAATTCGGTAGATGGGTGTTGGGCAGATATTCCAAACATGTTTTGCAAAAGACGAGCTTCTCCTGTCTGGAAAAGCAATATCCTCGTTATTGGTAGCCATTTCTGAGAGTTTGAGACCAAAAGGATGGTTTCTGTGCATTTGCTTGCTTTTCAATAGCACAAATCTGAAAAGAGACAATAGCCAAAATGGAGCCATGTGTCAGCTAACATTTCATTCCCTATTCTTTCTGGGGTCAGGGTGGGGGTGGGGTAGGGAGTAGGAAGGAGTCATGGAATGAATGTATAAGGTTGTAGTTCTTAGTTTTTCCACTAAATAAGCACTTTTTCAGCCAACAAGGCATTGCTGTAAACATCCCTTTGGCGCATGTTAACAGAATGGTCCTATGACACAGGAGAAGAAAGCAACAATAGCCTGGTAAATGAGACCAAAATACAATTTAAGTTGGTTCATCTAGTTCAGGCTAGGGAAAAAGGGGATAGGAAAAGAGGCTGGGGGGAAAAGGGACGTTGGAGTAAGAAGTGCAGGTTCGAATCATGGCTCAGCTACTTTTATGGCATGTTATTTCACTTTTAGGGCCTTAGCGTCCTTCTTGGTAAAATGAAGAGATTGCATTAAATTATTCCTTCCTGTTCTAAATACCTATGCCCCTGATGCTACAGTGAATCAGAAAGAAGACTCGGTGTGTCAGTGTGCGCAGTCCAACACCTCTCCTGTAGGAGAGAAGGAGAAGAAGCCCAGTATCTGCATAAAGAATTCATTAACTCTCTTCTGCCTCGGAGGAGTTTCAGTGCATGAACTTTAAAGCCCCTGGACTATCTATGGTTCTTTTTGTTTTGGATCGGCGCAAAATGGAAAGTATTTCAGGTTAGGAATCAGTTCAATGAGTTCAAACCCTGGCCCTGCTATTTACTACCTTTATGACCTTGGAGGAGGCGCACAACTTCTCTTGGGTCTTAAGTCCTCATCTATTAAAAGGTGACCAAACTAGATAATCACTTAAGGTCCATTCCAGCTCTAAGTCTAGAATTTTATCATATAATACTGCAAGGGGTGGAGATGATTGGAATGCTTGATGGGGAGTATTAATTGAAGAGTATTTGTTACTCCACGCAAGAACAAAAGAACTCTAAAAAGTTGAGTCACAGCTCTGCTTCTTCTCCCTTTCTCCTTCCTAGCTATAATACAAACAACATGCATTCCAATAAATGTTTATTATTGGAACATGCATCAAGCATTTTTATTATACAAAGTGACTGTTATATACATATATACTTTGGATAGGATTATTCCTTGTAGAGAATTCATTGTGACCAGACCAATAAAAAGATTATTTCAGTGGGATATCTGCCAAACCATGGAAATAATACCTCTCTTACATAGGACACTTCCTTATTGTGTTTTTAGTTAAGGTAGTTCACCTGTATGTGGATAGCCTCTTAATCTTTTAAAAAATGATGGGTATGCCTTTGCCTCTTCTGGGACTACCATTTAACCAGTTCCCCCTCTGCAGTGCAAGCTCTCTGAGCCTTGAACCACAGCTCCCCTCATTCCACTCTGATATCTGTCCAGGGACCACAGCTCCTGCTTCCTTTGGCCTGCCCATGTTCTCATTTAGTGATGAGCTCATCCAAATCACCCCTCTCATTTGCCTCCTACAGAAAACTGTTCCTAGCCCATCTATTTCCAGCCTCCTCAATGGGTCACTCCCCTGTGTAACACTCCATGGAGCCAGCCCTACCTAGGTAATTATCAGACCTGGAATTCGCTCTTCCCTGCAATATTTATTTTGTTAAAGAAAACCAAAGGATTCTCAAGTTCACCCAAACAGCGGGTGTCTGTTTTTGCCAAGAATGCTCCTTTCATTTCAGGGACATTGTTTCAGGCACCAGAAATATAAACTATGGAAAAGTTGAGTTCAGATTTGCGTGGTTCCGTTCAGTTTAGGTTACCACAGGAGACTGAGCAAAGGCTAGGGAAATGGGTAACTTATTAACCCTTCCTATACCACCAATGCTTAGGGGAGAGGTGGCTCTAGATCAGTGGGGTACAAGGTTTTCCTTTGCATTCTTAATTCTTTTCGTGAATCTAAGCCATCTGACTACAGACTTTTGGATAGGTTAGTTAAGGAAAAAAATACCTTGTACCTATAGGAGAGCTGTGCACTGGAGAAAATCAGAGATGCAGGAAGGGATAGAACAAGATGTGAATGGAGCCTAATAGCTACTTAGATGGCTGCCCCCACTCAGTGCTATAAAGATGACAATTTTTTGTAAAGTACATGGGGATCCTGGAATAGAAAATTTCCTCTAATTACTTCCTATTTCTTATTACATGGTAGAACAGAAAGGACTAGACCTTGAAGACCTTAGGTCTAATCTCAGTTCTGTCACAAACTTTGTGAACTTTCATAAAGTACTATAATCTCTTTCTACCTCCTTTTCATAAGGACTTGAGAATGCACATGCCTGCTATCCTGGATTTGCTGGAAACAGTCATCTCCTCTCATCCTGCCCACTCCTCTCCTCTCTCCTTTCCACTCTTCCCCCTCCTCCCCTTTCTTCTTTCCTTCTCCTCTCTCCTCTCCTCTCTCCTTTCTGTCCTCTCCTGTTTGAAATTGTCTTGGTGCTTACTGCCCTCTGGGTCATTATAACAAAGATCAGTAGCCCCTAAGATGAGTCTATGACTATTTCCTCAGAAACACCAAAATAATGTCAATTCCTTTCTGGAGTTTTCATATACCCACACAGTAAGAAGGAGGAAGAGAAGACACTGTCGACAGACTAAAAAAGTAAGTTGCAAGAACAAAAGAAAGGGACATAATTTAACACATTCAATATTACAAATGCAATAGCATGTACAGGAGAAACTAGAGATGAAACTTGCCACAGGCCTCCTGAGACAGCATGATGAATAGGAGAATGTGAGATATTAGCTGCAGAAACAGATGGTGCCCTTTGTGATCTACAACAAATAACGGCCTGGTCTATCCCTGACCACAGTGTGTTCCCTATTGCAGGGTATGCAGTTACAAATGCCCACCTGCTGCATTAAGTCACTGAAAGGCTGTTTCAGAGAAAGAAGGCCCCACAAATGTAGCCTGTTAGCCTAGATTCCTGCTTTTGTTGACTTAAACAAAAGGTCAAGGTGGACTTAGAGGGAGAGAGTTCCTTAGCTTAGAAAACCACAGTACTTAGCTGCTAAGTAATTATCCTTTATACAAAATCCACTGAGCACCACCTCTCCTTGACCTTAAACAACAAACTGCCCCATTTTTATGGGTTCTGTGTCATTTGAAACAGAATTTTTATTCATTCTCACATTTCTCCGGTTGCTTTTGCCTCTTTTGTGATATTTGGGGGCTTTTGGAAACTAGGCAATTCATAATAAGATGGGAAATTGAGGTTCATATCTTCATTCTTTTCCTTTATTCCCCTTTTTTTTCAACCAAATAACTTTTTTAATTGGTAAAAAGCCCCATCAGGCTGAGCAGCTCAGAAAATAAGAACCATCATGGCAGGATAGAGTGGAAAAAGGCCTAGATTTGCAGCCAAAAGACCTGTGTTTGAATTCCTACATTGCCATTTCTTAATTATGTAGGGAAGTAGTGTTGGTGTGATAGAAAGAACACTGTATTTATAGTCAAAGAAACTGAGTTCCAATTCTGACTTGCCATGTTTATAAAACAAAAGGGTTGGAGTAGATGATATCTAAGGTGCCTTAGAGCTCTTAAGCTATGATCCTATAACCTATGTGACCTTAGGCAAGCTTCTTTATTTCATGGGGCCTCGGTCTGCTCATCTGCAAAATGGGGATATTTAAAGTGCCTTGGGATCTGATTTCTATGATCTTCAAAAGGTCCATGTAAGAATTGCCCCACTTGGGAGCAGCTAGGTGGCCCAGTGAATAGAGCACTGGCCCTGGAGTCGAGAGGACCTGAGTTCAAATTCAGCCTCAGACACTTGACACGCTTACTAGCTGTGTGACCTTGGGCAAATCACTTAACCCCAACTGCCCTGCCGTCTCCCTTCCAAAAATAAAAATAAAAAAGAATTGCCCCACCAAGTCAAAAAAGGGGAGCAATTAATCTCTAAATAGTGATGGCAAAGGACATATAAGAAAAGTGATAGTTGCCTTCTGTGGAATTATTCCCAAAGGTAGGAGGCAGGCAGCTAGATGGCACAGTAGATAGAGTACAGGGCCTAGAGTCAGGAAGATTCATCTTCCTGAGTTCAAATCTGGCCTCAAACATTTACTAGCTATGTGACCCTGAGCAAGTCACTTGACCCTGTTTGCCTGTTTGTAAAATGAGCTGGAGAAGGAAATGGCAAACTACTCCAGTATCTTTGCCAAGAAAACCCCCAAATAGGTTCACAAAGAGTTGGACATGACTAAAACAGATTGAACAAAGGTGACAAGCCTTAAAATTCCTAAAATCTTATTAATAATACTAGAGAATAGTTAGAAAGGAAAGGAAAAAAGTAAAGAGATCAGCAAATATTAATTTACTAATATTTTAATTTTAATTATAATTAATGAATGTCATTTAATAATAATTTAAAATTTTAATAATACTTACTATCAATGAGTTCTTATAAAATACAGAATACTTGATGCCCCAAGTTGTTACTGTTTTCTTCTTTCTCTTCTAATTGTTTAATTTTTATTTAAATTGTGAACATGTTCTACTGGTGTACCCCTAATCCCACCCCCTGCAAGGAAGTACTGTGTAAGCTCCTTTGAACTGTCTATCGATTTATCTTTATATTCACAACACCTGGTGAAAGCCATAATGGAGTAGTGGATCATGAACAGGTCTTGGAACCAAGAAGACCTGAGTTCAAATTCTGCTTCTGACACATATTAGCTTTATGATTCTAGGCAAGTCACATAACTTTTCAGTGCTCTGGACCACTCTGTAAGACTATAAATTGTACATAAGGGTCTGTCCTACAATCGTAGTTAGAGTTTTTGTTTGTTCGTTTCTTCCTGGCAGTTATCTATACCAACGAAATCAAAAGTCCAGAACACATCCCTATCCTCTGGACATAACACAGCACCTTAACAAATTATGGTTGAATTGAGTGGAATGGAATAGAATTAAATGAGACAGAAACAAAAATATGCATTCATGGGAACTTTAGGTTTTAAATGAGGTGAATCACTGTTGTGAATATCTCCCGGTCCATCTTTCCGTTATCATGGGGCCATAGAATAAGGAGAAACTTCCCTACTGAAAACCTACTTATTTTTCAATCAACAAAGGACAAGAGTCCAGAATTTAAGTTTGTACCCAGTATCTAAGCTATTTCTTATGACTATGACAATCGTTCTAGGACATCTAGATTTAAGTCCCAGATCCACCATCAATTGGCGTATGACCTAAATGTGCCTCAGTTTTCTCATCTGTAAGATGATGAGATTGGATTCGATAGCTCTACAATTCTATAATTCTACATACCCAATTCTCATCTCACTACTTTTCACTCATCGCTATTTTCTTCCATGTTTTCTAGTTAGATTCAATCCCTTGGTCATACCCATTAGAGGGATATGTAAAGAAGAAGGGGTCAAATTAAAATCTTCTTCTGTTGACTGCCACCTCTGCTCATGTGGATCCAGGGAGGTGAAGCAGTATCATAGGACCCTACCACATAAGACTGTGGTGACTCCTAGAGCCATAGCTAAGAATTCTTCCACGTGGTGTAAATTCATTTAAAAGGGTGAGAAAGGATCCAGTTCAATACAGAAGGCAGTTACATTTGGGCATTGTAGAGCACTGAAGAGTGCAGCCAGTACTCCAGAAAGTCCAGACCACAGTACCCCAGGGATTAAGGAGAAAAGACAGATGCCAAGGAAAGGGTACTATAGCAATGAGTCTTTGGGAGTGGCAGCCTGGCAATGGTTGTAACATGTGGTGGCATGGATAAGTAGAAGACTCTGGTGTGAGGATTAGGAATGTAGCTGATAACTACCTTGGAGAGAGAGTTTATCCCCTTCTAAAGGAAGCTTCCCTCTACCCCTAAATGTTGGTGCCCTGGAAAAAAAGCTCCAGTCATTCCATATTAATTACACCTCTAGTAATGTCTTCCCCTTCTCCTATTAAAAACTAACTTTTTCATTTAAATAGTTACCAGTACTCCCTTCCCTGGGTACCTGTGGTTGTAACCCACATAGAATGTGCCGTACTTTGTACTATCAGTGTCCAGACACTGTTTATTATCATTATTATTATTAACTGAATGATACACAATGAGATACTTCTCTATACATAGGATAAAGAGTAGCAGTTTACATTCCTATGAGTCCCAAGTGGTAGCTACACCTAACATTTCATTAAGAAACACCCCCACTCCAATCACTTCAATACTTCTATTGAAGTATTCAATTACTGAGTTAAAATAAATTAGATGTTTCTTCCCGAGATGTAGTAAGAAGGTTCATTTCTTTAAGATGTAGATTTCCCAAAGTAGCAGTCAATTCTGTCCTGGGATGCTTTGAGTTCTTATGTTGCATGGATTTTTCTGTTTCCTCTTCCCATTCATCGCTTCTTATTGTTCCGGAAAGTAACAGGGTGAGACCGACCCTGAGGAGTGTGGTCTAAATACAGGCATTTGCTGGAGTTCCTTTGAGTGTTTTTCTTGAACTGAGGTTTTCTAATACAAAACCATATATAGTCACGGTGCCAACAATGAAGAATTTCATCCACAAGCTATATTTTAAGCAAAGCATAGTTACTAAATAAAATAAGATTACAGAATCTATGACCCACCTCCCTTTTTAAAGTGCTTTTTAGAACAGTTAATCCACAATAGTATGGCAGACTACTGAATAAAAGCTAAAATCCTCTTCTCTTGTAACTCAATTTTACATAGGCATAGTATAGCATTTCATGTTATGGATAGGATTTCTTCACTGCTCTTAATAGAGGACTTTGTAGGCTTCCTGCAATTAGCATAATGGAAGACATGAAGGTGGAAATGAAAGCCTTTCCTCCTAGGTATTGAAAAAAGAATAGTGTTGTAGAGTTGAGGTCAAATAGGAGTCATATAGTCCATCCCCCAGTCCTCTACCAAAATCTTTTAGTTATTACTTTAAAGCAGATTTTTTTTGCTTTAAAATAATCAAACAAAAAACTACTCTGGCTACTTCAATTGGACCATATTCCCAGACCCAGTGTCACTTATAAAAGCCCAGTTCCTACTGACTGAACCCTTTAAGAATGATAGATATAAAGATATGGTTGAAAATATTTCCTTAATCAATCTACAAGCATTCATTATGCACCTACATACATAGTAGGCTAGGTGTTCAAGATTCAAATAAAAGTATGAAGTATTATTACCATTCACTCACCTAGATATTATATTGTCCAGTCACAATGGAGCTCCCAGAAACATAGCTCAAGTTGATTGTTTATACCAGGTGAATAAAATTAGATGGCATACCAGGATACCAGGATAGATAGATATTAGGCAAATAAAATTAGATAGATACCAGGATACAAAGCAACAGAAATACCCCCTCCCCAACTTCCATCCCACACACACACACACACATACACACACATTTTTTCCTTCTTAAACTATAGGTAGCAGCAGAGAGAAGCTTCTTTTCTCTCCAAGGCAGGGTTAAAGAGAAAATCACTTAGCTGAAGCTTTCTGTCCCCTGACTGCTTCTAATTGCCTCAGCTCTGACAGAATAGTTTTTCAACCTCTTTGCTGTGTCCTTAATGCTTCTCTTCAGGTTCCTTTGTCAGATTCTTCTCTCAGGTTTCTATATCTGGTTCCTATATTCATCTTTCTCTTAAAAGTTTCAACTCACCAAATTTTCCCTAATGAATTCTTCAGTCTCCAAATGTTTATATGAATTCTTATTTCTCTAGTTTTACACTTCTTCCTTATAAAAGACATATGCAAATGAGCCAAGGTAACATAATCATCTACAGCACTAAAGTCTTCAACATAGCCAATACTTCATTTGCTATCTTTGAAACTGTGTTTCATTTTACTCGTATTTCTCCAGTTTTTAACAAATAGGACTTCTTTCTCTGCCCCTTTAAAATATCAAACTGTTCATTAACAAGTGGGTCATCATTCTACATTATTTAAAAGGTGATTTGAATCTTTGAATTTATATCACAGTTCATTTTTTTGTCCAAAACTACTGAAATATTATCTAATAGCTACATTTTTCTTACATAAATATTTGTAGGTTTTATTAAAACTAAGTTCTTTTCCTACTGTTTTTAGCTTTCAAAATATTTAACTATAATAACATAAATATCTTACATCTTTTGACACTTAAATATATTCTTTTAGAATATAAATATATTTTAATATATGAAAATATATTTTATAAAATATAAATCTTTTCTTTTAGACAAAAAATGTTTTCTGCCCCCTTTAGCACCAAATTGCTTTATTTATCTTAAGGAAATAATGTACTTTACCTTTATTTGTTGACTGATGAACTAATATGATAGCCTAATTCATGTTAAGGTATTCATGGCTTCAAGAAAGTCTGGTCTTTTGTACAAAAGTAATAGAAAGCTACCTACATGTATGATTTCATGTCCCAGGGACATGACACTTAAATTGGCTAATAATTAAAAGCAGAGCTTCATTCCTTTAGATTGAGAGTTCTTATTCGAATGAAATCGTCTCAAAGGAATCTAAAACTTTAAGCTATTGTGAATCAATTACCCCTTAGAGCAAATATGTGTTTCAAGAGCAGTTTTTGAAGGGTGAATAGGGAGAAAAACTGGGCAACTGAAATGGAGTGGATGTCACTGAAGTATAAAGAATAGAGAGGCTGAAGCAGCCCAAAGAGGACACTTCATTTTTTAAAAATGAAGTTGTTGTTGAGTCATTTCAGTTGTATCCAACCCCATTTGAGATTTTCTTGGCAAAGACACTATAGTAGTTTGCCATTTCCTTCTCCAGCTGATTTTATAGATAAGGAAACTGAGGTAAACAGGGTTAAGTGACTTGTCCAGGGTCACAAGCTGGTAATCATCTGAGGTTGCATTTGAATTCAGGTCTTCCTGACTCCAAGCTCAGTAGTCTATCCACTGAGCTACCAGCTGCCTCTTTTTAAATTAAGACTTAGCCCTAAATTAATGTCATCTCTCTCAGTAGCATTTGAACATGCAAGAAATGCCTGGAGATTCAATTCCTTCACCCAAAGGAACACATAGTCTTTTTAATGGTGAAACGGATTCTGAACATTTTGTCAGGTAACAGAGAGAAATGCTTTGGGACACAGAAGCTTAAATAATTTGAGCTTTACTTGTAAAACCTGTATTTCACTTATATTTTGTATCTGTCCCTCCAGAATAATAAATACCTTCTTCACAAAAACTTATGAAGCACATAGTACAAGAATTATAATTGTCTCCATTTTAGAATTGAGGAAACTGAAGTTCAGTGAAATTAAATGAATTATCCAAGATGTTGTATCAGACAGGACTTGATCCCATGTCTTCTGTGCCAGATCTAGTGACTTTTCCATTATATCCCATTGACTCTCACAATGAAGAGAATCCTACCAAATCTTACACATATTCATGCCAGACTGCCTCTCAGAGGATGAAATGAGTGACTTAAATGATAACGTACTCCATTCTCCCAGCACCAAAGACAAAATCAACCACCCAAATGGGAAATGGGATTAAGCAACTATTTCTAAATCTCAGAAAGGACAAGCCAGGGGGAAGGCCAAAGGTTTACTCTGCATCTGATTGTAAGTGGTTATCACTTGTCACGCTTAATAACACTAGTTCTGGTTACTCTCTGCTCCTAACTGGATTGTCCCATTCCCCCCACCCCCTCATCGAGCCTATTCACAGCTAGAAAAATAAATGTCAAGGATCCAGCCGCAAAGTTGAAGGTAGAATCATTATCTACTATGAGCCAAATCATGACTTCATCTCATGCAAGGTTATTTTTTATTTTGATAGCTGTGGTAATTCATTAATGGGGATCAAGTTGGACTATACATGACTTTATGGGGGGAAAAAAGATTAGCACGGAATTGAGAGAGAAGACTCAGAAAGCGGTGCTTTCTGGAACATGAAGATCCTTGCCCATGAAGAAATAAAATTTGTCTTCTGAAGTATTACTATTCCTTTTCTTTATCTTTCTCTAATGATAATAATACTGATTACTAATGCAGTCAGTGATCCAGTCATCCTGTGTTTATTGAGGGTTCTTGTTTATTGACTTGGTTTTTTTTAGAACTGTCCTGGGTACTGAGAAGAATAGAAGGTAAAGTGACAAAGTCCTTGACCTTCATCAGCTCTCCATTTACTTACTGAGGAAGCCCTTTCTAATCTTCTTTTTGACTCCTTGTCCTGTTAACAGCATCTTGCTCCTTTGTTTCTAGTAAAATGTAAGTCTTCAATTAAATTACATTAATTTAATTCTTACACTTAATATCTCTGTCCACATTATTGTCCCTCTTGAGCTTCATCCATCTACCCATAATAGCCAAATGCAACACCACATTTATAGAGTTCCGAAAGTTAAGTGTGGTGGCCTGTATCATATTTTGATACTTTTCTTCTCACTTTAGCAGATTGTTTAGTCCCCAGTGAGGGCTTTTAGACTATCAAAGAGTGATTTTAAAAAAAACAGCAACAACAACCAAAATATAATATGAGCCTTAGAAACAAAAATGAAATCTGTTACTCTGCCAAGCAGGATTTTGGTATGTTTTACAGCCCCCATGAGAAAGCTGACCTCATTTAAATAAACCATCAGTGAGACAAGAAATGTCAACACCAGCCCAATTTGCTAATCATAGTGCTGCTAAGGACAGAGAAGACTGCTCAAAAATTAACTTGACTGATTAATCCTTTATCACATACAAACAAAGTGAAATAAGGAACTAAGGCACCTAGACAGGTAATTGACTCCAAGAAAACACTTATGTGTTTTTACCCAGATATTTCAAACCTAAAAGTATATTTAAGAACTTAAGTTATTTGTATAAATGCCTCAGTTTCTCACTCCCTTCTATACACATAGACATAATCCAAGAAAAAGAGACGAAACTTTTTAGCCTCTCTCGTGCAATGCTTCAAATTTATGAACAATTATTAATCACCTACTGTGTGCAGATTGGGAGGGGCACAGTTCAGATAATAAGAGATCTCTAACTTCATGAATCTTACAGTCTAGGAGGGGGATAGGATAAATTCGGGTTTCTATAGTGCAAAACAAGTACAAAAAGAGGAATAAAATTGTGCTTTATAGGGTGTGGATGTGTGAGAGAGGAATGAACCCTTCCCCACCAAGGGCATACTTCGAGTGCTTCAGCTGGACCTTAAAGGGTGGTAGGAATTTGAGGAGGACAGCTTATTTAACATAGGTCCACACCTATTTAACATAGATGCTAAATACACGTAACTGTAACTAGGGTTATGTTAGGTGCTTACTAGGTGGAAAAGGCTGTATTTACCATTGCTAAGAGGTAAGAGGGTCAACATTCAACTAGAGTCACCTGGATTCAAAGCCCACCTCAGCCACACCCCGTCGCATAACCATGAGTCAATCACTTAACCTCTACTGACCCAGGAAAGTCTCTAAGATGACTGAAGGGCAGAAGGGTTGCTGATTCAAATTGGTAGGAGAGGTTTCCTCACCAGGACCTCTCTAAATCAATGAAATAACAAATCTGACACCTATAGTTTAGAGGCCAAATCCTTCCTGGAGTATTAAAGTGGGTAGATAGAAGAAAAGTAGAAGGAAAAAAGAGGGAGGCAGCACCATACATCCATACATCGGAAAGAGCAGTCATACTGAAGTCAGAGGCTGTGAATTCAAATTCTGGCCCCCCACCTTGAGGCTTATTATCTATATAATCTCAGGCAAATCATTTGACCTCCCTGGCCTTCCTTCTCTTTGTCTGTAAAATGAAGGGGCTGATCTCGATGGCCTCTGAGGTCCCTTCCAGCTTGTCTGTGAGTCTATGGTCAGATGAAAAAGGATGTGTCAGGAATGGAAGTCGACTGAGTTAATCCTTCCCTGGCCCCTTCTTCCTTCTTCCCCTCCATTGTTCAAGTCCCTCAGCTGCCTGTATTTAGTTTTCTGGCTCCTTTTGGGGACTGGCTACCAATCCTTTTCTTTTTTCCTTCCCTGAATTTAAAAAAGAAAAGGAAAGGGGGGACAGTAAGCTGTTCTGACTTTTCCAGAAGCCTCTTTCTTTTCCCACTGTGTGGCCTATAGGTTGGTTTTCTTGCCAATCTATGAGCTCCCCCTACTGTCCGTATCTCATATACCAGCAGAATTAACCAGAGAACGTACAAAGATGTCACCCATCTCAAGGAACTTGAGTTTCATAAACTCTCTGCCTATGGTTTTTAAGATTTTAAAACTTGAGCTAAATGGGACCTCAGAGACCATCTAATCCAGACCCGCACAACTTGGCAGTAGGTAGAGGCCTAAACTGAAATAAGCTGAACTTCTTCAGGCCACAGATAGGCAAGACTAGAGATAGACTGAGGTGGGCCACGGGATGGAGAGTGGGCAGTGGTGACCCTTCATTTTTCCCAGGTCATATGCTGTGGGGGCCTGATCTAATCCAAAGCCTTCACTTTACCCATGCAGAAGTTCAAGGAATTGCCCAAGGTAACCTAGAAAATAAATATCTGAAGAGTAGCACTGAGACAGAGCCCAGTGCTCCACAAACTATCCCCTGCTTCCTACCCTTCTTCCATGTACCCAGAAAGCATATTGATATCAGCACAGTAATGATGTTTCTCCGTGGGTCAGCAAGATAAGCCAATGAAGGAAGAGTGGAAAAAGCATTGAAGGTTCTTCAGTTGTTAGATCTCAGGTCTTAAACTCAGAGATCAAGAGTTAGGAGCAACCTCAGAGATAATCCACCTAACCCAATACCTTTATTTTATCATTGAGGGAGCTAAGATCAATAAAGATTAAGCAACTTGTCCAAGACCGCACATTTAAATCAGTAAATGGGACAGCCAGGATTTGATCCCAGGGCCTCTTCCTCTAGATCTGGTATTATTTCACCATATCACCCCAGACGTGAATCTAAGAGTAATGAAATGACTTGTCCAAGGTCATAAAGTGATAGAACCAGGACTCAAACTCAGATTAGCTAATTTAAAGTCCAATTCTCTTTCCACTATGCCAGTTGAGCTGCCTCAATTGGGAATCAAGAGACCTAGGTTGCAGTTCGGCCTCTGCCATTAATTAGCTATGTGACATCACCTTTCAAGATTCCCTTCCCCAGTCCCAATTCCCCATTTCTTATATGGAAAATGAAACGAGTGGAATTATATAATTGTCTCTAAGGTCCCTTCAAGAGCTAACATTCTGGGATTCTGGGAATTAGAAAATATAGCCAAAGGAACAGCTTCCTGTTGAAGGAGCTGCCTCTTAATTCATTCAGAATGCAGCTCAGCAGTGTAATTAAATAAACCCTTAATCTTAAACATACACTTTGTCATGAGAACGACACTGTTTATTCCACTGGAAATATCTCATGTCAAAATCTGAACAGCATTTCTTCGCTAATGGGAGTGGGACAGAAAGCACTGCCAGTCACAAGAGAAAGAGCCCTGCAGAAGACAGCAGATCTGTGTATTCCAAGATAGAGACATGTATTCATTCTCACTATAAGTACTATATAACTACTATAACATGCAAAAAATCATACTATAAGAAAGGTAATCCAGATGATTTTCAACTTTGCCTCTTTTAATCTTTTTAAAAATTTTCCTTTTGAAAAAAGAAAAAAGCAGCATGGATTTCTGGTTAACCCTAAAGGCTAAAACATATTTACGGCAGCATCCAAAACATGAGTTCCTTGCACATTCAGAAGCACTCTAGCTATACAATAAGACTACTGTGCTTCAAAGAGATGGACCACCCTTCATTAGCAGCTCCTCAGCCTCCTATCCATAAATCCAAACATGACTCAGAAACTTCAAGTAGCACTGTTATAGAGATCGTTAGGTCTGGTGATCTTTTACATTTATTGATACAACCTATTGTTGACACTACCTAGGGAAAACAAGGCTGGCAAAGAGACATTCCAAAGATCCCACAATGTGTTTTTAAGTAGACTAGGATAAACTGGCTACAAGAACAAAAGCAAGAGCTTGTGCTTTGGCAGGAGTCCACTTTTGTATTATTTTGGCATCTGTCATCCTTAATAGCTGGATCCAAGGACTGTCGTACTTTTGATCTCTGTGTTATCGCTGAAAAGTGTTACAATAGACTTGGAGCAGCAGAAGCTGTCAGAAACACATGTGATGCTGTGTATTCTCTGTCATCGTCTCCCAATAGCAATATGGACTGATGTGGATTTGATTTTAATATCTTGTTTTGTCTTTGAACAACACGGTTCCTGCTGAATAGAGCATAAATAAACAATATCTACCTAACTTCAAAAGCTTATCTAGCTTAGCAGCCTCTAGAAGGATCATATCAATAAGACAGCGGGTATTTTTGCAGCTCCTACTTTATTCAAAGTGCAGAATATGAAAATTTCAGCATTAGAAGGAACCTTCCCTCTGAGACTACACCCAATTTGTCGTATCTATATCTCGTTTTGTATAGTTGCTTGCTTTGTCTCCCCCAATAGACTATGAGTTCCTTCAGAGTGGGGATGGCTTTTTTCTTTTTCTTTTTTTTGGAGGGAATGGGGGAGGACTTTCTTTTTATATCCAGCATTACTTATTGCAACCCATAGCTTATCAGCTTCAGATAATTATATGCCATTAGGTCTAGTCTCCCTAAAGGGAATGGAAAGAACCAGACGTAGAGCCAATGTTCCTGGCCTCTTCCTTAATCTTAGAGCCTTCCTCTGAGACTACACCCAATTTATCCTATCGATATCATGTTTTATATAGTCGCTTGCATGTTTTCAGCCCCATTAAATTATGAGCTCCTTCAGATTGGGAACCAGCTTTATTTTTTATCCCCAGCAATAGGAGTGCTACAGTGCTTAGAAAGCATACAGCAGATGCTTAATCAATGTTAGTTGATTGGCTATCCTTATGGAAAAGTTCAGAAGATGTTGGTTAGCTATTGTACAATTACATTCAGATCTTTTTTTTTTATAAATTTTATTTAATATATTTGGTTTTCAGCATTGATTTTCACAGGAGTTTGAATTACAAATTTTCTCCCCATTTCTACCCTCCCCCCCACTCCAAGATAGCATATATTCTGGTTGCCCTGTTCCCCAGTCTGCCCTCCAATCTGTAACCCCACTACCCTCCCATCCCCTTTTCCCTTCCTTTCTTCTAGGGCGAGATAAATTTCTATGCCCCATTGCCTGTATATCTTATTTTCTTGTTGCCTGCAAAAACTTTTTTGTTTTTGTTTTTGAACATCTATTTTTTAAAACTTTGAGTTCCAAATTC
>CM053626.1:238994951-239010772 GCA_028646595.1 Phalanger gymnotis | reverse complement strand
TCCTAAGATCTGTCATGACCAAAGGATGGCAAGATGTGCCCAAACCCAGCTAGGCCCCTCATCATTCAGGCATCATTTCGGCAATTCACCCCGTCTTCCTTGACCTAAGCTTCTCTACAAAATGAAGAGAGTCTGTCCTAGATGACTAAGGTCCCCTCCCTCTCTAAATATTATGTTCTACCTTGGGCAAAAGGAATCCACAATTAGGCTAGAAAATTTGATCTTTAATTTAATTGGAGACATATTTGACATATTCACAATGTGCTGCCCACAGATGACTTTGGCAGACAATTTTAGTAGCTAGGATCTCAGTTTCAGCATTTTTATTTTGGTGTTCTAATTTACAACTTATTTGCCTCTGAGCTTACTCTCTGATTGACAGCACAGAGCAGGTTTACTGTAACATCAGGCAGCTCTCAAGGGGGAATAGGCTTATCAGGAAATTTGTTGAACGAAGTGAAATTTAAAGTAAGAGTGGTTTCCACACAACCCAAACCCCTGGGCTTAAAGCAATGCCTATGTTTGCCTGCCTGAAGGTAGAGAACTGGATAGAATAATCTATCTTCATCTAATCAAATCAGAATCTTCCTCCAAAACAGAATCCTAGAAAGAAGAATTTTTCCTCACACAAGGGAATGATGAAAAATACTAATAAACAGCTTTTGTGGCCCAGAAGAATACCCTTGTACTTAATTTCATTACTATTATTAGGGGATAGGAACTGAAGCTATGACTTCATTGGTATAGGGTCATCAGTGAGCAAGTTCCCTTTATAAACACGACTTCTAATCTTAGTTATATAGAGAAATGAGAGGTTAAAGGACTGGCCCAAGGTGTCACAGACAGTAGGGGAGAGGATGGGGCTTTGAGCTACCATACTGACTTTTATTGAGCTTCCAGTGCATTGAAACCCGCAGGACTTTGCCACATGGTCTTTTGCTTAGCCATATTGAGTCCTTTAGTCCATTGACAAAATGAAATGACTAATTCAGTGGCTAAAAAAGCCAAATTCATTGTTTAGAAGGGGTTAAAACTTGCTAATTCACTAATTTAATCTTCTTGTTTTCATTCCGTCATGTCCAATTCTTCATGACGCCATTTGGCAAAGATACTGGAGTGGTTTGTCATCTCTTTCTCCAGCTCATTTTACAGATGAGGAAATAGAGGCCAACAGGGTTAAGTGACTTGCCTAGGTCACACTGCTAGTAAGTATCTGAGACAAGATTTGAACTCAGGAGGATGAGTCTTCTGGCACTCTATCCACTGCACTACCTACTGCCCTTTGAATTGTAGAATCAGCACCTAATTCATGTTGCTAATTTTGGAGTTCCCTACTCCAATGAAATCACAGGTCACGTCCCTCTCCCTATAGGTTGATAGTGACCCACACTGACTGGTTTTAGAAGTTCCTAGTATGAGGCAGGTAAAGTGCCAGGCCTGAAGTCAAGAAGACTCATCTTCTTGAATTCAAATCTGGCCTCGGACTCTTACTAGCTGTGTGATCCTGGGCAAGTCACTTAACCCTATTTGCCTCAGTTTCCTCATCTATAAAGTAGGCTGGAGAAGGAAATGGCAAATCATTCTAATATCTTTGCCAAGAAGACCCTAAATGGGGTCAATGAAGAGTCAAACAGGACTGAAAAACTACTCAACAGCAAGAAGTGTGGCTAAAACAGAAGTGGACATAACCAAAACTTCAGAAGAATCGTTCATATTTCTGAGGGAAATATCCCTTACCTTCCTTATAAGCAATTATTCATTTACAGGCTTTGCCTCAAAAAAAAGTTTCCTTCATTGTGGCCTCTGAGTTAAATTTGGCTCACTTGGCCTTAACCACTTTCTTTTGGATTCAGTGAAAATCAGTCTTGGGAGTTGTTCTGTTGTGATAAACAGAGAGGCCATTTACCCTTCAAACAGCTGTTTTCATGACCAGATCCCACTTCTGCTCTTTCAAGTATTGCCTAAAACCTTAGCTAGGGAAAACAAGTGGCTTCTGACCCAACAGCTTAACCAAGTTCAGGCGGGGTATTCATGTTTTTCCAGTTTATTTGGTGGAAGAGATAAACATGATCTTTGGGGGAAGAAAAAAAACACACTAAGAAACCCCATCCAGACCCCTGAAAGGCCCAGCCCTGATTTCCAGATGCTCTCCTTTCTCAATTAAAGCACCTCATCTCAATAACTGTCGGCTTCAGGTGTGATTCAGACTGCCCTGAAGCACTAGAAATGCTGCCAACCTATCCAAAACTGAGAACAAAGTCAAGAAATTATTTCTCTTAAATAACATTATGAGCTTTTAAAAATTTTTATTGATATCTTTTGTTTTTACACGGTCTTCATGTCTAAATATAGCCTTCTCTCCTCCTCTACCCAGAGAGCCATCCCTTGTGAGCAAAAAAAAAAATTAATCAGAGAAAAAATAGTTCAAAAAAAATAAATAGCGCATTGTCTGAGACTGGTAGTATATACCATGTTCTGTACTAATAGTCCACCACCCCAGCAAAAAAAAAAACGAAGGAGCTTTTTCACAATTCTTCTTTAGGGTCATGCTTGTATATATTTATATAATAGATTTTAGGTGGACAGTATCCACTTCTGTCTTTTTGAACAAAACACATTGGTACAAGGGAGAGTTACATTTGGAGGAGGTACAGAAAGAGGGTGAGGAGACACGGAGAAAAGACGTGATGAGGTTTGGGGAGGGGGGGGTGATGTTTTTTAACAATCTCCCACCATAATTTTGACTTCAAAGAAAAACAAAGAACAATTAGTTTGAAAATAGTCCATCGCTTAGATCAAAGACAATCCTTTTGCCAAAGGCTCCAAGTTTCTGAAGCCTGAGTTGGGGTTGAAATGGGTCACTTCCCCGCTGTAATCAAAGAATTTAGAAAGTACAGAGAACTCTGGTGCATCATTGCCCTCTCCCATGACACATAAATGTTTAATAAATGCTAGTTGACTGCCTGACACAAAGCGTAGACAGTTCACAGGGTGTTCATCTAATCAATCCATTTTTTAAAAATTCATTCAATGTCTTAGAATTACACCCCCCAGACAGCCCCTGGATTCATCAATTCAACCAAAAATGTAATCAATTAACCACTAAATATTGGCTGCAGTGGCCAGGAATGGCAATGGAACTCCCAAAACAATACAATTGCTGAAGAAGATCAAGTTCCCAAGGGGAAAATGCTCATGAGAAAAAAAGTGGCCCTTGCCCAAGACCTGAAAGCTTAATGTGAGCATGCAGGTGCTGCGGGGCCAACAAAGGGTGCATGGAAAAGTCATCAAGGTCCCTCCAAGGGAATACTGGCCCCCATGTGGAAATTAAGGAGACCGAGCCAAAAAACTATAGCCTCCTTGTAGAAGGCAGTTTTGTCTACATGACACCCAAATAACCAGTTAGGAGGTAAAACACAAAGGCTGCACCCATAGAACACCAAAACATGTGGTCATACACCCCCCAAAAAACTCAGCCAATCATCCAAATATTTGGTCTTCCCCTGTGCCAAACGACAAGTCTGACTGAATTTCTGACAGATAGGAACAGATGTTTAGGTGTTGTGCAAACACAGCTGCAGTCAATCAGACAGTTGTTTGCTCTACTGGATGCCAGGACAACTGATTTAACTGGTTGATTCGATGAACTGGCTAAATAGAGTTAAGTTTTTCCACATCATGGAGACAACATCATAGAATCATGGGATCTAGAGCTGGAAGGCAATTGAGGGGGAAGGGCATTATCTAATTCAATTCCTCCATTTTAAAGATGAGGCCTGAAGCCCGGGCTTGGTTAAGGTAATCTAAGATCACACAGGTATTGAGTGGCAGAGCTCCCTGCCATCATCATGTTAACATTTTTACTCTAGACTTTTTCCACCACCATGCCACAGAAGTATCATCCTGGAAGTTCAGTTTATCCCTGGCCTTCAAACACCAGAAATATGCTCCACTTCTGTGATCCCTTCTTCTGATTAGTTGGCTCCTTCCAGAACCTCCATCTTAAGGAGGACACGAAGGCTGGCCATGTCTTTGTTCCTTTCCAAACTGCAATCCTGATGGGTCAAATTCTCTCCACCATGCCCCCAAGCAGGTGTCTTCCACCTCCCACTACTGTCTTGTCTTGTCTATTAGAATATAAGCTCTTTGAGGGCAGGAACCATCTTTCTTTCTGCTTCAGTGCCTGGCATATGGTAAACACTTAATAAATGCTTGTTGACCTGATTTGCTTCAGCCTTCCAGCTATGCCCTAACATCCAAGGCTCCTGACTGGTGAGTGTTCTCCATAACTAAACCAACCAACCCAAACTCAACATTATTGCTGCTCCCTGACCCTCCCTGCCTTTGCCCTTTTCGCTCTTCAGTCAATTTTCAGTCATGTCTAACTCTTCATGACCCATTTGGGGTTTTCTTGGCAAAGATACTGGGGTGGTTTGCCATTTCCTTCTCCAGCTTGTTTTTTTTACAAATGAGAAAAATAAGGCAAACAGGGTTAAGTGACTTGCCCAGGGTCACACACCTAGTAAATGTCTGAGGCCAGATTCGAGCCCCAGAAGATAGATGAGTTTTCTTGACTCCAGGCCCAGAGCTTTATCTACTGAGCCACCTGGCTGCCCTTGCCCCTTAGTAAGTGTTTAATAAATGTTCTTTTTTCCCCATCATTAGAACCCCTACTTTCCTTCAAACTCCAGCTAAAATGTCACTTTCTACGTGAAGTCTTTCCTAATCCAGCCTTACCAGAAATTAACTTGCATTTGTGTGTGCATCTTGCTTCCTATTTAGATACAGAGATGGTACCCCCCTCCATAAAATGTAAGCTCCTTAAAGTCAGGGACTATTTCAGTTTTGTTTTTGTAACCTCAGTCCCTAGTACAAGGCCTGTTGCTTGTTAATTGATTGATTGACTTTTTATTTATTTCTATTAAATTTCATCTTATTTTCAGCCCATCATTCTAGACTGCCTATATTATTTTAGATCCTGATTCTGTCATTTAGCATGTTAGCTATCTTTACCAGATTCACATCATTTGCAAATTTGACAAGCATGCCAAAAATGCCTTCATTAAAGTTACTGAAAAACACATTTTAAACATCTGAGAACCAGACTTATCCCTATAGTACCCTCCACCCTGAAACTTCCTGCCATGTTGCTTTCTTAGGTTCTTGTAGTGGTCCTAACACTAATTAATGATTGGAAAGACTTGAAATATTTTAACTCATTTTCTCCAACCCCCCACCCAAAAAGGAAAAACTCACTCTTTAGATAGATTTTTTTTAAGTTTTTGAAGCCATTCCAGTGACTCTCTTGTTAATAGTGTATATGTATATAACAAAGGGAATTGTAGGGGCTCCATAGCTCAGGTGTTGGTCTTATAAATTAGGAGTTATTAATTCAAAGCTTTGGGCAGTTAGGTGGTGCAGGGGATGGAGCACTGGACCTGGAGTCAGGAAGACTTGAATTCAAATCCAGCCTCAGACACTTACTAGCTGGATGACCCTGGACAAGTGACTTAACCTCTATTTGCCTCAGTTTCCTCATCTGTAAAATGAGCTGGAAAAGGAAATGGCAAACCAGTCCCATATCTCTGCCACAAAAACCCCAAATGGGGTCATGAAGAGTTGGATATGACTGAAAACAACTCAACAACAACAAATTCGAAGTTCACTGGGGCTTCAAGAACTTCTTATAAAGACAGCTGGACAAAGTACCTTAAGTGCTTAATAAATGCTTGTTGATTTGACTTGGTGACTTGAAGGTTTGCTTGGGGCATTAATAGGTTAAGCAGGCTCACCATCTTAGGGCTGTCCTTGACTCACCACTCTCTCCCTTCCCCACTCCTTTCTAATATGTTGCTAAATCCTATTGATTGTACATTAGCATCTTCTCTGCCTTACAAACTCCCAGCCCCCAAACACTGCCACCACTCCGGCAAAGGCTCTCATCACCTCATACCTGGACTGGACTATTGCAATACGGCTTTGGCTTTGGCCCCCCCCTACCTCTCTTTCCCCACACCACTCCAGCTTCCATTAAGCTATCAAATAGAACTCCCTATCCTACAAGTCTGCCCATGTCACCCCTCCTATTCAATCATTCCAGTGGTTCCCTGTCACCTCCCAAAATCAAATATAAAATCTTCTGTTTGACTCATAAAGCCCATTGTAGCCTAGCCCTTTCCTATCTTTCCAGTCCCCTTACATCTTATTCCCCTCCATGTCCTCTGCAACCTAGTGACACTAGATTCCTTGTTGTTCAAAAGATGCTCATCTCCAGACTCCAGGCATTTTCACTAGACATCCCCCATGCCTGGAATTCTAACCCTCCTCATCTCTTTCTTCTGGAGTCTCTGGTTTAATTTCAAGTCCCAGCTAAAAGCCCACCTTCTACTATTACTAAACCTGTCCCAATCCCTCATAATGCTACATCCTTCTCTGTGTTGATCCTCCCCAGTTTATCCTGCATACATCTTGTTTGTACATAGTTGTTTGCATGTTGTCACCCCCATTAGAATGTGAGCTCCTTGAAAGCTTTGCATCCTTAACCCTTAGTACAATATCTGGCACATAGAAGGTACTTAATAAATGCTTGTTAATTCAACTATTTGCTCAGGGTCACACAGCTAATTTGTATTGTGTTCTTCCTCACTTGGAGGCAAATCCTCTTGTCCACTACACCTCACTTGCCCTAATTGAAAACCTTAAAAAAGGACATTTTATTTAAACCAATTTGACTGTTTAAAAGTCAATCTCCATGTGACCCCAGATAAAAGACAACAAAGAATGACCAAAGGGATCCTTGTATTTAAATACAAGACAGGTTATATTACATTCAGACAAAGTAGGTCCCAATTATAGCTTTCATTTTCTTAGAGGCAAAGGAAACTCCTTTATTGGAAGGCTTAAACAAACACCAGTTAAATAGACAAACATGTGGGCTTTTGTATTCCCAGTTATAGGTTCTACAGACTTAACAAGGAGGAGACAGATTTTAGCCAAAAGATGCAACCCCAGAGCCCACAGAGGCTGACAATTCAGTGTACAATAGATAACTGTTAATTATACACAAAGAGCCAGATTCCCTTAGGGTATATCTGAAGAAACAACTAACCAAGCTGGAGCATTGTCAAACAGTGGATAAAAGGGAAAATAAATTCATCTCCACCTGGCTCCCCACCAAGAAATCCAATGAACATTGAAAGCAAAAAGAAGGCAACAATTAACACTGAAAGCAAAGTATTCTGCTCACTTCAATCACTAACTAGACAAGACAATCCACAACATTTAATTCCTTTTAATTCATGCAATGCCCCAGTCTCCTAGCCCAGATATTTTGGTACTACCTTAAGGCATCCCCATAACCTAGGTAGCCCAGTTGGTGAAAGGGAATTGAGACCAACATAGGTAATGTGTTTTTGTATGATAATAATAACTCACATGTGTTTAGTGCTTTAAGGTTGGTAAAGCAGTCCTCAAAACTCTCTGCAAGTACTATTACTCTCATTTTATGGATAAAGAAACAGAAAATAAGAAAGGTTAAGTAGCCATACAGTCACACAACTAGCTTCAGATTCAAAATTCAAACTTAGGTCACCTGAGCAAATAGAAAGCTTTTTCCACAGGACCTCGTACACAGTTGGTACTTAAATGCATGTTGACTGTGCAGCTGATTGATAATACACAATGTTTTTATATATAGAAAATTATATTTGTGTATATGTATGAGTCTCAGAATGTATTATACAAATATGAAGGGCTACTAATGTCATCTAAAACCTTAGCATGGCATCAAGGTCAACTTGAGTTTTTTTTTTCAATTTACATTGATTCCTTTTGTTTAACATCACCTGAATTTCCCATTATATTCATCCCCAATCTTTTCCCAGAAAGCCATACCTTAAAACAAAGAATAAAAAAGAAAAAAGTTCAGCAAAATCAACCAACACATCAACCCAGTCTGCCATCAAACGTAGTGTTCTATGTCCATAATTCCTTTACTCTGCAAAGAGAGATGTGAATTATGCATCTTATTTGTGGGAAACAGTCATTATAATTTCCTAACATTCTGTTTCATTTGTTTTATTGTTGTTAACCATCTCCATTTACATTGTTGCAGTCATCATATATATATATGTACATATATACACATATATGTACATATATATACATATATATATATTTCTGGTTCTACATAGTCCAAATGTCTTCTTATACTTCCCTGTATTCATCATATTCATCATTTCTTCAAGTCCAATAATATTCCATTACATTCATATGCCACAATTTGTTTAACTGTACAGCAATCCGTGGGTATCTGCTTTGTTTCTGGATCCTTGCTGATACAAAAAGTGCTGCAATGAACATTTTGGTGTCTATGGGGACATTTTTGTTTCTTTTTATCTTTTAGTCATAGACCCACTGGAGGCATATGCCTAGCAATAAGTAATTATTCTGTCAGCATAATTCCAAATTGCTTTCCAGAATGGTTGAACCAATTCATAGCTCCACCAACAGTATATTAGTATGCTCATCTTTCAACTATTTCTTCGAATGACCATACACATCTTTTGTTATCTTGGCCAAATTTTCTGAATATGTAGAGAAACCTCAGAGTTATTTAGATTTGAATTTCTCTTTTAACTTGGAGTGATCTTTCAGACGTTTGTCAGTGCTTTATAATTCTGTTGAGAACTCTTTTTTCATATTTGACCACTTACACACTGGGGCATTTCTTCTGTTCTCGAACATTTCGCTTGGATATCCTTGACTCAAAGTTGTTGGGTTATTTCATTTTGTTGGAAATGAGTTCTGTACTTTGTCAAGGGCTATTTCTGAACCCAGTAATACAAGCCTGTGGTTTTTTATGCTTTTCTTTTTTATGTGATTAGTGAAATTTTTCCTAATGTTGAGCCACACTTGTTTCCATTGTATAAATTCAACTTAATTATAGTGAATGATTTTACTTATATATTGCTATCGTCTTTCTGTGAGAATTTATTTAAAATTTTTGAGTTTATATTTATTAATGGCATTGGTTTATAATTCTGTTACTTTGATTTATCATATGTTCTAAAGGACATAATTCTATTTCATTTTATTAATTTTATTTTCTTTCCTCTTTTAAAAAAAAATCAGGTTAATGGTTTACTGCTTTCATTCATGTTTTCAAAGGCCCAGCTTTTAGTTTAACCAGTTCTATATTATTTTTATTTTCCAAGTTCTCTATTTTTTGTCTTCTTCTCACAAATTACCTTTTGTGCTCATTTTTGCTAATTTAAATTGTACATCAAGTTCATTAATTCTCTCTTTTTCTATTTTGATCATTTACATCAGGGATACAATTTTTCTTTTTAAGACTTCTTTTGCTGTATCCTAGAAATCTTGGCATTTTATCTCATTATCATCATTGTCTTTCATAAAAACAATAGTCTCCAGGCATGAAGGTATATTCTATAATCTCTGCTACCGAATGGAATACTTGAGCAGCATTAGGGGTAAAAGCAATCTAGTATCCTACCCATTCAAACTGGGCACCAAAATAGTGGACTCCAGCAGGTGAGAAGCCACCAGGCTGCCTAGAGATGGGAAAACCAGCCCAGATCAGAAGCAAAAAAGGGTAAGGCTTTCTGTGCCAAAAAGCTGTGGGATTGGGCCCATGAGTATCTGCTGAATATCTAGCCTGGGAAAAATGAGGAGACTAAACAATTTTTCAGAAAAAGGAAAAAAAAAGCATGAATTATTACTTTATTTTTTTTAAAAAACTACTTATCACTCAGCATTTCATTATTGTTTCCATTTGGGTCTGTATTATTTCCTTGTGTTTCCTTTATTAATAGCTAATTTTATTGTATTATGGACTTTAAAGAATACATTTAGTTTTTCTGCCTTTTTAACATTTATTTATAGTTTCTCTATGACTTAACATATTTTCTCTCCATGCCCCTTAACATTTTTTTTGTAAAGGTATCACGTGGTGCTGAAAATTATGTATGCTGGTTACTAGTGCCATAAGTCAGCTTTAAATCCTCCAATGGTGTCTTCAATTATATAGTTCCCTTTTATTTATCTTTCTGTTATATTTGTCCAGTGCCTACAGAGGAACATTCAAATAGCTGACTATCGTTGTTATTGTCTGTCTCTTTTTGCAATTAAGTTTCTTTATTTTACATAATGCCTTAAGATATTATATCTTTTGGCACATGTAGGTTTATTAGTGATTTTGGTTGCTTTAAGCAAAATGTAGTTTTGTAATTAATCTCTATTGATATTGTGAATGTTTGGGGACTTTCTTTTGGGTATGGAGGTTTTTTGTTGTTTTGCTTTGTCTGGTAGCCTGATTGCAACTCCTGGTTTTTTCATCTGATTCATAGGAAATTTTGTTCTAGCTTTTCATTTTCATCTAGATGGATTTCATGTATGCAACAAATTGTTGAACTTTGTTTTCTTATCCACTCTATTATGTTTTTATTAGGTTGTTTATCCCATTCAAATTAAAGTTATGATTGTTGGGCTAGTATTTGTCTATTTTTTTAATATTGCTTCCCCTTCCCCACCCCAGATTCTTAAAAACTCTGTCAGTGGAGCACAAACTCTATTGGGTCCCACTAAATTGTAAAGGCTCATATTACACGCATGAAAATACATTGAGTGTATCACTTGAGTTTTGCTGTTGTTGTTCAATTGTGTCCAACTCTTTATGACCTCATTTAGGGTTTTCTTGGCAAAGATACTGGAGTACTTTGCAATTTCCTTTTTTGGCTCATTTTATAGATGAGGAAACTGAGGCAAACAGGGTTAAGTGACTTGGCCAGGTCACAGAACTAGTAAGTGTCTGAGGCCACATCTAAACCCAGGAAGATAAATCTTCTTGACTTCAGGTTCAGCACTATATCCACTGCCCCACCTAGCTGTCTCCACTTAAGGATCACTGTACCTAAAATCAAACAAATGAAAAAAACTCCTTACCAGAAGGTTATCACAGCAACTCATGAAGCTAGCTACTAAAGTAGTGATTTTTAAACTGTATATAGTGACACCTCCATCTGTTACTAATGGATTGATAAATAGATGTATAGGCAGTCAGGTAATAAACATTAAGTGCCTACTCTGTGCCAGGCACTGTGCTTAGCACTGGGGAAACAGATACAGAAAAAGAAAGATAGTCCCTGCCCTGAAGGAGCTTAATCTAATGAGGGGAAAGAGAAATTAGAAAGGTGGAAATGGACATATTGCATCAGTGATGTCAAACTCCGAATCAAAGGCCATTACACTATACATAAGGATCCCTACAGGCTGCATATTGACTTAGAAAATCACATATTAACATTATATATGTTTTATTGTATTTTTATGTATTTTGCTAAATATTTGCCAATTACATTATAATCTGATATAGGTTCCTGGGCTGTGTTTGACACACTGTGTTACACAATTTTCATAAAGCAATCTATACAAATAATTTCCTTAGCCCATTTATTATTTAAATAATGTTAAGAATGTATTATAATTTGTATGATAACATACACATTTTAAACATACAATAAAAATAATGTAAGATACATGGGCATATAGTTAGTGAATTGTTGAGAAGCTTAAATGATTATAATAATTTGAACTATTTCCATTTTTTTGAAGTTGCCATTTTTGGAAACCAGTTTATCATGTTGTATTTATTGTATTTATCAAATAGATGTGGTTGAGAAATATAACATATTACAGCACTTTTTACTTCCACACAAGGATTGTAATTTTAAATTTACATGACTTCAAATTCAAATGCAATGAGTTACACTAAGAAACAACTCCTCTGCTGTGCTAACCTATACTCACTGAAGACAAAGAAGGCTGTGCCCAAGATTCAGTATGTACCAACTCAAATTTGACCTCATTTGCATGTACTATATGAAACACTTTTTCCACTGCATTCACTGTTATTGGGAAAAAATTTGTTGTACCTATCTCATTTTTGTTGTTGACTTGAATTTTGCTTTTGTTAGGAAATGGTTGTGTTTCTGAGAATTTATAGCAGAAAAACATCTAATCACTTTGGTTTTTGCTTTGCTCCTCTTCCCAGCAGGACTTGCAATCTATAAGAGAAGATACACTCATGCCCCCCATGGTCTGGAAAATTGCACCATGGTGTAGTGGAGATGTGATCTGCACAGGTGAAATAAACACTGGCAGCAATTAAAGCTTTCATCTTTTGAAATATTAAAGTATATATTTGCATGTGTATTTTACATTAGGTAGTATCAGATTACCAAGGGACAGTTTTTGATTTTCCAATTTGTAGATTATCCACAGTAAATTTATCATCTGGAACGAACTCATTCTACTCCCTCAGCATACTCTCAGACACTTCTTTCCACTAGTCCAACAAGTTTTGTGCTCAAGAAGTCCAAACTGATTGAGTGATTAATCCATGAAAAGAACATTTGGAAATAAACTTTGGCACACATAAGAATATTTGTAGGTTAGATAGGAACAGCTAGGTAGATAGTGCAATGAATAGAGCACTGGACCAGGAGTCAAGAAGACTTGTCTTATGAGTTCAAATCTGGCTTCAGACACTTATTAGCTGTATAACCCTGGGTAATTCACTTAAATTTGTTTGCCTCAATTTCCTCATCTATAAAATGATCTGGAGAAGGAAATGGCAAACCACTCCAGCATCTTTGCCAAGAAAACACCAATTAGGGGTCCCAAAGAGTCGAATACAACTAAAATGACTGAACAACCACCACAAAATTCTGATAAAACAACTTTCCAATTATCCAGTGTTTTGGATTATCAGCCATTCTCCAGTGCCATTTTCTTTTTCTGGTAATTGGAGATCAATTTTATCTTAACTTAGGCCAAAGATAAATTGTTACATTATAGGAAATAGTCAACCACTATTACCAAAGCTTTGATTTATTCCTCATCTTTTTCACTTTCATTTTTAGCTACCCATATGTTACAATTTTATATATATATACATATGTATTCATCATACCCATCCCCTAGCCCCGATGAAAAATGAATTGAATTCCATAATCATCAGGACTAAAAGGAACCTTAAATGACCTCTAGTCCAGCTCCCTTATTTTATATATATACATATGTATTCATCATACCCAGCCCCTAGCCCTGATGAAAAATGAATTGAATTCCATAATCATCAGGACTAAAAGGAACCTTAAATGACCTCTAGTCCAGCTCCCTTATTTTATAGCAGAAAAAGAATGTGAGCTAAGGCAGTTAAATAGGTTGTTCGAGGTTGTATAGTAAATTTCTGGCTAGAACTGAAGCCTGGGTTCCCTGACTCCCAAGTGCACCAATCTGCCACTGTGCCATGACTATAATTTTAGTATCTGCATGCTTTCAAAGGGCGAGGTTCCCAAGCCAGACTAGCTGTCAAGGCAATGACTTTAGAATGTGGATGTGTGTTGCTCAGAAATTACTGTTGGCTTCCTATTTCCCATGTTCCAGGAAAAGTGATGGCTTTGGCATGAGCTCCATCCAGAGGTTTGAGTTTATAAGAAGGAGCCTCACCTCAGAATTATTTGTTTTTCTCACTTGACCAACTTTTAATGTTTCCCTCTGCTCAGCCTTCTGCCTTAGCCATTTCAACAAAGGCTGGTTTTCTTCCCAGACACAGGAAGTTCAGAAGCAAATGTTTGGTCGGGACTGTAGGCTTACCCACCATTGGTTTCCACTATTTCTCCTGACTTTTAAACCATTTCCAATAAAAACCAAGCAGAAAGAGTAATTGGAAAGGTATTACTATTCTATCTCTGAAATTTAAAATTAGCAGCAACTATGGTATTATTTCATAAACTAAGCACAAGGGTCAATAGGAATAACAAAGAAGGCATCCACCCATTGGGCATGGATGGGATCATGAGAACTGATCGCACAGAGAAGGCAGAATGTTGTTGTTCTGTGATGTATGACTCTTTGTGACCCCATTGAGGACTTTCCTAGCAAAGATACTAGACTGGTTTCCCATTTCCTTCTCAGGCTCATTTTACAAATGAGGAAACTGAGACAAACAGTGTTAAGTGACTTGCCCGGGGTCACACAGCTTGTGACTTGCATGCAAATTGGATTTTAAGTGAGGCAAAGCCGTGCAAAGTGATCAGCCTTGCTCAAGTCAAGACGTTTTGTGATATCATTGGTCCTCTTCAAGAACAAAAGAGGAACAACAAAATAAAACAGCAGGTAGGTGTCTGAGACTGGATTTGAACTCAAGTCTTCCTGACTCCAGTCCTAGCCCTCTATCCACTGTACCACCCACTGCAACAGACAAGCTACCCACTCTGCAGAATTGCAGAATTACAAAACTATTCGTCTACTTCCATTTTTTCTATCAAAAAGAATTATCTATGGATTGTAAAAAGATAGAACAAAATTCAGAGAGCTAAAGGGCAAGGCAAGAGAGAAAAGAGATCCTAATGATTTTAATGAGTTCAAGTAATTTGAGCCAGAAAAAGTATATCTTGTGGTTTATGAAAGAATGGGAATTGTGATTATTGAAGTACTGTAAGTAAACTTTGAAAAATCATGGCAAATGAGAGAGGTAATGAAGAACTAAAGTTATGCAAATGTGATCCCAATTTATTTTTTAAAAAGAAAAGTAACTTAAGAACTGAGAGAGATAATTGAATGACAGATGACCACGTGGACCCATCCAGGTATCTTATAGATGGCAAAATCGAGGCTGGGAATGATTAAGCCAAAGTAGGTGGAAAGTAAATATTTCTTGATTGAACAAGGACCAATCAAATGTAGAAAGACTAAGTAAATGGGGGAAAAATAACCCTGGAGAATGAGGAAGTTCTACCCATTTGTTATTTGTGAATAACAGAATAAAAAAAGTATTGGGTTTGAAGATAGAGGATTCAAATTGGAATCACAGTTATGTCATACCCTACCTCATGGCCCTAGGCAAGTTACATCCTCCTAGTCCTCCATTTCCTCATCTATAAAAGGGTTAGGGTTAATTGATCTTTAAGTTTCTTTCCACCTCTAAATCTATGATCCTATGGTCTGTTGTATCCCATTTTCTTGCTACCATTTTATAAATGAAGAAACAAACTGATGGGACTTCTCTTACATTATGGATCAAGACATAGAGATGTAGGAAAGACATAAGACTTCTGACATTTTCTAACACTCTGCCCACAGAACAGCACAGCTTCATTTGTGTTCTGGGCAAAAGCCAAAATCACCTCACATGAAATAGAGACACCCAGGCACCAATTTTTGTGCTAATAAACAGAATATTTTGCAACCTAAAAAGGAAAACAATCTTCACTCAGTCATTTTTCAGGACCAAGAGTAAGAGGGGAGTTTTCTCTCAAGTAACATGCTGTAATACCCCACAAATGGCCATAGAACATATCAGTCTCATGATTTACATGAGGTAATGCCATATGTATAACATCCCAGCTATTAGGGGAGAACACCAAAGAATGATTGTAGATCAGGTTGCAGGATCAGCAGACAAGCTACCCACTCTGCAGGAAAGTCACAAAAGTCAACATCATGGCTTGGTTCGAAACAGTGCTTTACAAAACTTAAGTGATACAAAAATGTGGGCAATAATTACTCAAGACTCCTCAGTTATCTGTGTATCCAATGCATTTTAATAATAGTTAGTATAACAAGATATAACAATAGTGATAATAAAATGGACTTTATTATATATGAATAAAACATTTTAATAATATTAATTATTATTATTTCCATGAATTAGGTTGCCACTAAACTGGGAAAAGCTATTCACTAAAAGTTACAGTGACAACTCCAAGGGAAAAAAAGTGCATATTTCTTTTTTTTTT
>CM053626.1:238975412-238994451 GCA_028646595.1 Phalanger gymnotis | reverse complement strand
AAAAAACATTGCTAAATACTGTGCTATGAGTTTTAAGCACAAATTAGCCAGAAAAAAAGTATTTAATTTAACAATAATCTAAAATCCAAGCATTCTTAGTATAGAGCTGGGACAGGAAACCTGTGGCCTCAAGCACACATGCGGCCCTTTAGGTCCTCAAGTGAGAACCTTTAACTCATGAAATTGTGAAAGGGCCTCACTTGAAGACCTAAAGGGCCACATGTGGACTCAAGGCCACAGGTTCCCCACCCCTGGCATAGAGAGATCCAAATTGGCATGCCCTCAGACACATTACTAGCCCTAGACAATTTGAGGTAACAGTTACAGGAATGTGGGACCAGGAAAAGATTGTACTATGTCAAAATATATTTGGGGTTAACATTTCAGAACAATAAACACTTCTCAGTTCCTATGTTGACCACTCCATGTTCTCCAGAAGTAATCAAAGAGATCTCTTCCCTGGGATCAATAGCTTAATCTTTCTGAGCTGAGAGAAAGGCACTACCTCAAGGTAAGCAATAGCACCTTTCAAGAGATGGAGAAGGCAACTATGTTAACAATACAAAAGTTACTCTTTCTTAAAAGTTTGGTTACTACTTTTTATCCATTTCCTTCAAAATCATCACTACAAATGAATTGTTAGCTGTCTTAATTTTTCACTTATCTAGCAGTTATGGTGTTACATGTCTTATAAAACTCTAACTACACATTATACTAATGTGAATGTCAACAGAATAGTGACCAGTAAGTCCTCCATAGAGGTATGCAGAGCCTCTTAGGGAGCCATAAGGACTTTTGACCAAGGATTCAAATGAACAAATATTTTGATTATCTAGTTCTTCTACCCAGTGTAACATACTATTACATACGCTTATTATGAAAATAAATGCCTTGCTAATAAGACTTATAGTCATCAATGCATGCATACTTTATTGATTATTTAATAATATAAACATCATATTTTCTAGGAACAAACAACCCATCAGATTCCTATAGGTCCTAGTAAGCATTTATCCTATCCGTGGTAATATCTAGGTTCCTTCTTTGCCCAACCAGACACCATGGATCTCTGTCAAAGGTGGTATTTTAGCAAATTTCTATGCATCAGCATGGCTCTTGAACAAACAGGAAATGCTCACACTTCAAATGCAGGTGAGCTGAGGAGTCTATTCTAATCATAACCCAGAATTAAGCATAATAGCTGGATATTTTTTTATGGTTCTGGCTAAGGATATTTGCAAATCATATCTAAATTTTGATTGGTGATGATTACCTAAGCTTATGATAAAACTATCTATCAATGTAAATGTCATTAGCACATGTTTGTCAGTTGTTTACCAGATTAGAGGGATATATACAAGTCATGAGTAATTTACCAGATCTGGAGGATACACATCATTAGTAGTTGTTTACAAAATTTGGGAGACATACATTTCATCACCATAAGATAAGCCCTTATCTTGTTATGGAAGAAAAAACTACAACTTATATAAAAACTACTAAGTCACAAAATAGAGGCTTTAAACCAAATAGAGTTATTCATCCTAAATTAGCATATTTATTCCCACTACATATAGAAATGCTCTACATGTAACAACAACATGTTTGCATGCAACTAACTTCTGTGCTATTTTCTTTAAAAGTCCAATCAAAGCATTCCACTGAGGTGCATGACAACTTTTGATTCAATAAAACAGCAGCCACCAATATATTCCATGTTCAAGGCCAGCTTCACCCATGGTCAGAGCAGGTAGCAACCTACTCAGTATGATTTCAGAAGTACTAATAAAGTTCTCTCAAGACAAAGTATATCTAGCATCGGTACACACCAACACATAATATTCTTCCATGAAACACCCTTTCTTTTGGTTTAAGGTTTTATTTTTCCAAGCCTCTTCTTTCAGATATGGGGGAATGATAATGTACTAAGTCAGTGATTCCTAACATTTCTGATTATGAAGATGCCTTTTGATGACAACAAATTTCACAACCCTTCCCCCATCCCACCCTACAACAATATAAATTATTTTATTCATATCCAATGATTGACAAAAAAAAATGAGTTAACCTACTGAGACACACTCAGGACTTATATAAATACAATTAAAAGATATTCTTTATGAAAACAAAAGAAGACAAATAATTGAAGAAATATTCATTATTCAGGGATGATCTGTGCCTATATAATAAAAATGATGGTACTATCTAAATTATTTTTCTGGATTTAGTGTAAAGCAGATAGCTAAGTTGTTATACAATAGAAATAAACAGTAATTATAAAATATAGTTAAAAGAACAGAAAGGAAAGAGTTAATGAAAATCTCAAAGGAAATAATGAAAAAGTAGGAACGAAGCGGCCTAGCCTTACCAGATTTTAAGCCATATTATAAAAGTAATAATCATATGACTGGCTATGTATACACAAAGTCTCTATCTCCACCGTTTAAAAAAAAAAGAAAAGTCCCCATTTAGAGGGTTAGGGACTAGACCTTAGATTTCATTGGTATAGGGAATTATTTGGTAAGGGAAATCCTTCCACTAATGCAAGTCAGTACCTTCTCTGCAATCCATAGTCTTAGAGTTACCTATAAAACTGGTGTCCAACTTAAATAGAAATGGGGCCACTAATCTGTTATACATAAGGATCCCCTCAGGCAGCATATTGACTTGGTTTTAAAATATAATATGATCTATGTATTATGGTATTTTTTTTTGCTAAATATTTCCCACTTACATTTTAACATAAAGGTTCCCATTGCATTTAGGAGCAGAGGGCTGTCAGGCAAGATGTTTGACCTCTGGTCTAGAGCACTGATTAGTTAAGCCATTTGCCCAAGGTGACACAGCCACTCTGTGCCAAAGATGGAACTTGAAGACTGGTCCCCAACTACATAGTAACCCAAGCAACAGTGCCACAAAAATATTCTCATGGTCAAGAAAAGGTGAGTGGATATTTGGACATTTGGAAAAGAAAGTGGTGACCATTAAAAGGAAGCATGAATTTCCACAGGATGTCATGACAAACTATTCTTATTCCCCTTTTTATAATATATATTCTTTAGAGTACTAGGTGCCAAGACTGCAATAGACAAAGTGTGCCTTGATTGTAGCCAGATTAACAGTCTTTCATAATGTCTAATGGACAAGAAAATATGTATTGTTAACTAAGTACATTGTTAAGTTGAGTTATAGTTGGCTGAACAACAATATTGAGAAAGTTTTTGATTAGTGGAGAAATACCTATTATAAAGAAGGCATAGGGTAGGTTTGGGGGCCACTAATTGGTGCAGTGGATAGAGCATTGGTGCAGTCAGGAAGATCTGAGTTCAAATTCAGCCTCAAGAAACTTACAGGCTGTGTAATCATATGCAAGTCAATTGACCCCTATTTGCCTCAGTTCCTAATCTGTAAAATGGGGACACACCGGAGAAGGAAATGGCAAACCACTCTAGTATCTTTGCCAAGAAAATCCCATGGAAGAGTTGGATACAGCTGAATGACTGAACAACCAAGGGTAGGTACTTGTCCCTGTTTAGCAATTTTACCAGTGCTTCATCTAGGAGGCATGCTTTGCCAATGCGCACATAACGTGAAACTGGAGGAAATAGCCAGCATGTTTAATGTCCAAGTGAAGATTAAAGTTTAAACACAGCCAAACAATGAGTCAAGACTAACAAAATGAAATTTAGCAGGGATTAATATAAAATCCTGCTTTAAGGGGGAAAAAATCAGTTGAACAAGGATAGGAAAGGAAGGAACTTAATAGAAATTCATGTGCAAACAACTCCAATTAGTTGATGACCGAATTCAATAGGAGCCAACGACATGATGTGACTGCTAAAAAAAAAAAAGTTAATGTAAGTTTTGGCTGCACTAAAAAAAGAAGTGTCCAGATCAAGCGAGATAATGTTTCCCTTGTTTTCTGTACTGACCACATCTGGTGTAATTTGTTCATTTAAGAATAGGCACCACCTCTTAAGGACATTAATTTTGACTTTGTCCAAACAAAGAATGATGATGGGCCTGGAAGAAATGTCTAAGGAACTGGAATGTTCAGTCTAGAGGAAGGAAGGAAGGAAGGAAGGAAGGAAGGAAGGAAGGAAGGAAGGAAGGAAGGAAGGAAGGAAGGAAGGAAGGTAAGAAGGAAGGAAGGAAGGGATGGAGGGAGGGAGGAAGGGAGGAAGGAAGGAAGAAAAAGAAGGAGGAAAGGAGGGAAAGAGGAAATATTTATTAAATGCCTACTATGTGCCATGGCATTGTGCTAAGCACTTTATGAATATTATCTCATTTAATCCTCCAAATGAGGAGGATAAGACAGTTAGGTGGCATGGTGGTTAGAGTGCTGGGCCTGAAGTCAGGAAGACATCATCCTGAGTTCAATTCCCACCTCAGACACTTGCTAGCTGTGTGCCCCTGGGCAAGTCACTTACCCCTGCTTGCCTCAGGTCATCATCCGTAAAATGAGCTAGAGAAGGAAATGGTGAACCACTCCAGTATCTTGGCCAAGAAAACCCCAAATGGGGTCACAAAGAGTTGGACACCACAGAAACAAGTGAACAACAACAACAGTGAGGAAACTCAAATATTAATCAAATATGTGCAGGAAATGGTATGGGAAAAGCTAGTAAACATCAGTGAATGCCGATAGAGAAATGTGAAATATATTTTAAAGGATAAAGTGGACCACTTAAGTAGTCTATGATTTGGAATATTTGATTCTCTAATGAGATGTTATTTGTAAAGTGTTTAGCACAGAACTTGGCACATAGTAGGTGCCATATAGATGCTAGCTAGTATTGTCATCCCCATTTTACAGTTGAGGAAGGCAGATAGAGGCTAAGTGACTTGGCCAAGGTCACACAGCTAGTAAATAGTTGAGGTCAGATTTAAACTCAGATCTCCCATACTCTAGGCCTAGTGTTTAAGCCACTGCACCACCCAGCTTGCTCCAGAAGAGAAAGCTTGAGATTATCATCATAATAGCTAGTATTTATTTATATAGAGCTTTTAAGGTTTACAAAGCTTTTTTGCATGTTATCTCATTTGATCTAGAAGAAAACACCACATTTGGTACAATTACTACCACAGAATACAATGTCCCCAATAAATATTCATTGATTCACTAATGCCTTGGAGAGGTAGGTGGTATTATTATTCCCATTTTAAGGATGAGTAAACTGAGTCTGAGAAAGGTTAAATGATTGGCCAGCATCATACTCTGATGGAGGAGTTCAACTCTGGTTTCCTTAACTTCAATTCTAACACTCTATCCATCTCCAAATATTTGTAGAGGAGGATTTGTTCTACATCTCTCCAGAGGACAACACTACTACCAATGGGAAACTACTACAGGGAAATAGATTGGCCATATAAGGAAGGACTTAGAGTCATAGATTTGAAACAGTGAGTAATCATATAGGTCATTTCATCCAACCCCTTCATTTTATAGATGAGGAAACTGAAGCCTATAGAGTTTAGGTGACTCGCTCAAGGCAACCCAGACAATAAATGGCAAGGATGAGATTTAAACTTGAATCTCCAAATACGGCCTCCATTACAGCCTGCTTTCTTTTGCTAAGAGTCTATCTAGAAAACTGAGTTTCCTGTCTCTGGAGGTGTTCAAATAGAGAAAAAATCACTATCTACCAAGGATGTAGATTAAGGGATTCTTTGGGTTTTTTGGTGGGAGGTCCGATTGAATTCTTTGTGAAGATTCCTTATTTCTCTAATTCTTGCTTTGGTATGAGTAGCCCCACCACAGTGGCTCCAGAGTAAGATGGGCAGCAATCAGAAGATACTTGCATTTTAGCAAGAACTACATTCCCCCAACTATTCATTTAATTTACAAATTTGTGAAAATCCCCTTGAGGATTATTTGTCATTCACATGGTCACACACTGTCAAGCAGCCCTAGCCACTGGCAGCTAGGTCAAGCCCTCAGCCAAAGAAGAAAACTACGAATGATAGAGCCGGCCTAGATTGGGTCAAGGCTAAAATGAAATGGTCTCGTCCTCTTACCAACCAGTGAATCACCAATACTATTGTTTTCTTAATGTCTAAACATCCTGGGTCATCTCCAGTCATCCTGATGAATATCTGGTCACTGGACCCGGATGGCTCTGGAGGAGAAAGAGAGGCTGGTGACCTTGCACTCACTCAACTCGAAGTCAACTGCAAGTCATGTCATCACTTTCCTGATGTCATGGTCCTCTTTGAAAACAAAGGACAAACACAACAATTCTTTGCCACAAAATCTATGGTTCTGTGGTCATTTCCCAATATATCCACATACCACAATTGGTCAATTGTCTCATACTTTGTACCCGGGTCTTTGCTGCCACAAAAATAAACTGAGATAAAGGCATTTTCCTTGGGAATGATATAAGAATTTTTACTAAAGAGTAATGATCAGGGATTTCTAAAGGCTTCAAGGAAAAGTTCAGAATATTAGACATATTTAGCTGAGGGAGGAAGTATGAGAAATATTAAAGAACATCTAGTCCAAAGCTTTTCTTCTACAGATGAGGAAATTGAGGCTCAGAGAGGTTAGTTAACTTGTTCAAGGTTACACATCAGAACTGACTTCAGAAAAACTTTCTACTACATTTACTAGAACACACACTAAGATGGTGAATCAATATCAACAGTTAATTCTTAACAGTCCTACATAAGGTCATTCCTATAAGAAGGAATAAAATCATGGCTATCACCAAACTCCTTTAGAATAAAGTAGCGTATAAATCTGGAAGAAATCAGAAATAATGGAACTCAATAACCCGGTATTCAATAAACCCCAAAATACAAATTACTTAGGAAAGAACTCCTTATTTTGAAAAGAACTGGGAAAACTAGAAAACAGCCTGGCAGAAATTAGGCTTAAACAAACATCTTACACCATATTCCATAATAAATTAAAAATGGATATGCAATATTAAAGATTATACCATACAAGAGGAAATTTATGTGATATAAAAATAAAATATATCAATAAAAATTTAATCTTTAAAAACTCTTGTGGAAAGCCATGGTGTAGTATCCATTTTTATTCTACATGTGGGGAAGTTAATTACACTAGGTTTTTTAAATTGATCATGAGGGAGGGAGGGGAAACCTGGGCAAGGAACAGCATGAAACTAAGAGGTTTGGTAGAATGAAACACTAGGTTCTGGTCCAGGCAATTCCAGGTGGTCTTAATTGCTTCTGAGCACAAATTCTATTGCCAAGTTAATGGGAACAACTAAACAAATGCAGCATGCTGATAACCTGGGAAGCTGTTCTTAATAACAGCCTCGCTGAGGCACGGGTAAAACTCAACAACATAATATAAAAATGCATATGACTCTGTTGTGTCTGGGTTCATATGGGAATAATTATAGAAAAGATAGAGTCAAAAGGTGTCATATTAGAGTGAGGGAAGCTGGGAAAAAGAGAGCTCGGAGTATAATCAGAGGGTGAAAGGTAGGTTGAAAGGAGAGCCTAGCAGAAAAACTAACCTTACTCCATGACCCTGAATGCATATGCCCAATTGACAAGACCACCTAGGAAGATCAGCTTGAATCAAGCAAGTCTGCCATTAAAACTACTGGAAGATGCTTATTGATTGTGTGGGTGAGGGGGAAAGGTCATAATTCCCTACAGCTGTTGCCTCTGTGCTATCAGCAAATTAAAAACAGAACGCATCAGTTAAACTACTATTTAATGAAGAGTTTGTTTTTCTGTTTGGGGGAGGGGGGAAGAAGAATTCTTACCAAGGAAATATTGTCTTTTATTGAATGATTCCTAAAAAAATTAAAATTTAAAAAAACCTACTGCCGAGTACTAATACATTTCAAAATGAGAGCAGGCAGGGATCAATTGATGATAGATTTCATCATCCTTCTAAAGGCCTGAGTGATATGGCATGGGAGAAGGTAAGCTGCTAAACATCAATGAATGCCTATAGAGAAATATGAAATGTGTTTTATAGTATGAAGTAGACAATTTAGATGTGAATTCGAGATTCAGCATTTCACTGATGAATTTTTGTAGTGCTGTTTCATGTTCATGATACAGGGTTCCTTTTGATCTAGTGAACACCAAACACCCTATAAATTCACACTGTACCATATAAGCTACCAGTCCTACTTAGATTTCTAGATTAGGAGAAAGTATTTCTGCCAAAGGTCATTCATTCATCAAATGAGAGACATGCCCCATGGTATAAGGTGCTTCACTTAGAGTTAAGAGGATCTAGGTTCAGATCCTAACTCAAATGCTTGCTAGAGTCTAAAGTCAATCAATCAACTGATTGTATGAATCGAGTATTTATTAAGCACCTATTACATGCTAGGCATTCAAACCCTCTAAGCCTCAGTTTCTTTATAGATAAAACAGGGGCTATAATAGTGCCAGTCACTAGAGAAGTTCTTTACAAGGAAGTGAACTGTCAGGTTACAAAGTCTTTTGGCCACAAATAACTCATTAAGACCACCTAAAAAGGCGTGGGATGGGGGGTAGGGAGGGGATGATTTGTAGCGTGCAGTGGTAGAAGCTCTATAAAATGGAACATTGATGTAGCAAGAGTCTGAACTCACTTCTATCTCCCCCACTTCAGGACCCTAGAGGTACTTCTGAAGATCATGGGGTGGCTTTTTTTCTAATGCTGTTGGCTTGAACCCCTATCCTGGTGTATTCCTACCAATTTTAGCCACCAGTGATTAGTATCCCAATTTAACTTAACAATTAACATCAATTAGCTTTTACAAAGAGATATTTACTATGGAGATGCAGCAACAACAGAAATACAAATATTTTCCTCCAACATTTGGATACATACTCTCCCCTATACTTCCTCAGTCCCTGGGAATTGTGGGCTCAATCTTAAAGCAGTTTCTATATAACATTGATCTAAATTCACTTTCAGATGCATACGTACATACCTCAGCTACCAGTGGTCTGGGTCAAGCAGATTGTTCACTATGTAACTCCTCACTGACTGGCTTCTGGCTAGGGCCATCGTGAACTCCATTTCCTAGTCTGGTGGCTTGACACCCCAACTTTTCAAAGCTCACAAGGTCATAGCACTCCACCTAAAGGCCAACAGCAGGGTCATGAGCTCCAGGCTTCTAACTAGCTCTGCATGAGAGACCAAGGCCAGAGAAGCTCCTCCCACATCAGCCCAAGAGCTTTGGCTTTGAATGGTCAGTGGCTTTTGAAGGCACTTCAGTTCTGACTCCAGAGACAATCAGAAGAGCTCTTCCTCACTGCAAGGTTTGTGGACCAGAATCAAATACAGGATGTCTGTATAAGCTCTAAGGTTTACATGGGGATTATGTAGATAGAGCACACTACACATCCTCACTAGCCCCCTGTGTCACTAAGAACCATCATTAAAATCACAAATATTTGACCTACCACAGCAAATTTTATAGTCCAAATAAATGGAAATAATTATGATAGAATAGAAATAAAATAAATAGAAATAAGGACTCACAAAAGTGAGCGCCTACGTATATACTTAGAGCCACAAAGAAATCAGAGCAGGCAGAGAACAATCAACATTAGGCTTCTCTATTATCCTTTTGTTTGGTTCAGGAATCTAAAATTGAGGAAGATGTCAAGGTATGCTTTTAAGGTGTGTCTAATGAAATCACTGGCAATTACAAATTGCATCTTTGCAATTTTTTTATATTTAGTTGATGGGAAGAAAAGTCAATAAAAATGATTATACATACATACACACACACACCCAGACACCTGGCTTGGAATACTGTTCCTCGTTATGTCTACCACATAGAGTCCTTGCTTCCTTTAAGGAATTATCATCTGCATGATACCTTTCCAGACTCCTTCCCAAATTACCTTGTATTTACCTACTTCGTATATGTAGGGCATCCCAAAAGTCTTAGTGCTATTTCAAGCTATAGCTTTATAATAGCAATATTAAATTATAGCTTAAAATGGCACTAAAGATTTTAGGGTGCCCAGTATTTGTTTACATCCCCTTTATATTTACAATAGTCCTCTAGACATAGATTTGTATCATATAGATCTCTCTTATTGTCTTTCTGATTAAAATATAAGCCCTTTTTGTATAGGGATTGTTTCATTCTTTGTACTTATATCCCTAGCACCTCACGTCATGCCTAACTCTGTGCTTAATAAATATTAGCCGAATGAAGGGTTAGTGAGAGATTGATTGCTTGATTGATTGACACAGGTATGTTTAAGTAACTCTTTCCACATGAAAAGACACCTGGAATATCTTACAGAAACAAATCCTACTAATTACAGGGACTGAAGTGTTATTGTTGTTCAGTGTCCAACTCTCCATGACTCCATTTGGGGTTTTCTTGGCAAAGATACTGGAGCAGTTTTAGCATTTACTTTATCATTTTACAGATGAGGAAACTGAGGCAAACAAGATTAAGTGACTTGCCCAGGGTCACGCAGCTAGTAAATGTCTGAGGCTGGATTTGAACTCAGGGTGATGAGTCTTCCTGACTCTATCCACTGCACCACCTCACTGCCCCAGGACTGAAGCAGCCTAACGTTATTCTTTGAGTACATCTTTTTTTTGTTTTCCACAAATTAAAGGATTTTCAATTTTATAATCACTCAAAAAATGTTCTAGTGAATGAAATAGATGAGTATTGAATATTAACTGGCAGAATCATGGAATTTTGGAGAGATCCTAGAGATTCCAGAACTGCTACTTACTGCTTCTTCTATTACCTTGCTGGAGTCACTTAGCTTTTCTAAGCCTGTTTCCTCATCTGTAAAAGGAGAGGGTTGGCTTAGATGGATTCTGAGGCCCCTTGGAGCTCTAAATTCATGTGAACCTATGATCTAGCCTAACCGCCCCATTCTTCAGACATAAAGATTGAGACCAAAAGAATTAATTTACTCAAGATCATATGGTTAGTTAGTGGTACAGTCCAGAAGAGAAATAGGTCTCCTGACTCCCAGTCTAGAGCTCTTTCCATTACACTATAATTCCTTCCCTTTAGTCTCACTATATAAATGTACTTGATTTCACTTTCAGATTGGGTGCCCCTGCTGAACCCACAATTCTTCTCTAAGAAGCCTTTTGATCTTTGTTTACTATTATAAAGTTTTTGGCCCTCACCAAGAGACTTATAAATAAGGAAGGTATAAGTCTCTTTCATAACCAGTCCTTGCAAAAGCTTCTATAAACTTGACCCAACGGACCTGTCATCCAACTACCACCTGACTAAGCCCATGCTATGAAGTGAACCCAAATATGTCAAGAAGTGTCTTGGGAAGGAAAAAAAATTCCCTACAACAAATTTTCTACTCCACTTATTATTCATAATGATTGCCCTGCCTCAATAAATCTTAGCTAGACTTTCTGTGGGGCCATGGGGGAAGAGAACAGCAGGGACAAGCATGCCCCCTGGAAATTCTGCCTTCTAGTTGAACATCTCAGACACTTTCACAACCCACTTCGATAATTTAGTAGAACACTGCTTATAAGAAGGCCCCTTTTGGATTCCTTGCCTAAATAATGATAATAATCATAACATTAATGTAGCACTTTGAGTTTTGCAAAGAGCTTTACATGTGTTATCTTATTCGATCTCACAACAACCCTGAGAAAGAGATGTTTTTATTTTCCCCCTTTTACAGAAGAGGAATGGGAAAGTGAAAGCAATTAAAAGATTTAAGGGTCACAGAACTAATTAGTATCTGAGGTAGGATTTGAACTCAGGTCTTCTCGACTCCAAGTCCAATACTCTATCCATGTACCACCTATTTACTTAACACTTGCTCCTTAAACATCAAACTTCAACCAATGGGAAGGAAAACTTGAAAGTCATCAAAGTATTTTTTTCCGGGGGTGCTGAAATGGTTTAAGATTTTTACTGTTGTGTAGTGATAATGGCAGATGATATCTTTGTTCTCACACAATTTTTTATTTTTAATATTTTATTTTTTCTAATCACATGTAAGGGCAATTTTCAACATTAATTTTTTAAAAAAAGATTTTGAGTTTCAAATTTTTTCCCTCTCTCCCTTCCAAGCCCCCTCCCCATGATGGCAAGCAATCTTACATAGGTTATACATGTTCAATCATGTAAGACATGTTTCCACATTAGTCAGGTTGTGACAGAAGAAACAGAGCAAAGGAAAAAATATGATAAAAAGTGAAACTAGTATGCTTCAATCTGCATTCAGGCTCCGTCAGTTCTTTCTCTGAATGTGGATAGCATTTTATATTACCAGTCTTTTGGAATTGTCTTTGACCATTGTATTGCCGAGAAGAGACAAGTAAATCATAGTTGATCCTTGTACAATGTTACTGTTACTATGTACAATGTTCTCCTAGTTCTGCTCACTTCACTCAGCATCAGTTCATATAAGTCTTTCAAGATTTTTCTGAAATCTGCCTGCTTATCATTTCTCAGAGCACAATTTTATGAAAGGTTATTTTTAAAGAAGGTAGGCCTATTAGGAGATATAGTTTGACATCTTTTGTCTAAGTACAAAATAGGAAAAAAAAAAGGTGTTTTTTTTAATATCAAGAGAATTCCAGATGATAATTCCCCGAATAGGGGCAGCTAAAGTGACTCAGTGGATAGAGTGCCAGGCCTGTAGTCAGAAAGACCTGAGTTCAAATCCAGCCTCTAACACTTACTACCTATGTGATCCTGGGCATATCATTTAATCTCAGTTTCCTCGTGAGGATAATAATAGCACCTACCTCCCAGGGTTGTTGTAAGGATCAAATGAGATAAAAATTGTAAAGCACTTAATATAGTCCTAGCACATAGTGAGCACTACATAAATGTTAGTTGTTATTATTATTATTAATTACATTAGAATCAGAAGTGACTTCCGAGGTCATTAGGCACAACTCCAACAAGAAGTACATAGGAAAGCCCTGATTATCTGGAGATATGTCTCGGTATTACTTTGCTGAGAGCTGGGGAGAGGGGAGGTTTAAGGGGGTCTTCTAGGATCTCAGTAACAGATACACAAGATGCTAACCAGCACCTGGGTGGCAAGAAGTTGCAAAAGGACATATTTAGGCTCAGTGTCCCAGACCACATCCTAACAACTCAAGCACTCCTAAAGGGGAATGAGTTGCCTTGGGATATGGCAGGTTCCCACTCTGTGGAGGTCTTAAAGCAAAGGCTAGGTGACCACTTGTAAAGACTGTAAGATTTCAGTGGAGTTCCTTTTCAGATGACTAGAGAGTAGGGAGATCCCTTGTCTGCCATTCTCGTGTTCTGAGTACGTGGAGCTTATCATATAAGCCTCTTCGTGTGCAAAATTAGTCAAAGAAAGCCAAAGATCAAGATTAGTGCTGGCAGAGCCGTCCACACCCAAAGTATTGCAAATGGGGCAACGACCTCAAGCCGTCTTCCCATTTAGGTGGTAACTCAGAAAGGCAGAAGGCAGGGCAGGAGATGCTGATTCCAGCTGTTGGAAAGAAAAAATAAATAAATGAAAGGACCGGAGGCTCATCTGTGCATCATCAACCTATAAATCCCTGAAGTGTCACTAAAGACAAAGAGGGAAGGCTGGCCCCTCTCTCCTTCCACCCAAACTCCTTCCCCTCAAGATGCCTTTTTTGTGATTTCTTTTCCTCTTAAAGGCAGTATTTTAACTGTATTTTTCATCTGTATAAAATACTTCTGGAGGCTTTGGTAGGTGTGAAGGGAGAGTCCCTGTCTCACAATCCTCCAGGGATGGCCCTGGCAAGAGCCAGATTTCCAAAGTTGCAGCGTATTAGAGCTTTCTTTTAATGAGACACTTTTTTTCTCATTAAATGACCAGTTGGAACCAAAGCCTCAGGATCACTAGATTACAGCTGTTGATTGTAAAAGCTCTAGGAATAAAAAGCTGTAGAGAATAAGCTCTGGGCTGAATGCTTTTTCCTATTTTCTGATGTAGAAGATGAGTCTGTGAACTTAATTTTTCACAGTGCTTGGGGTGAGAGAACCTCATTCCCGGGGGAGGGTGATTGGAGAACAGAAGGACATCAGGATTCTGTGCATTATATTTTGCAGAAGTTTGTGTGTGACTCTGCAGCATAGGAGATAATTTTTTCAATCATTGCACAATGGGGAAGGGAAGGAGGAGGAGGAGGAGGAAGAGAGCTAACATTTACATAGCACTTACTATGTGCCAAGCACTGTGCTAAGTACTTTACAATTATCATCTCATTTGATCCTTACGACAACTCTGGGAAGTAGGTGCTATTATTATCCCCATTCGACAGATGATAAAATGAGCCAAACAAGTTAAGAGACTTGCCCAGGGTCACACAGCCAGTAAGTGTCTGAGGCCAGATTTAATTTATATCTCTCTGATTCCAGGCCCACTGCTCTATCCACTATGCCAGCAGCTGCTTCTGAAGCCTTTGAACAAGATCCTTATTTAGTAAAAAAAAAAAAAAAATGAGGGCCACATAGCAGAGATATGGGAGGTAGAAACATAAGCGGTAGCAGAGAAAGCATAATCTGCCTTCCACCCAAAGCTGCCTGCTACATAGCATTGGAGATATGGATTAGAATTAATGGAAAAAATGCTGAATCAATGCTGAGGACGGCATGAGGGGCGAAGATGTTTTGAGAGCTTTTAGGGGAGAGATGTGTGGTTCCACACATTCTTCAGGAAAGACACAAGGAGAAAAAATGCCATTAAAAGCTATAGTTGTGTAGGGGAAGTCAGATCCTCAAATGTCCCTGATTTCCAGCTTGTCTCTTTAGAGAGCTTTCCCTTGGGTGAGATTAGGGTTCAGTTCGAGCTGAGATTTTATCTTGCTTTGATCTAATGATCTCATTCACTCATGTATTGTCTGATATATTCTAATCTGTATACCTCTTCCTATTCACTGAATGCTTGGATAAATGAGTCTGATCTCTATTTCCCATTTGTGGTGGTCTTTGGTATAGCTAGTCTAATTAGTAGGGAAAAGAAATTAAAACTGGTGAGTGTAAGCTAAGGACTAGCAAACAAAGAACCCCTAAAAATCATACCCCTGGGCAAGCAATGCTTAGGAAGGCAGATAGATATAATTCTAGTCTGGTATCCCTCTTGGAGATGGGAGGGAAAAAAGCCACAAGCCTTGAAATCTCTATCCCTTCTTACCCCTTGACTCAGCTTGTTGGCTGTGATAGAGATGCCGTCCTCAGCTCTCCTCAGAGATGGTCCAGGCACATCTATCTATGTGCCTATAGGCCTCAGACAACCTATGTTTACATACATATCTTACCCAAGCATATATGCGAGAAAGGAAGAAAGAGCAACCACGTGCAAAGAAAGTTACATGGCTCTGGCCTTTCCACAAGAGCTGTGCAGGAGGTTTCTGGGTTCATTGGGTCCTTAGGCATCAGGGTTCCCCAGCTAGCCAACACCAAGATTGCAAGGCAAGTTGTTCCTGGGATTGATTTTGAACTCTCAGTTTAAAGAAAGTCAGGAGTCAAACTCCACGTCTATCCCTCTCCACCTGTGAGAAAGGAATTAAACCAGAAAGTTGATGAGTAATTCCCTGAAGGCATGGAAGATGACAGTCATCTGTGTCTGTGAAGGCAATATTGACCACCTGATTGAGTTACTTGCTAATTACCTTGATAAGCTAAGCAGCCTGACATTGTGGATAAAGAGCTGGCCTCAGAGCCAGTAAGATCCAGGTTCAAGTCTTGATTCTGACACATACTGGCTGTGTGATCCTAGACAAATCACTTAACCTGTCCATGCTAAGACTATAAATTTCAGGGATGGTTATTGTTGTTTTTCCTTCATTCTCAAAGAGGACCATGACATCGGGGAGGTGATGCCATGACATGCAAGCGAATTGGTTTAAATGAGGGAGGTCTGTGTAAAGTCACCAGCCTCACTTTCTCCTCCAGAGCCATAGATCAAGACAATTGGAGAAGGCCCAAGATGCAGCAAGGGACTTTGGCCTTTTCAAGCTAAGGTCTTTAATATGTCTCAGGGTGACTGAGGCAATGCCCACTCAGTAATTAAGGTTTGATAAGAAAGGAAGCAGAGACTGCCTCTTTACCTAGTCAAAAAAAAAATTGATCTGGGAGGGGAAGACCCTTAGGGTTTCTGGCCTGAATTGGTAAAGGGACTTCCTCATTGAAACTTTTCCTCTACCAATAAAGTCGCAGGTCCAGTTCCCATCTCTAATAACCTTGTGATTCTTAGTTAAATGCCATTTGTCTCTGAATCCCTATGTTAGGGATTCAAAATCTGGCATAATCAGTGAGGACCCAAATAGAACACTGAACCTGTTCATAGCTAAGAGGGACGTGACAATGTTTTGTTTGTTTGGTTGTTAGGGTTTTTTTTTCAGGATGGATTCTCAATAATGAATTCTCAATAGAGAAACAACCTAAATCTCTTGAAAAATTTTCGAGAACTAAAGAGAATTTAAAACAGGAAAAGAAAGAACTCCACCTGTAGACTAAAGCAATGTGGCTAAGATTTTCTTCTTGCACCATTCCCAGCAATATCATTAGGAGTGTTTTTACTAAGAAAAAGATCATTGGTCTCTTAATACCTAATTCAATTTAAGTGAATTGTGGAGAATTCATCTGTAAAATAAGATTAATGTCATCTTAAAAGGAAAACTACTCTCCCAAATTCCTTCCAGGGCAACGCCTCAGGCAAACATTGTTAAAATACAGAATGCATTTGAGAGCAAGAGGGAAAATGGAGGCAGCCAGGAAAAATTATGTTTCTTAATTTTGCTGTAAACGTCTTCGGCAACATCCCTCATTCAAGATCAAACGGCCAGCATGTGGTTTGTCGTGCATATGGAAAAGTGGCCAGGAGCCAGCAAGACAGGAAAGCAGGTGTTTGTAGATTCTATAGCTACAGGCAACCATGTTTTAGTGGGCTTTTCTTCCCTTCTGCAGATACAAAAGGAGGTGGCATAGGCTGATATGGTTATTTAGTACATAGAGTTATATTATATGTTATCCTCACGTTGGCTATACACTTCGCAAATAGCAAGGGGGGGGGGGTGTGAAGTGTTCCAAGAATTGTTTCAAACATAGCTTTCAAAGGAACTGATCCTGGCAGTTCTTCCTAGATGGCAATATGATCTGAGCAGCTGATATTTGCAGATCACTGCCAATTGGATCATTTATATAATAAATGGACTACAGTTGATTGGTTAAAACAACGTCCATTAGCATGGGCTTTGCCACTGCCTTGGTCTCCAAATCAGTCTAGCGGAGTTAGCAAGAGAGATGGACATAGAATCTGAAGGGACCTACATTTCAATCATGGATAATGGTCGCGGCCCTAGTCATTTTACCCTTCTAAGACTCTCATCTGAAAAAAAAAATTCTCATTTTGCTTACCTTCACTATTAGGATTTCAATGGACAGTGTTCATTCACAAAGTACCTTACAACATTTAAATTGCTATATAAATATGCTGTCATTATTACCACTATGTCATATGCATATAGGAAAATAGCGTAATCATTAGTAAGCAGTGGCAATCCCAGGTGCAAAACAATGAGTTGGTTGTAATAATGAATGTATCTGGAACATATAAGCCAAAGTTTTAAAAATAGGCTCATTTCAGTAAAAATATCATTCTGAAAACCTATCCATCTGATCTCACCCATTCTTCAAAGCCCAACCCTAATCCTACCTCCTCCGTGAAGTCTTCCATAAGTATTTCGGGCTTCATTGATCTTCTGAGAACTCTTACAGAACACATACACATGTGTATATAAAGTGTCTTGCACATATATGTGTGCGTATGTGTTACTGTGATATTGGAATTTGGGGGCATCTAGGTGGCACAGTGGGTAGAGTGCCAGGCCTGGAGTTTGGAAGACTCATCTTCCTGAGTTCAAATCTGGTCTCAGATACTTACTAGCTGCGTAACCCTGGGCAAGTCACTTAACCCTGTTTGCCTCAGTTTCCTCATCTGTAAAATGAGCTGGAGAAGGAAATGGCAAACCACTCTAGTATCTCTGCCAAGAAAACCCCAAATGGGGTCACAACAGTCCGATACAACTGAAATGACCAAAAAAATCTTGTTTATTTTCTAATTCTTTTATATGTGCTAAGGCTTGCCACTCCAAGTAGATGATAAGCACTTTGAGAACGAATTCCTTATACTTTGGTATCTCTCACAGTGCCTTGCTTCTAGAACCACCTCTGCCCATTCCACCCCCAGGGCGATCCCATATACCTTACCTTGCATTTCTACTGTAATCAGAACCACAGACACTTGCAAAGTTTGCCTCTGTCTGATGACCTTGACCTTCCACAAGATGAAGAAATCACAGAATCAGAAGACAGAATTGGATCTTAGGGAGCATCTAGGCATGAGGCAGAGAGCCTACTCCACAGATAGAACACAGGACTTGGGGTCAGGAAGGTCTGGGTTTGAATCCTGATTCAGACATTTCCTACCATGTGACTTAAGGTAAGTCACTTAACCTCCCCGGTCCTTTTCCTCATTTGTAAAGTTAGGGGATTGGACTTGATGACATTACTGCCCTTTCCTTCTCCAAACCTAATACAATCCCTTCATTTTATGGACAAGGAAACTGGAACCAGTATATTCTTGCCTATAACTCCCCCAAGATCAGTGGTCTCTATACTGCTCTTACCACCATTCTGTACTGTGTTTGTCAGTGTTCAACTTCGGAGCTCCTTCTGCTCAGAGCCAAGCGATAGGCTTTCCAAGGCCATAATCTGTTTTGTATAGTCTCTCCATATTGATCTCTGCCACTGCTCTTCCCAAGCCCCTCACCTAGGTTTATATACCCCGATGCCTGATATAGTAATAATAGCTAGCACTAATCTAACACTTTAAGATTTACAAAGTGCTTTACATGTTATAGCCTTTCTCCCCTCACCGGCCCATACCCAATTTAATTTACCTAACCATACTACCACAATGCTTCTGACATCTATATCCAAGGTCATCTTCTAAGTATAGCCTGCCCACATTTGAAGCACATTTTTTTTGCCTGTTCTTCCCTTCCTAACACGACCCCTTGTGCACACATATGCACACACACACATACACACACACACAAATACCCACTGTC
>CM053626.1:238950914-238974912 GCA_028646595.1 Phalanger gymnotis | reverse complement strand
TAGAAAGCATACTTACCAAATTCGAAGATGGCAGAACTGGAAAGAATAAGTCACATGCTACATGACTAATGTTGGGTGCGGTAAGATCTTGACGGTCTTGAATGCAGGGACTTATCTAATATGATGAAATATGAAGAGTTGCAAGTAAAGTTCTAGAGTAGGATTTTTAAAAAAATCAATTTTTCAAGTACAGTGTAGGAGAGGCATGGTTGAGCAACACAAAGTCACATATGCCATCTAGTCCAACCTGTCCCTAAACAAGAATCCTCTTGCCTTACACTTTAAGTTCCTTAAGAGCAGGGACTGGTTTTTTATTGTTTGTTTGTTTGGGGGGGGTTGCCTTTTTTGTACCCCCAGCACTTAACACAGCATCTAGCAAGTGTTGTTGTCATTGTTCAGTAGTGTTCAACTCTTTGCGATCCAATGGACCACAGCATATCAATACTGTGCATGCAGTTTTCTTGACAAAGATACTGTAGTGGTTTGCCATTTCCTTTTCTAGTGGACTAAGGCAAAGAGAGGTTAAGCGACTTGCCCAGGATCATACAACTAGTAAATTTCCAAAGCCAGATCTTCCTTACTCCAAGCCTGGTGTTCTATCCACTGAGCCACCTACTTGGCACAGAGTAGGCACTTAATATATATTTGTGGACTGACTGACAACATTCCCAGCAATTAGCCAGTCAGCTAAGCTTTGGTTAGAGACCTCCAGTGAAGGAAAACCCATCTCCTGAGGAAGCCTATTCTATTTTCTCCTAGTGCTAATTGTTAGGAAGTAAGAGGTAACATCAAGTCTAAATCAGCCTCTTTGCAACTTCCATCTGCAAAATAAATCCACTAACCCCTTCAAACACTTGAAGATTGAGAAACTAAACATCCCCATGCTAAATATCTTGTGTTCCTTCAATTAATATTTGTAAGATGTGACCTCTAGGGCTTGCACAATGATCACCCTCCTCTGAGCATATCCCGGCTTAGTAATGCCCTTCTATAAATGTGGCATCACAAACTGAATGTAATATTTAACTGATATGGTCTGATAAAAGGGAAGAGCAGTGGGACTATGATCTCCCTTGATCTGTACATCACCCTATTCTAAATATAGCCTGCAGTCTCATTAGCATTTTTTACTGCCATAGCTTTATATAGAAAAAAATCTTGAGAGTTTCCTTGATCTTGAAAATCAAAATGAGTTAATAGTATGATATAGAAACCAAGAAAAACTAATACATTCTTAGCCTACATTAAGAGAGTTATATGATCGAGAAAAATGGAAATGAGCATCTCTTTGTACTCTGCCCTAGTCACGTTACATCTAGAATATTGTGTTCAGTTATGAGTGACACATTTTACAGATTATATTGGCAAGCTGAAGAGTTTCAAGATGAAGAAGGACTGAGATGGTGAAGGGACTGGAGAACATTCCATAAGAGGATTAAGAGAAAGAAATAAAGAATAGAAGACTTCAAGGGAATATGATAGCTGTCTTCAAGTTTTTGAGGACCATCATGTGGAAGAGGGACAAGACTTTTTTCTGCTTGGCCCCAAAGGGCAGAATCAGGAGCAATAAATGAAAGCTACATAGAAGCAGACAAAGGCTGAATGTAAAAGGGAAAGTTCATAAAAATTATAGCTAGCTAATCACAAGTAGAAAAATCTTCTTTAATAAGATTATCATCCCTCTCACTGAGCAGAGACTTAATGACCATTTATCAGTGACATTGCAGAGTATTTCTGATTTAATTGTTGGTTGATCTAAATGGCCTCTGAGATCCCTTCCAGTGACTATATTAAGGGATCCATTTATTGAAAGGTAACAAATGGAAAATGGTCTTCCAGCCCTAATGTGGTCTTTATAAAGATGGGCTCTGCCATTTGGTTTGTATAATTCAATGCCCCAGTAGTTAAGGAGGTGGGATATGAACGTGGTTTTGGGGGGAAGGGTTGTCTAGGCTGGTATTTTCAATCAGATTGACAGACATGAGTAATACTCAACATATGTGGTATCATCTTCAAATACAAAGGACAAGACTGCCAAGATTACGATATATATAAACATATAAGAAAGATTTTACACATAAATAATGCATGGGAGTTTGTATGTACAAACGTGTTAGTATGAGGCAAGAGGATATATATGTGCCTATATGTGTTCACTAACTCTTCTGCACGCACCATCTGCAAAGAAAGTGATTCTGCCTGTCAATTACTGTAGCTCCCAGTGCCAGCAAAAATAAACACATCAAAGGTCTGTCTTGACATGATTTTTCACCACCCCCAACTACCTCATTCCCACTCCTGTCCTTAAAGCAGCAGTTCTCAAGCTTTTTAGTCTCAGGATTTTTTTACACTCTTAAGAATTACTGAGGACCTACTTCTTTACACTCAAAAATTATTGAGAACTGCAAAGAGCTTTTGTTTATGTGGGTTATGTCTATAAATACTCCCCACATTATGTATTAAAATTGATAAAATTTTAGAATTCATTTGTCGATTCATTTAAAATAACATCATAAACATAAATAATATATTTCATGAAAAATAACTATATTTCCCCAAAAAAAAATTTAGTTAGTAGAGTAGCATTATTTTATGGTTTTTTTTTGCCAATCTTTTTAACATCTGACTTAATAGAAGACAGCTGGATTCTCCTATCTGCCCTTGCATCCATTCTGTTATGATATTGTTTTGACTGAAGTATATGAAGAAAATCCAGCTTCACACAGTTTTGTAGTTGAAAAGAGGAGGCGCATTGTATTAGGTAAATAATATCTCAGGATTATGATGAAAATAGTTTTGACCTTGTAGATCCCCTGGAAAGGTCTCAGGTTCCTCAGAGGTCCCCAAAGCACACTCTGAGAATTATTGCCCTAAAGAAACTGAGAAAACGTTCTTCAAATCTTAACAAATCAACAAAAAAGTGTTGATTCCATGTCCTTTTTCTGGAAAAGAAGCAATAATAAAACAGGCAAGGAAGCTCAGACACTCAATGAAAGCAGGTGGCAAAGGAAACAGAAATTCAACTTAGCTCAGACCTGGAGAAAAGATTGCAGTCTAAACCATCTGTACAACATCCCAAAGGAGCAGAAAGAAACAACACAGGAGAGAACTTCATGCACTGGGGAGTAACTCATACCTATCCCTTCACTGATTCTGTGAATTTTGTAAACTATACAGGTCCTAAGGGAATGTGAGAATCACTAGAGAAGAAGGCTGCTCAACATTTTCCAAAAGTTAAAAGAATTTTCATGATCCTGGAGGATCTTGGATACAAACTAGTTGCACATTTTATATGACATTAAGTAAATGCTGACCTACCTATGCATGTTTTAAAGAGTACCTTCCAATGAAAATATATCTAGAAATGGTTATAGCAGTAAGTCTTGTCAGCTCACATCATAGTGAGGATTAAAGTCTAGGGGAGGAGACAATGCACATAGCATGTGGGGGAATGTCTGGGAGATGAGAAGAGGCTAGAGACCATGCATGAACACCAAAGACAAGTATGTCAAAGGGCTGGCCCTGGTGAAAAGTTAACCAGAGCACCCAAAAGTACTGCTTTTAAAAAGCAACATTGCAATATTACCTCCACCTGCTATTAATTCCTAGTTCTTCGGGAAGCATCTCAATCAAGCATGTTCACAATGGAAAAGTGTCTTTATCTGCACCCTACTTTACAGTAACCTGTATACTCCCTTTACAGGGAAATCATGCCTACTTGATGTGCCCTTGCTCCATTTCCCCTTCTACCTTGTCTCTCAGTCTCTTCACCACCGTCCCAGAATGTGTCTACAACCTTCTAGGAAAGGGCTCTTTAAACCCCAGAGACGGTCATCAAGGGCCCACTGCTACCTGAGAAAGAGGCAGAGCAGACATCTTCAAAGTAATTTGTCAAAACCATATGAACCCACTTCTGTAGTTTTACTTCAGCATACTGAGTCTCTAATCTCAGTTTTTTTATCTGAGCTATAGCACTGGATCCTTTACCCAGCTCTGCCTACCCTCACATATGCTGCTAGCCCAATCCCCAAATTCCAGAATGGTATTTCTCAGTGTTCCCCTTTTGACTCCACCTACTTCCCTTTTTCTCTCTTTGTTCCTTCCTGACATCACTTTCCCCTGGGGTCTTCTCTGGTATATTGTACTCCTAGATTAGGTCCCTGGACCTCTCTCTGAGGTGCCAGCTCTTCCTTGTTCTCAGCTTTCCTCTAATAGACATTCATTTTATTATCCTGCCTGGACTTCAAATGAACCTCTCGGGTACTTCCAAGTACCCAAGGGGTTCACCTGAATTTTTTGGAGGACTATTGGACAATTTATGCTTTGGGCACCCTTCTGGAGGAAGAGAAGGCAGACATGTATTGCCATTGCTTAAAAATACCTAGTGGTCTCACATTTATCCTGTCTGACTTTGTGAAGGTTATACCACCATTCCCCCAGCCCAACTCTACCCCAAAATTGCAAAAAGGACAAATGGTCCTCTTGGTATTAGAAAACTCATGTGCACAGTCATGGGCATCTTGGTTTCAGAAAGGTCATTCCCATAACATAAGTGTTCAAGCCCAATTCATTATCCAGGAAAAGAATCAGTGAGATGGAAATATTTAGTACTGTCTTGTCCCTATGACAAAACAAACTTCCAGTTGTTTGCAATCTGTGAACCAAAGCATCTAGCATACTTCTGACTAATTAACCAATCAAATCAGAAGAATCCAAATGGCATTATTGGGAATTAATTTGCAAGACCTAGGTAGGGAGAAGGGTGTAATGATTCAGTCAAGGCAAAGAGAGGGGAAAAAAGATACTCAACTATTTTGCATCCCTATTATTAAAAAGATGAGAGGTGTCTGGCAGAGTCTCAGAGTCTGATTCTGGGGAAAAGCAGCATCAAATAGTTGGTGAGAACCAATTTTTCCTTGTTTTCAGTCAGATAGCATCATGATCCATGAGTAAGCCTGCAAACGAGCTCCAACATTGACAGTGTGAGTCAGAGGTTCACACTCGACCCAGGAGGTGTGTGGGCAGCCCCATAGTTCATTTGACCTCCTTTCATTGAAATAAGAGGAAACTGTGATCTGAGCTGACATTTCCTTAGAGATTTGCACAGCTTTCCTAACAGAGGGACCACAACTCACTGATAAAAGGGCTTTGAAGTACCTGGCCCTGGGCCAGGAAACATTGGAAGTATTCTTCAGAGGATATCTGTTTCAGATTTACCCTCAATTTATAGTAAGACACACATGCTAACTTTAGTATTTCTTCTTCCCTTTGAATTTAGAGGCTTCGGGCTGATTGATCTCACGCCTGCTCCCCTGGCTCAAACCTGTATGGCTGTGTGGGTAGGTTTCAAATGATGTGCAGTATTTTTTTTCCTTTAGAATTACATTCCAATTGTCTTTGCTTTTTTCTCTCTTTAAGACTACTCTTCAAAATCTTCTTTCCCCAGGGTACATTTTGTTGAATTCTATTTTTCTTCTACTCCAAAGTGTCTGTTCTGGATATTAAAGTCGTAGTTTAACCACTAGAGGCTGCTGCTGGACATTTGCCTGATGCTGCTCAAAAAGAAGAAGCCAGTCACTCTAATACCACACTCTACCTTATAGTTATACCATAGAATGAGGAGGCTTGCAACCATATCATAGGTTTAAATCTGGAACAGACCGTGTAGTTCATCTAGTCCAACCTCTTCATTTTATAGATATGAAAACTGACACCCAGAAAGGGAAAGTGATTCACCTATGTTCACACTAGCAATAAGTAGGAAAATCAAGATTTGAAATTAGGTCTCCTGAGTCCAAATCCAGCACTCTTTCCACTGAGCCATGCTATTTCCCTCAAAAGCAAATTAAGGCAAACATTTAATAGAGATTTTAGAGGTAGAAGGGACCATAGTGGCCATCAAATCCAGCTTCTTCCTTTAACATAAGAAGAAACTAGATTCCGGAATAAGAAAGTCACTTTTTCTATCAAGAACTTAGGTGAAGGCATAGATGGTATGTTTATGAAATGCACAGATAAGATGAAGTTTCGTTTATAGATTATATAGGTTGCACAATCTTTTTTAAGATTGTATAGATAGCAAGTTGCAAAACTGGGAATTCAAATCAAAGTCTAAAATGAATCACAATAATATGGCATCTACTCTAAAAATTTGATTATATGGTAGAGCCTAAGATAACCTCTGAGTATATAATGGAACTTTTCTTTCACTAGAGCACAAAAAATCTCTACAAGCTCTAGCCAAGTTCTTATAGCCAACTTATAGCCAAGTTCTACATAATATGTAATTGTATCATATAAAAGCACAATTCTAGATTTCCCCCTGAAATCTATCATATTTGATCTTGTATTGGACTGTATCACTCCTCAGCAATATTTTGGTTGGTAAAAGCAAATCACAATCTAAATAGCTCCTTTAATGGGGGAAAAAGGATTGAAAAACAAAACAATCATAAGAGAAAAGGCATGGTGTTATAATCCTCTAGCTTCCAAAGATGGGGCAGATGTCAGGTCATAACACAGAGCTATGAAGCCTATAGGCACTCGTTGAATCCTTATTGATTGGCAGCCTCTGGATGAGTTTTGAAAGGATCAAAGGTTTAGGTCATTTTGTATGAGTATCACAAATCTTAGACCTGTGTCTGAGGTCTATCTCAATTGTCCATGATTGGAAAATGAGCTGGAGATCCTAGGAAAACATCTTTAGCCACAAGTTAAGAGATCATTCCTGGCTCTTATTCTGGCAATGATGGGAGAATAGCTTCTAGAGCCTCAAAGATCACTCTATGTCTGGGTCATCCAGAGTTGAGCCCCATACAAGAAAAGTTTGACTTAAATAATTTTAATAAGGCTTTAAGACCTTTAAGCATAACTTCAAGGTTGGGGCAAAGGCTGGTAATTCAAGGTCTGTTCACAGGATCATAGGACCCCAGAATCACAGATTTAGAGCGAGAAAAGACCTTAGATAACAATAGCTAGCCAAGGTGTAAAAGTGCTTTGCAAACCTCACAACAACCCTGGGATGTAGGTGTTATTATTATACACATTTTACAGATGAGCAAACTGAGGCAGGCAGAAGTCCAGAATCAAACAACTAGCAAATTGTTTGAAGTAAAGAATAAAGAGTACTGAGCTTGGAGTCAGGATGACAGATTTCTAATGCTGGTTCTTTCACTCTTTAGCTATGTGACCTTGGAGTTGTCTCTTACCTTATCTGGGACTCAGTTTCCTCATCTGTACTACAGTAATAATAATAGTTGTAATTTGTATATCTAAGTTTGCAAAGCTCTTGGTATCTAATATCTCATTTGAGATGCACAATAGCACCCAGAGCTAAGTCACTATATTTATTATTATTTCCACTTAATAAGTGAGGAAACTGAGACTCACAGTAAATTTTAGCCCAAGGCCACACAACTAGTGCCAGAAGCAGTATTCAAGACTCTCTGAGTCCAGTGCTCTGCCTTTTATGGCAAGTCACCTCAGATGCAGCATTCCTCAATGAAGGGGTTGGACTGTGCAACCTCTAAGTTCTCTTCCATTTCTAAAGGTCTACAATTCTATGATCATAACCCCAATTAAAGAGCCAGATTCTCCCAGGTTGTAATGTCGATGAATCCCAGAATCTCCACTTAGTTTAACCTGTCTCCTACCAAAAGTTCACTCTGAAACAGTCATAACAAGTGGCCATCCAGTCTTGGCTTTAAGACACCTAGAAAGGGGGAAGCCCCAGCCTGCTAGAGCAGCACATTCTACTGTAGATGCACCAATTCCAATTCAACACACCAATTCCAATTCACCCCCACCGATCCTAGCTCTGCTCTCTAGGACCAACCAAACAAATCTGATCTCTCCTCCACATGAGAGCTTCTGAAATACTTGAAGATACCAGTTAGGTCTTTGCAGATCTAAAATCACATGATCACATGCAAAGCCAAAAGTAGCCCAGACTTATGAGAGCTTTGTCGCAAAACAGAAAATTTAGAGTATAAAACTCTGATGCACGAATGAATTCCTTTAGTGTAATAGAAGGAAGTAATAGAAATAGCAGGCCAGATATTGATTGAAGAGTGGCCAGAAAAGTTCTGGGAAACTATGTGTGAAGATTGTAGACCAAAAATCTCTTCATTCCTTCCTCTGTCCTTCTATCTATCCCATAAAGTCCTCAACCCACTCCAGCCCTTCCCTTCCAGTGATTCTACTGCCCTTCCTCTCTTTCTAGCATACCAGTCTCTCTCCAGCTCTTCCCCATCAAGTAGGGACACTTCTTCTCAGCAAGGATAAGTAATGGTCCCCGTTCTTCCCTCCTTTAGATTGTGTTCCTGGGAGCCTTACCCAGGCTCCTCCACTGAAACAGAAAAATCATGAGCACCCAAATCAGATAGTTTAGACTGAATGACCTCTGAGGTACTGCCCAAGTTCTGAGCTCCTACCCACAGGCCAGTACAGCTAAATTGCCCAGTAGATAGAGTCAGAAAGACTCGAGTTCAAATCCGGCCTCTTTCCTTACATACTTACTTCACTTACAAACTCCTTCATCTCTGTCAAGGGCATCACCATCCTGTCTGTGACCCAGTTTCACAGCCTCAATATTATTCTCACCTCCTGTAATAGTAATTTAAATTTGAAGATCTTTCCCACCTATTAATAGGTCCATGTGATCTGCTTATGTCATAGGAAGCCTAAGTCACATGGGGTGGGAAGAGCTGGCTTAACCAGAGGAACTGGAAGGGTGGAGCAGGAAATTCTAAGAGCAGTGGGAGCTGAGGGAGGTAGCAGATGTGTGCTAGCTGTTCTGTGAGTGATTGTTGATGGCAAGGCCCCAGCAGGAGGCAGGAACGGTTTTGAGGAGGAGTTGTTCTCTGCTATGATAACGTGTTTTATTTCTTTGCTGCTGTGATGGATTGGACTTACTGATTTTGGGATCTGGATGGAAAGTCTCTTATATTTTGTGATACTGAATTACATGGGCATATTTACAATTGTCGCCTATATTGGGATTATTGCCTTGCTAATACACCTCCTCATTTTCCCTAATCCCTCCTATCCAATCAGTGCTAAGTCTTGTCACTTTTACCTCCATGGCATCTCTCACATCCATTCATTCTATTTACTCACCCAGCCCTCACCCTAGTTCAAAATCTTATCACCTCTGGACTAGACTATTGCAATAGCATCCTAGCTGGTTTACCTACCTCACTCATCTCTTCCTTCTCTAATTTGTCTTCCACCCAGTTGCCAAAGTGACATTATTAAAGCATAGGGCTGACCTTGTCACTCCTCTACTCCATAAATTCTATTGGCTGTTTATTATCTCTTGGGTAAAATAGAGCCCTTCTCTTTAGTAGTTAAAATCCTTTACCACCTGGCTCAAACCTACCTTTACTTTATCTATATTACTCTCCTTTATACACATGATGGTCCTGTCAAACTGGCCTTCTTAATGATCCTTATGCATGGCTTTCCATCTCCAGTCTTTGTGCAATCTCTTGCCCTTTATTAGAATGTAATCTCTCCTCATATCTGCCTCTTAGAATCCCTAATTTCCTTCAAAGCTCCTTAACAGCACCCTTTTCTATGCAAAGACTGGATTGATCCTGCTACCAAGTACTAGTACCTCCTCCTCAAAATTGCCTTGTATGGATTTTGTATAAATCTTGATAAGTGTGTTGGTCATGGCCCATGGGGGCCCCTTCCCACAAGGGATTTCAGCTTTGATCTCAAGCCAACTGGGTTCATTCCTGTGGGAAGCCTGCTCCCAAAGAAAGAGGATCAGATTTTTTTCATGCTTTCTGACTCATTATTCCCCTCTCTAGGGTGAGTCCAAGAAAATCTACTAAAGCTTAATTTTGGCTTATGTCTAAGGTCTCCCAAAAGGGATTAGCAAGGCCCCTTCTAGAAAAGCTACTCACTCTACTGAATAGTAGGTAACAAAATTCAGCTATTTATTTATAAAAGAAATGCTTAATACACAAAAGACTCATAAGCATGCCTTGAAAATACTTGAAACGTGAAAGAGAAATATGCCTCCTAGGAGATATAAAAGATTCCTGAGAGATGAAGATACAAAAATCTCACAGGAGCCCGTAAATAGATGCAGGAACATTCCTCATCACTTCTATTATGCTTGCTAATAGTTATTTTCATCTTTCCTTCAGAGCCATATTGTCCAACCAATTCGCTCAAAGTTTCTGTCTCCTAGCCAGACAGATATGCATAGCTCATCCTCCTAGAAGGGTCAGTTATTCAGAGAACAATATAGTAGCAAAGAACAACTCTCTCTATGACTCCAGATCTCACAAGTTCTAGAGTTAGCCACCAAAACTGGAAAAAGTCCATATTTAAGGATGTCTGGGGCAGCTGGGTGACACAATGGATAGAGTACTGGGCCTGGAGTCAGGAAGACCTGAGTTCAAATCTGGCCTTAGACACTTGCTAGCTGTGTGTCCCAGGGTCACTTAACCCTGTTTGCCTCAGTTTCCTCACCTGTAAAATAAGCTAGAAAAGGAAATGGCAAAGCACTCCAGTACCTTTGCCAAGAAAACCTCAAATGGGGACATGTCTGTTAGGCTATATAACAATAATAGTAATGTTTACGTGGCACTTTAATGTTTGTAAAGCATTAATTATACGTTATTGCATTTGATCCTCAGAATAACTCTGTGAGGTAGGTGCTATTATTCCCATTCTAGAGATGAGAAAACTGAGGTAGACAGAAATGAAGTGACTTACCCAGGGTCACACAGCTAACAATTGTGTGAGGGCACATTTGAACTCAAGGTCTTCCTTACTTTGTGCTCAGCATTTGGATGTCTCAGGGAAGAGGAAAGGCAGCTAAGGACTTGAGATCCAGTCTCAGGCTCACCTAGGCCAGCACATGGATTTATTCACTGCTGCTATTGCTGCTGCTGGAAAATGGGAAGGTATAGAAATTCCCTCCCCTCCACCACTCCTCAGCCTGAAGGAAGGGCTAATGAAGTCCCAGGTGACACACTAGAGGGGAGGGGAAGAGCCAAGAGGCGGAGACATTAATTAGCCTCTCCTTTTTAGCCTGATGAGCCGTGAGCCTTCCTGGCTTTGTTACCGATCCATTTTAGAACAGCCTCACCCTCTGATCACTGGAACCAAAGGACCAGCCTAGAACCACTGGCTTGTGCATGCCTTTTAGCAAGAAGCACATGTGAACCCAAGCAGGGGGCCTACGAGAAGGCACCAGGGTACAGGTTCTGCTGCATGAGAAGCAACCCGGTCTGGTAAATCAAAGGCACCGCTGATCATCCCCATTACACGTGCGCATGTTATCACCTCCAAGAGAATGTGAAGTCCTTGAGGGCAGCGACTGTTTAATTTTTGTCTTTGTATTCCCAGCTCACAGCACAGTGCCTGGCACCTAATAAGCACATTATAAATGCTAGTTAATTGATTACTGGGATAATGCATCCATCCAAGTATGAAAGCAATATGAATATGTAAATCTATGAGGAATCACTTCTATAAATTGACTAATAATAATAATAGCATCTTATAGCACTTAAAGGTTTGCAAAGAGCTATATGTGTTATCAGATTTAATACTAAGTACATCTCGGCCGGGGTAGGTACATTTTACTTATGAGGAAACTGAGGCTGAGATTGTGACCTGCCTGTGGTCGCAGAGTTGGTAAGCATCTGAAGCAACATTTGGACTCAAATGGTGCAGTGCCAGGCCTGGAGTCAGGAAAAACTGAGTTCAAATCTGACCTAAGACATCTACTAGCTGCGTGACCCTCAGCAGGTCACTTCACCCTGTTTGCCTCAGTTTGCTCATCTGTAAATGAGCTGGAGAAGGAAATGGCAAACTGCTCCAGTATTTCTGCCAAGAAAACTACAAATGGGGTCCCAAAGAGTCAGACACGAGTGAAACAGCTGAACAACAACTTCAGTTGAAGCCCAGAGCTCTTACACACTGCACCACCTTGCTACTAAATCTGTTCATCTGCCAACAAACCTTTCCTTTAATAATGCAGTCAGGAACTTTTCCAGGTGTTATCCTTTCCCAGTTTTGTTGGGAAAACAAAATAAGAGGATGTTTGTAAAGTGTTTTGCAAACCTTAGAGTGCTATAAAAATGCTGGCTATTATTATTATTATTAGGAATGAAAGTGAAGCTCATGGGCCTATAATTAAAACCCTAATCTCATCATTTTATTGAAAACAAGGCCATGTTTGCCCTTCCTAGATCCTACTGCACCTCTCCTTTTTTTCCTGGTCATTTAATGATCATGGACAGTATTTCAAATAAAATCCACCAGTTCTTTCATTAACTGGAGTAGTAGTAAGGGGTATAATTTATATTTGTTGAGGGGATAGATGACTGAAGTGAATAGAGAAACAAGTGAATGAATTTTGATGTTTTTAATAGCCTTCGAACTATAATTTCTAGCTGAAACACAGAATCATTGAGCCAGAAAGTATCTTAGAAGCCCTCTAGTCCAGTGATGTGAAAACCAGATAGAAATGAAAAAAAATCAGCTAGAAATGGGGGCCACTAATCCATGCATAAAAACCCCTGCAGGGTTCATATTGACTTAGTTTTTAAATGTTTCATTATCTATTTTTATTGCATTTTTATTTATTTTGTTAAATATTTCCCAATTCCATTGTCATCTAGTTCCCCAGGTTGTGTGTTTGATACTTCTGCTCTAGTCCAGTGGTTCTCAAAATATGGTCCGGGAACCTCAGACTCTTTTGGGGAGTCTACAAGGTGAAAAACTATTTTTATAATACACTAAGACATTTTAAGTTCTAATACAATAAGTATTGATAGCTATAACCAATAGAAACAAAAGCTATTCTAAATGGTAATCCTACAAAGGCTTGGATGGAACTTACAGGCATCAAGGACAGGAGAATATCCAATAGGTCTCTGGGTAGCCCAAATCTGACCAATGTCAGGACCTACCATTCCAAGCAAGGACATCTTGGCGTGCTACACTGCGGCTCCTTATGTTCAGAGCAGCTGATACCTACTTTGGGTCATGCTGCTTTCTCCCAGAAAGAAAAATGAGTTACTATATTTTGATAAACAACTGTTGCTGAGGTCACATCTTTGAATCTAGCCATGGAACAGCAGGGAGTTGGCATCTGGGAAGAATTCCTTCAGCTTGCTGAGAAATCAGTAAATCCTGAGAATCAATTGGGTGACTACAGAGAAATTCCCAAACACAAAGGCCCCATTGCAACATCCAATCCTCCCCTTATGCTCTGGCTGAGAATTCATCCACAAGGGTTACTGTCATGGGGAGAGCCTGTGGCTACAGGCAAAAAGGAGATATGAGCAATCTCAGTTCCTCACCCCAGGAGACCTTCTTTCCTCTTGTCTCCTGTTAACTTTTAGCTCCTCTTGCCAGCATCCCAAACCTGAAGCAGCAACCCCGCCTTATGTATCTTTTCTGTTGCCACTAGCTACACTTTGCCCCAATATCAATAGCCCCAGTTTTTTAACAGCTCAACCAGAAAGAGGTCAGGTTGTGGGATTTTTAAAAGAGACTTGACTAAGCACTTAAAAGAAATACGGTAAATAATAAAGCAAGCTTATAGAGACCACAAAGTTACAGAGCATTGGAATCTTTCATTCACTCATTGAATGAAAGTTTTCTAAGCGCTACCAAGTGTCAGGCATTATGGCAGGTGTTGAGGATACAAAGACCAAAAATATATGTATGTGTGTATGCACACACTTATATACATAGGTGTGTGCACATATATATATAGATAGATAGATAGATATACATATACATATACGTATGCATGCACACACACATATATAGTCCCTGCCCTCAAGGTGTTTATATTCTACTTGGGGGAAATGGGTACACATAAATCAGTAAATAAAGACACATGGTTAAAGATGGGACCTGTGATTTTATTTGTGTAATAAACTCCCAGGTAAAGAAATTCCATCTACCAATGCACGTTACCTGCAACTTAGAGGTGTCAAGGACTGTGGAAGGTGAAGCAACTTACCCAGGATCACACAGCCAGTATGTATCAGAGGCCCGACTTGAACTCAGATATTCAGGGTTCCAAATTCAACTCTCTCTATCCACTACACATGCTGCCTCTCCAACACAAAATATATACAAAATGAATATAAAGAAATATCAGGAGACAAAGACTCTAACAACTAGGGGGACCAGGATTCATACCCCCATAACTGGCTACAAATGACTGCCACAAATGTCCATCTAATTATGACTCTTTCCTATTAATTGGTCTCTGACCTGGTCTCACCTTGTGACCCTACCATCTTGGCTTGGGTAAAAACCTCCAGGGCAGCTCCTATCTGCCCATGCCTAAACCCAGCTCTCTACTCTTCCCATCAAAACTCTAGCTAACCTCCTAGCTTCCTCCAACTTCTGCAGTGAACTGAGTTGTCATGATCCTAAGCAGCCTAGTGGCACAGTAGATAAAGCACTGAGGTTGGAGCCAGGAAGATATGAGTTCAAATCTGGATTCATTTAGTAGCCATGTGACCTTAGACAAGTCCCTGGACAACTTTGCTTCCGTTTTCTCAAATATAAAATGGGAATAAAAACACGTCTGTCCCAGGGTTGCTGTGAGCCTCAAATGAAAAAACATTTGTAAAGCTCTTAGCACAATAACTAGAACATAGTAGGTGACATATTAAGAATATACTAGTTCTAAATATGTTACACATATAGCACACTAAACTCCATCCTACCTGTCAATTGCTATCTTTCTTTTACAGATGAAGAAATTGAAGTTTAGAAAGACCAAGTGGACTTGTCCACAGTCTCCTGGATAGTAAGTTTTGTAACTAGAATTCAAACTCAGGTCTCTTGCCTCTGAACTCCATACTCTTTCAAATACATAGCACTGGCTTCAAGGTACAACTTCATAGCATCAAGGAATTTTATGCATAGCTAAATAGAATTGGAAATTGGTCAACACAGAGCTTATGTGGAAAGATGTTCACTTTTATAAGCATTAGTTCACCCAAGTGAACAAGGGGGCAGATTATACCCAAGCAAATCAGGAACAGAAGGCTCTCTGAATCTGGAAAAAATCATTGTCCCTTCAGGGAGGTCGGCATATTTATTCTCAGTTGGGTGGAACCAAAGCCTTGCAAAGTACCATAATGTTGCTTTCCTGAGACTGCATTACTCCCAGACTTTCAACAGATGAAATCTTATTTTCCTACAGTTGAAGAGTTTGCTCCATAAATTTCAAAGACACTAAACTAGTTACTTCCATTGGCAGTGTAAACACACTGCTGGGGAATAGATACGTTCTTAGGCAGTCAGGTTCATGCCAGATGCATGGATTACTCCTGCAGGCACATTCCATTCGACTTGCCTTTAGAAAGTCCCAGGCCCCAGGAGTGACCTCAGAAGAAGCAGAAGAAAAGTTTTCTCCCCTGAAGATCCCAACCTATAAGCCTTCTCCCTCTGGTCAGTCTACATGCTGACCCATTTAGGAGATCACGGAAATGCTGGACTTGAAATCAACAGTCATTGTGGGATCATAGGAAGAGTACCAGACTTCAATGTCAAAAGAACTGGGTTCACATTCATCAGTCACTAACTGGGTGACCTTAGGCAAGTCTCTCTGAGACTCAGTTTCTTCCTCTAGGGAACAGAGATAATCATACTTGCACTACATTTCTCACAAGGCTGTTGTAGAGTTAATTATGATACAGTATACTTCTGCTCGATTCAGTTCAATTTAATTCAAATATTTAAGTACCTACTATTTGTCCTCATATAGCTACTCATATTCTATGGTATATTCTCTACCTTAAAAGACACTATACTGGATACTGAAGGTATCCTGGATAAAAACCTGGATAAAACCTGGATCTTGCCTCCAAGGAGCTTTCTATCTAATTGAAGAGAAAAAAAAACATGTAACAAAGGATCTCCCCATTCCTCTGTTTGAGTCACAGGGATCTGTGCTGGAAGGAACCAGCTCCTTCCCATTACCTGATTTTTGGAGATATCTAAGAAGCAGCCCAGAATAATTCACAGGTTCAGGCACCCTAAAGAAAGACTGGAGAAGGAAAGATGAATGGAAAGAGAATGAAAGCTCTTCTCCCAACCCCAGAATACTCCATGGGTGATACTGACATGAAAAGGAGGCAATTAGAAAATAAATGAGACTCTCTGAGCCAACCTAAAATAGAAATCAAAGTTCTATTGCCAATAAAAAGGCATTCACACAACCGCCTGACAGGAAACTTTCTATTTCTTTAGAAAATGAAGCAATTAGAAATAGCAGAAGATTTAAACAGGTGGGATGAATTCAGTGTACCAGAAGCGAGAAAGAACTGTAACACCATCAACCAAGACCCAGATGTAATCACTAGACGTCCAGCTACTGGGCTGATAACTGGAGATGAAGTAACTAGGAACATGTGCTGGAGAGAGCCACACACAGGAAGCATCCAAACAGAGCAGAAGACACTAATGATGGCACAAGAGGGGAGAGACAGAAGGAAACAGAGACAGAGTCAGAGAGAGGAGAGACAAAGGAGAGAGAGAGACAGAGATACATACAGAGAAGAGACAGAGCAGAGAGACAGAGAGAGGAGGGGCAGAGAGAAAGACAGAGACGCAGAGACAGAAAGACATAGAGAGAAGAGGGACAGAGGAAGAAAGACAGACACCGAGACAGAGACAGAAGAGAGACTAAAGAGAGACAGAGACAGAGAGAGAGGAGAGAGACAAAGAAAGAAAAGAGAGAAAGAGACAGACAGAGAGAGAGGAGGGAGAGAGAACTTTGAGGATCAGAACAAAGACATGGAAAAGAAAGCATGCCTGTCCCCTTTGCTGGGGCACCACTCAAGACTGTTACTGACTCTGCTCATTTCCTATCGTACTTGGTAGTGAGTGTGATGAAGGGTGTCATCAACCCAGTTACAGAAGAAATGCTACAGTGGTCCCCACCTCCTCATTTTCCTTGGTAATATCATTATTAATAACTGAAAGCTTATAACTAGTCCCCAGCCCTACCTTCCCTGTTATCAGCTCATTTTACAAATGGTGCCATCTGCCTTTTTGAATGCAGAGGGAATGGTGGAATAACCACTGGTTCCAGCCAATGAAGATGCTCCTCAAATGGGACATAGATTGAGGAGACAACTTCTTATTATAAATGCCTCTTAATTACAGATTCCTCTTAATTCAATACCATGGACTCTGATGAGGGTAGTGGATCTTTATTTATTCCATAGGAGTCATATTCCCTTCCTAAAATGACTTCTTCCTTGAGAAGTACTAAATTTGGTTAGGCATTGACTCAGCAGAGGAGGGAGAGTTAAGAAGATGGATGACTGAACTTATCACCTAGTTAGACTAGAAGTAGTAGACAGGATTTCTGGACTTTTGTTGCTTGCTTTTCCTGTCTGGTTCGTACATGCCAGCTACTGAAAGAGCATGAGCTTGGCATCTCTGTTCCAATTTTTCTTCCCTTACCTTCTGGTTGCTCCCAGGAAGCTTGGCGTATCTATCCCTTCCGGCCTTGCATGATGCCCTGGATCTGCTCTGACTTAGATTTGTCGAGTAGTAAAAGCAAGGGCTTTGCAGTATCTCTCTCAGTTTGGCAATCTCTCTGTCTCTCAGTATCTCTCTATGTCTCTCTTTTCCAGGCAGGAATGATTGTGTGCCTTCTATTTCTGGGCCTTTTGTTAAGGATTCTATATCAAAAGATGCAGATTTAATTAGTGGTAGATTCACATGTTTTTGAGCAAATTATTCCCCTGATGGTCTCTGAATTTGGTATGTTCATTACTGACAAGAATTCCCCTATCGAGTTTAAGAGCCAACTGGACATCCAGGTGGAGATATGCAGCCGGCCACTGGGAATGCAGGTTTGGAGCTCAGGGGGAAACTCCAGAGTAGAAACACACATTTGGGATTCATCTGGATAGTTAGAAGCATGATTTGAATTGCTAACTATTACAAAGTCCAGGGTAAGAAACTGAAGACCTTGGGGGCACAGGTGGTGTTTTTATCACTGCTAGTGATCAAAGGCAGCTGAGCAAAGCAGAATCAAGAAATGAACTGTTGATTAATAAGATGGTATTTGAGAATAGGATTTGGATTGCAGAACCAGCACTTAAAATATAGGAACGATGATCTCTTGGCCAGGCCTCGAGTGCATTTAACCAGGACTGCTAAGAATGGAGTTGCCTGGAATCTTGCAAATCTGATCCAAAGGGCTTTGAACTGAAAAAAAGAAAGGAAGAAGAGAGAAAACTGCCCAGCATATCTACCATGTAAATACCATAATGAGTAACTACAGTGTTGGAAGAAAATAACAGCAGTAAAGCACAGAAATCCACAGAAGAAAAGATTCAAGAAAAGAATAAGCATTTATTAAGCTCACTGAGTTTTACAAATGTTATCTCCTTTGATCCCCACAACAGCCCTGTGAAATAAATATTACATTCCCCATTTCATAGTTAAGGAAATTGAGTCAGACAGAGGTTATGACTTGCCTAGGGTCACATAGCTAGTAAATGTCTGAGGCCAGATTTCATATTAGGTCTTCCTGACTCCAGGCCCAGCACCTAGCCCCTGCAGCACCTAGCTGCCTCCACTTAGGTAGTAGAAGTTTGGGAGTCAGGGAGGTGTACAGCATTATCCTGGCTCCCTGGGAGACTTGAAGGCATTATACATAAAAAGATCAATCCTACAAAATAGACTAGAGTGTTACCATGGTGGAAGGGACCTTTGAGATCATCTTTGCTAAGCATCTCATTTTACAAATGAAGAAACTGAGGCACAGAGATACTAAGTAACTTGCCCAAAGTCACACAGATAATAACCCGAATTTAAACCCAAGCTTTCAGATCCAAATCAAGCATTCTTTCAACTATACCATGGCATTTTCTCAGTTCAGCAGGCAGGGCTAGGTCACCCCTGTCTCTGCCTCTGGGGCCTCTCTGAGCTGTATTAACTACTAGGTATTTCAGTGAAATAATAGAGCCCAGGGTAATTGCTCTAATTATCCACACCCCAGTGATGGCTCTGGTCTATCACACTCATTCTCTGCTATACGCTGAGCTCTTGCTAGATGCTATAAGAAGAGAGAGCGGAAAGAGAATGCAGAGCCCATGCTTCCAAGGAAGAGCAAACTGTTGGGAGAGGTAGAGCAAACACATCTGAAAAATACTTTAGAACGCAGACTCACAGGCGCCTGAAATATCGGTGTTTGTAGAGACCTTGGGGATCAGAGGATCCAACCTCCTTGTTGTATAGACGAGGAAATAGAAACCCAGAAAGGGCTACTCGAGGTGACATAACCAGTTAGTAGCAGAACCAAGAGTAAACCCTGACTAGTCTTTCTCAGACTCTTTTCATTGCCTCTACACCAGGATGCCTCTCATAGTGTATAGAGTGCTGGACCTGGAGTCAAGAAGACTCATCTACATGAGTTTAAATCTGGCTTCAGACACTTAGTAGCTGTGTGACCCTGGGCAAGTCACTTAACCCTATTTGCCTCAGTTTCCTTATCTGTAAAATGAGCTGGAGAAGGAAATGTCAAATCACTCCAGTATCTCTGCCAAGAAACCCCCCCAAATTGTGAACTGATCCAACCATTCTGGAGAGCAATTTGGAACTATGTCCAAAGGGCAATCAAACTCTATATACCCTTTGATCAAGCGATACCACTAATAGGTCTGTCTCCCGAAGAGATCTTGGAAAAGGGTCCATATTTGCAAAGATATTTATAGCGGCTCTTTTTGTGGTGGCAAAGAATTGGAAATTGAAAGGATGCTCATTAATCAGGGAATGACCAAACAAGTTGTGGTATACGAATGTAATGGAATACTATTGTGCTATTAGACATGATGAGCAGGCGGATTTCAGAAAAACCTGGAAAGACTTACATGAACCGATGCTGAGTGAAGTGAGCAGAACCAGAACATTGTACACAGTAACAGAAACATTGTGCAATGATTAAATATAAATAACTTAGCTCTTCTCAGCAATACAAGGATGCAAGACAATTCCAAAAGACTCCTGAAGGAAAATGCTATCTACATCCACAGAAAAAAAGTGATGGAGTCTGAATGCAGATCGAAGAATACTATTTTCACTTTTTTTGGTAGCCTTTTTTCCTTTTGTTCTGTGTCTTCTTTTACAACATGACTAATTTGGAAATGTGCACATATACGATCTATGTCAAATTGCTTACTGTCTTAAGGAGTGAGTAGGGGAAAGAGGAAGGGAGAAAAATGTGGAACTCAAAACCTTATTTTAAAAATGAATGTCAGATGTATAGAGATATATAAGCAAATAAACTGACTTCTGATTCAGAAGGCAAAAAAATCAAATGAAATCAAACATTCCCCACCCCCCAAAAAAAAACTATGTGGGGTCATGAAGAGTTGGACACAACTAAAACAACTGAACAAAGCAAATATATATCCAATAAGTACAAACTATGGGTGCTTATGAGGGGGAACCAATAGAAATATGTGCCATGTTACATTTTTTTCTAAGTTCGTTTGTTATAATGATGATGGTGGTGATGATGATGATACTGATTATAGAATTTACATGGCATTTGCAAAGCACTCTGTATGTTTTATCTCATTTGATTTCACAAGCTGAGAAGGCAGGTGCTGTTATTATCTTGATTCTAAAGATGAGGAAACAGGTTAAGGGACTTATCCAGAGACATGCAGCTTGTAAGTGTGTGATACAGGGTTGACATTCGAGGCTTCTTCTGCCCCAGCACTTGGTCCTTTATGCCTCCTGAGGCCTAACAAATAGAAAGAAATCTCTGGCACAGCAGATTCACAGGCATTGTGTGCTAAGTGCTAGAGATACAAAGTTATATACAATTCAAATTCTACAAAAATTATTGCTAAGGAAGGCAGTAACTGATCAACAATCACTTCTAAATATCCTGATCACCCAATACCAACTTACATTAGGTCCCAGAAAAAAATCCACAGAATTACGCAGTGTTGAATATCTCTCTCATTCAATGGATGTGTCTTTCTGAAGACATCTGGACTCATCACAAAATTAAACTCCAGAGTTTTGCTGTTTTCATTTTTAATTGAGTGTGCAAAGTTCCTGGCGTGAGTTCATCAGGGAACTCTCTGTAAGTCCCTGTTTGGGTTGGCCCATCTTCACAAAATAACAACATCAAAACACCTTCTGTTCTTGTTGACCCAGTGACTGGACTCATTGTTTTTGAAGCTGAGTCATCCTGGGGAGGCTGATTCACAGTCTCTTTTGTCTACCTGGAGCCTGAGACTCAGATCTTCTAGGTCTTGCTCCTAACTTCCACCAATTTTGCTATGTGACCTTGGCCAAGTTGGATAACCTCTCCAGGCTTCTGTATTGACACTGATTAGTAGTAATAATCCTTCCTGTCTTCGGCCAGTGCTTGGCATTGGAATGAGCTTTAAAGGATTAGAAGAACTTGGCCAAGAACAATGGGATGGGGGACAGATACTTTTTTATGAGTCCTTCTCCTCTCCCCTATTTAGTAGTTCTACCCAGCAGACAGTGACTAATCCATCTCCTGAGCATGGAAAAAGAACCAAATGGAGCAACACTAAGTCCTTGCTTCCCCTTATAAAGAGAAATCAGCCAGGCCTTCAACATGATGATTAAGCATTGTCAGTGTCCTCAAACTCATAGTGAGAATTGAGCATGAGCTCTTATTTCGAATCACACACACACATACATACATACACACACACACACACACACACACACACACACACATCACTCCAATATCACCCCAGCCCAGTGATTACAGTACAGGGGGAGCTTTAGAAAAACTTCACTGTGGGCAAATCCACAGAATCTAAGAGATGAAAGGGGGCCTCAAAGTCCACCTAGTCCAACTTAAACCTGAACATTTCCAAAAAGTGGTTGTCCAACTTCTGCTGAAGACCTCCAATGAAGACAGATGCCCTAACTCCCATAGCATCACGTTCTACTTTTGGACAAGTTTTGGAGAAGTTTTTCCTTACATAAAAATGTATTCTGTCTCTTCAACTTCAGTCTACTACTCCTGGTCCTGCCCTCTGGACCCAAGTAGAGATGGGACCTGGACCCAGGATTTCATGAGCACAAGGAATTCCCCACGTGAATAAACACATTCTACCAGTGCAGAGTACATAACCCTACTTTGTCTAAAATTGAAAGTATTAGAGCTGTCTAAAGCAATGGTCAAACCTCGAATAGGAACAGGGACAACTAAACCCTCCATGAGGATTCCATTTGGCCCATATATTGACTTAGAAAACCACATGTTAAAATTATCTATATTCTACTGTATTTTTATTTATTTTGTTAAATATTTGCCAATTCTGTTTTCACCTCTTGTGTTTGACACCCTCTACTCTAGAGCACAAAGAAGTTTGCCCAATGACTTGGCCAGGATCACACAGCATGTTATGTATGCGAGGCAGGATTGGAACTAGAAGTATTCTAGAATAAGCACAAACCAGGGGGGCGGAGCCAAGATGGCAGCTGGAAAGCAAGGACTTGCTCAAGTGCTCCCCCAGGTCCCTTCAAACACCTGTAAAAAATGGCTCTGAACAAATTTTAGTGCTGCAGAACCTACAAAATAGCAGAGGGAATCAGGGCTCCAGCCCAGGACAGCCTGGATGGTCCCTGGGAAGGGTCTATCTCACAGAGCTGGGAGCTGAGCAGAGCACAGCCCAGGACGGGTTGCCCTAGGACCAACCAGACTGGGAGCTGGGCGGAACAGGCCTTAGCACCCTGAATCAGTGAGCTGTGGCAGTTACCACACTTCTCAACCCACAAACACCAAAGACAACAGAGAAGGTTAGTGGGAAAAAACTGCTAGAGTGAAAGGAGTGTGCCGTCGGCACTAGTCCTGGTGGCGCAGAAGTGGTGCAGCTCTAATGCTCCTTCCAGAGCTCCAGCTTCTGTTGCTTCCTGCCCCAGGCTGACCTGGTGGGAAGAATTAAGTGGCGGATCAGAGCATGGGTGCAGAGACTGCTTAAGATCTGAGTCCAGTCGGGGTTGGCAGTTCTTGGGGGAAGAGGAGCACTGGTGTGGCAGAGTTTGCTGTGTAGAAGTAGTTCTGAAAACAGCAGCACAGCCCCTTAAGCTTGGGACAAAGTACTCTCTACTCTACATGCAGTCATACCCCAGGAAAAACTCAAGGGTCAAGTAGTTGACTGGGAACATGAACAGGTGGCAAAAACAGACTCAGATTCAGACTCAGACTTTGGAGTCTTTCTTTGGTGACAAAGAAGACCAAAACATACAGCCAGAAGAAGTCAACAAAGTCAAAGAGCCTACATCAAAAGCCTTCAAGAAAAATATGAATTGGTCTCAGGCCATGGAAGAGCTCAAAAAGATTTGGAAAAGCAAGTAAGAGAAGTAAAGGAAAAATTGGGAAGAGAAATGAAAGTGATACAAGAAAATCATGAAAAACGAGTCAATGACTTGCTAAAGGAGACCCAGAAAAATACTAAAGAAAATAACACCTTAAAAATAGACTAACTCAAATGTCAAAAGAACTCCAAAAAGCCAATGAGGAGAAGAATACCTTGAAATACAGTTAGCCAAATGGAAAAGGAGGTCCAAAAGACCACTGAAGAAAATACTAGCTTAAAAATTAGATTGGAGCAAGTGGAAGCTAGTGACTTGATGAGAAATCAAGATATTATCAAACAGAACCAAAGGAATGAAAAAATGGAAGACAATGTGAAATAACTCATTGGAAAAACCAGTGACCTGGAAAACAGATCCAGGAGAGAGAATTTAAAAATTACTGGGCTACCTGAAAGCCATGATCAAAAAAAGGAGCCTATATATCATCTTTCAAGAAATTATCAAGGAAAATTGCCCTGATATTCTAGAGCCAGAGGGTAAAATAGTAATTGAAAGAATCCACTGATCACCTCTTGAAAAAGATCCCAAAAAGAAAACTCCTAGGAATATTGTTGCCAAATTCCAGAGCTCCCAGGTCAAGGAGAAAATACTGCAAGCA
>CM053626.1:238894446-238950414 GCA_028646595.1 Phalanger gymnotis | reverse complement strand
AATCATGATAACACAAGATCTAGCAGCTTCTACATTAAGGGATCAAAGGACTTGGAATATGATATTCAAAGGAGTTAGGATTAAAACCAAGAATCACCTACCCAGAAAAACTGAGTATCATGCTCTAAGGCAAAATATGAATTTTCAATAAAATAGAAGACTTTCAAGCTTTCTCAGTGAAAAGACCAGAGCTGAATAGAAAATTTGGCTTTCAAACACAAGAATCAAGAGAAGCATGAAAAGGTGAACAAGAAAGAGAAATCATAAGGGACTTACTAAAGTGGAACTGTTTTGCTTACATTCCTACATGGAAAGATGATGTGTGTAATTCATGAGACCTTTCTCAGTATTAGGGTAGTTGAAGGGAATATACATACATTTAGACAGAGGGCACAGGGTGAGTTGAATATGAAGGAATGATATCTAAAAAAATTAAATTAAATTAAGGGATGAGAGAGGAACATATTGAGAGAGGGAGAGATAGAATGGGGTAAATTATCTCACATAAAAGTGGCAAGAAAAAGCAGTTCATTGGAAGGGAAGAGGGGCAGGTGAGGGGGAATGAGTGAATCTTGCCCTCATCGGATTTGACTTGAGGAGGAAGTAACATACACACTCATTTGGGCATCTTACCCCACATGAAAGTAGGGGGAAGGGAATAAGAAAGGGGGGACAATAGAAGTGAGGGCAGATAGGGTGAAGAAGTAATCAAAAGCAAACACTTCTGAAAAGGGGCAAGGTCAAGGGAGAAAATAGAATAAAGTGGGGACAGGATAGGATGGAGGGAAATATAGTTAGTCTCTCACAACATGACTATTTATAGGAGTGTTTTGCATAATGATACATGTGTGGCCTATGTTGAATTGCTTGCCTTCTTAGGGAGAGTGAGTGGTGAGGGAACAGGGGAGAGAATTTGGAATTCAAAGTTTTAAAAGCGGATGCTCAAAAAAAAGTTGTTTTTTGCATGCAACTGGGAAATAAGATATGCAGGCAATAGGGCATAGAAATTTATCTTGCTCTACAATAAAGTAAAGGGAAAAGGGATGGGGGGAGGGGGAGTGGGGTGACAGAAGGGAGGGTTGACTGGGGAAGGGGGCAATCAGAATATATGCCATCTTGGAGTGGGGGGAGGGTAGAAATGGGGAGAAAATTTGTAACTCAAAATCTTGTGGAAATCAATGAGGAAAACTAAAAAATATTAAATAATAAAGTAAGGGATAAAGAAAAAAATAAAAAAAGAATAAGCACAAACCAATTCATGAGAACTAATTATGCAACTTTCAGTGTGAGCATTTACACCTAGGGCTTGATTTATTGTTGATTATTTAGACTTAAGAGAGTGATGTTAAGCAAGTAAATGTTTATTTGTTGTTTTGTTGTTTCAGTCATGTCCAACTTTTCATGACCCCATTTGGGGTTTTCTTGACAGAGACACTGGGCTGGTTTGCCATTTCTTTCTCCAGCTCATTTTGCAGATGAGGAAACTGAGGCAAACAGGCTTAATTTGTTTGCCCAGGGACATATAGCTAATAAGTATCTTAGACTGGATTTGAACTCATGAAGATGAGTCTTCTTGCTACCAAGCCTAGTGCTCTATCCACTGCCACCACCACCCAAAAAAATTGCTTATACTGTAGATTAAACTTAAAAAGTGTGTCCTATTTTTCAGAGAGCCAGTTTTTAAACATTTGCTAATACTGCCACTGACTTGAACCCAGATCCTCCTGGCTTTAGGGCCAGCTATCTATCCACTAAGGCCAAGTTCTTTCACTGGAGCCAAGCAGAACAAGGTTAATCCACTTTGCCAAATGAAAGCTCTTAAAATATTCAAAAACAGCTGTAATATCCACTCTACTCTTCTCTTCTCCAGAATAAACATCCCTAGTTCCTCTATCCCACACTCAAATAGCACAGTCTCCATTCCTCTCACTATTCTGGTCTTCCTCCTCACTTGGAAACATTCTTATTTCTTTATGTCTTTTCTAAAATATGAGATCCAAAAATGAACACCATACTACAGGATAGACTGTAGGTAAACTTAATTGTCCAATTCACACACAAGTCAAGACATCACCTGTGATGTCATTAGTCTTCTTCGAAAATGAAGGATATACAACAACAGCTATCTTAATGCAACCCAGCATAGCATAGCATTTTTGTCTGTTGTGGCATGTTATTGACTTACAGGCCACTAGGACTCCCAGATCTTTTTCAAACTATTAACCAGCCATACCGCCCCCTTTCCATAATTTGTGAAAATGATTATTTGAACTCAGATTCGGGAATGTATACTTACCACTGCTAAATATTATTGTTTAGATAGTCTGGTCATTCTAATCTATGGACTTCCTCTCTTGGAGATCTCCTCTAATCCCACATTTTCAATTATTTCCTCACAGAAATACAGAATATCAGACTGGAGAGAAATATCAAAGGTCATCCAATCTAACCTACACATGAACAGGAATTTCCACTCTACGTTACACCTAAAAAGTAGTGATCCAGCTGTGGCTTAAAGACTTCTAGTGAGATCCATTATCTCCTAAAGTGGCCTGTCCCACTTTGAGATGGTTCTAACTGCTAAGAAATTTTTTTCTTATATTGAACATAAATCTACCACTGTTCCTACTTCTGCCTTCTGGGGCCATGTGGAAGAACCTTCATCCTTATTTCACATGAAAGCCTTTAAAATAGCTGAAGACAGCAATCACAACCCTACAAGTCTTCTCTTCTCCAGATTTAAGCCTTTCGTCTCCAGAACTCTAGCCACAGCACTCTGCTGTTGTGAATAGTGGTCCTCTCAGGCTCCCTCTCCATCTAAGCATGGCTCATTTTACTCCCTGGTGATGACCTTGCCAGGCACAAGGCTGCTACTTCCTCAGCACTTACTGTTCCAGAAACATAATCAAATCTGCTGTTCTATAAAGGGTTACCAATGTATTCCACTATGGTTCAACTCACCATTTCTATAACACATCTAAACAAAGTATCTGTCCCTGGCCACCACTCCCCTATATGTGTTGTTCCATCCATTAAAGTGGAATGTAAGCTCTTCAAGGAGAGAGACTGGCTTGTATTTGTATACTCAGAACTCAGGAGAGTAATTGGCATATAGTAAATACCTCCTAATTTTTTATTCAGTTATTCATTAGACAGCCCCAGTTTCCTCAAGTGATCATTACATCAGCTAGCTAGCACAGTGAATAGAATACTAGACTTAGAGTCAGGAAGACCTGAATTCAAATCCTGCCTCAGACACTTATTAGCTATGTGACCTTTGGCAAGTCACTTAATCTCTCCCTGCCTCAATTTCCTCATCTGTAAAACAGGGATGATTGTTGTTCAGACTGCATCTGTTGCATGTTCTTCAATTTTGGCTCCAGAGAAAGAGCTTGGCCTTAGTGGATAGATAGCTGTCCCCAAACCCAGGAGGATTTGGGTTCAAGTCAGTGGCAGTATTAGCAAATGTTTAAAAATTGGCTCTCTGAAAAATAGGACACACTTTTAAGTTTAATCTGCAGTATAAGCAGTTTTTTTGGGTGGTGGTGGCAGTGGATAGAGCACTAGGCTTGGTAGCAAGAAGACTCATCTTCATGAGTTCAAATCCGGTTTCAGATATTTACTAGCTATATGTCCCTCGGCAAATAAACTTCCGAGGTTGTTGTGAGGCTCAAATGAAATAAGAGTAGTAAAGTGCTTTGCAAACCTTAGAGTACTATATAAATGCCAGGTATTATTATTATCACATGATGTGTCAAAATCCCTTACCAACCTGGTTGTCCTATTTCTCATATTTTCTAGCTTTTTTAATGTCCTTCCTAAGATGGAATAGCCCAAATTGAAAAACATTCAATAGATGCAATCTGAACAAGGCAGAGTACAATGAGGGTATCACTTCCTTAATTCTGGATACTATACCTGTCATAATGTAGTCAAAAAGTTATATTAGCTTTTTTGATTGCTATATAATATTATTGACTCATATTAACTTTGAAGTTCACTAAAATATGAAATCTTTTTCCAATAACCCATTCTTTAACCATGCCTTGAGAAGATTATTTTTTCACCCAAATATGAAATAGTATTTCTATTAAAGTATAATAGTATGTTATACTTTATCAGATAATATTAAGTACAATAGTATCCCTATCAAATTTCATCTTAACAAATTTGGTCCAGTATTCTAATCAATCTTTTTGGATCTTATCATCCAATAAATTACCTATCCAACCTATATAAGATATGTCTTTATCAAAGACATTGATTAAAATGTTGACTGACAGAGGAGAGAGTCATAATTATGAATTCTGGCACACAGGACTAACTCAGAGGTTGTTAAGAGAAGCCACTACTAGGGAAGTAAGAGAGTGGAGCCAGGCCGATTAGTAAGTTGATTCACACGCAGGAAGCACTCAAGACCTGGCCTTGGATGTTCGGTAGCCTTCACTCACTGTGACACGGGGAACATTCATGCTAGCCACTCTGTCAGGTAGAGTCAAGGTACAGGTGAGGAGTGACCTATCCAGACACAGCACAACCAACAACCTCTGACTTTCCTAGTCCTTGGGATGAAGTTGGGGGTGGGGATGTGGCAGCAAACAAAGGCAATGTCTTTTGTCACCATCCTCCAATGTATTATCTCACCGTCCCAGATTTATGTCATCTTCATATTTGATATTCCATCATTTATATCCCTGATAAAAAAAAATATATTGACAACCACAGAGTCACAGCAATATCCCTGGGGCATTCTAGTAAAAACTTTCCTGTAGATTGATATCAACTCACTCATAAGTACTCTTTGTGTCTAATCATTCAAAAAACTTTGAATCCTCCTAGCTGTACTGTTATTTAGCTGACTTCCACAAGGATAGCCTGAAAAACTTGGTCAAATGATTTATCGAAATCCGTTAAATACTATGTATGTGGCATTCTAGCTATTCTGTCAAAAAAGGAAAGGAGGCCAGTTTGGCTTCTTAAGGAAACCATTCCAGCTCTTTATAATCACTGCTTCCTTTTCTAAATGCTAAGAAAAATCCTGTTAATATAGTATAGATCATTTCTAGGACTCAAAGGTTATGGTCTGTAGACTCTCTATCCTTTCCTTCTTTTAAATTGAAAGAACATTGGCCCATATACAGTCAGGACTACGGCGTCTCTCCCATTCTTCATGGCGCTCCAAAGATCACCAGCAATCGTTCAGCAATCATCATCATCAACAACAACAAAAAGCATTTATTAAGAACCTACTATGTGCTAGATACCAGGTTGAACAGTAGGGATACAGAGAAAGGTAAATAAGTGGCCCCTGCCTATTATAAGCTTACATTCTAATAGGGCGAAATAACATTCAAATAATTAAGTACAGCTAGGTGGTGCATCATATAGAGCGCTGGGTCTGAATTCTGGGAGACCCGGTTCAAATCCAACCTCAAAAACTTACTAGCTGTGTGACCCTGGGCAAATCACTTAACCTCTGTCTGCCTCAGTTTCCTCAACTATAAAATGGAGATAACTATAGCATCTACTTGCCGGCATTGTTGTGCGGATCAAATGAAACAATATTTGTAAAGTGCTTAGCACAGTGCCAGGCACATAGTAGGTGACACATAAACACCAGCTGTTGTCATAATAATAATTATTACTATACACATTATTATGATGATATTATGATTGTTATACATGTATGCTCAGAGGGAAGAGGAAAGTTCTGTTGCAGAACATGAGAATTGAACCGAGTCTTCCAGGAAGCCAGAAGGCAGAGATGAGGAGAGAAGATTCCAGGTATGGGGGGCAGTAAGCGAAAAGCCACCAAGTAAAGAGATAGAGTGTCTTGTTCAAGGAACAGGAAGAAGACAAGTGTTGTTGGTCATTGTAAATAGAACATATAAACAACATACAAAGGAGGTAGGTGATGAAGGTCTTTAAAAGTCAAAGAGAGTATTTTATATTTGATCCTGAAACAAAACCGCTGGAGTTTATTGACATGGCGCTTAAAGATCTGTGCTTAAAGAAACAACTTTAGCAGCTGAGTACAGGGTGGACACAAGTGTTGAGAGATTAAGCAGCAAGTTATTGCAATAGTCCAGGCATGAGGTGATCAAAGTGGTGGTAGTGTCAGAGGAGAGAAGGGGGCGTAGAGGAGAGCTGTTGTGAAGATTGAAATGATGGGACAACACCAGTTTGGATAAATGCATGAGTGGGAGTGAGGAGTTGAGGATGACACTAAGGTTGCCGGTCTGGGTGAGTGAAAAAATGTTATCGCCCTCAAAAGTAACAGGGAAGTTTGGAAGAAAGGAGGATTTGGGGGGAAAGATCATGAGACCTGCTTTGGACATGTTGAATTCATGCTGCCTATGGGACATCCACTTAGATGTGTCCAAAAGGGAGCTGATGATGCACAAGTGACCTCAGCAGAGAGCTTAGGGACAGATAAATAGATCTGAGATATGTGAAGTTGAAAAAAGTTATCAAAAGACTGAAAATGTAGACAGGGGCTAGGTTATGAAAGGCTTTACGATATGATCGTTGAACCCACAGGAGCTGATGAGATCACCAAACAAAATAGCATAGAAGAGAAGAGGGCCAAGGACAAACCTTTGGAGGCTACTCAGACTTAGTAGGCATCACCTGGATGAAGATCAAGCAAAGGATGGTGAGAAGTAATCAGACAATAAGAGGGGAACCAGGAGAGAGAAGCATCACTCAAACACTTATGAGGAGAGAGTATCTAAGAGAAGAAAGTGATTGACAGTGTCAAAGCCTGAAGAGGGTCAGGAAGGATGATGATAGGGAAAAGACCACTAGATTTAGCAACTAAGAGATAACTGGTAACTTTTGAGAGAGGTTTCAGCTGAATGATGAGATTAGAAACCAGAGGGTTTAAAGAATAGAGAAAATAGAGGCACCTCGATTAAATGACCTATCAAGTTTAGCCCCAAAAGGGAAGGGAGATGTGGGATGACAGCTAGTGGGGAGAGATGGCAGGTGAGGGTGTTGGGTTTATTTTTAAGAACGGAGGAGACGAAGGAGTATTTATAGGCAGCAGGGAAGCAACCAGGAGAGACAGAGAGAAAGATTGAAGATTAATGGGAGAGTGAGGATAACAAAAAGACAATCTGCCGGACAATGGAAGGGGATCAAGGGTGCAGAGAGGGGTTTAGAGAGGGTTTATCTTGATAAGAAAACCCATCTATTTGTGTGAGATAGGTCTGAAGGAAAGAATAGTAAGAGACAGCATTTGAAGGTGTAAGAAGGAACTCTCAGAAAATGATTTTCTTTCAGTGAAGCATGAGGCAAATCCCTCAGCTGAAAGAGTTGGGGCAGGAGAGGACATGGGAGGCTTGAGGAGAGATAAAAAAGGTTTGGAATGGTTACTTACTGTGGTGCTGCTGTAGTACTGCTTATTGTGGTGAGACAGTGAATTGATCAGGGAAAGGTATAAAAGGATCTCCTTGTTATAATAAGTTCCCAGTTCCAATTTTGAAACAAATTTGCATGGAACCAATTAACACAATTTTATGATTTTCTCCAGCTTCATTCACACATGTGAATAAAAGAGAAAACAGAGAATATACAGAGTAATCTCAGGTTAGGCATTTGCAAGGCCCATAGGCTAAGGTGGCAAGGGACTCATGTATATGATAGAATAGAGTTGGTCATCAGCCATTTCTTCCAATACCCTCAGATGTAGTTTGTCTTGGCCTGATGACAGAAACATATTTGAAAGAAAAATACAGCAGCAGAATTAGTTTCTTCAAGAACCCACTTTACTTGAAATTTCCACATGAAGGGCTTGGCTTTCCACTTGTACACCAACTCTTTTATCATTATCAGCCAGCAAAGAGGTTCCTTGAGACCAAAATCTTAAACCAGCAATTTGGCAACGTACGCCTTCCTATCTAAAACAAGTCATCAGTGCCATTCTCAGTAAGGATAAAATAAGAGCCTGTTCTATAAGAGGGATGGGGTGGGGAGTGGGGGAGGGGGAAGAGTTATGAGGGTGAAACACTGTTCAGTATTAAAAATTAGACTAGTGGCTCTGAGTATTTGGTGGGGAGAGGGTAAAGAGATTTTCAATGTAATGCAGATTGATCAAAGATTAGAGAGAAAAAAACCAGTATATGTTATCTTTCCTGTTTACATGGAAGCGCAAATGGAATCTTTAAAATCAAATATAAAAGTAATGTTCACTAGCTGGAAACCACATTTTTGTAAAGGAATTTGTCCTATTGAAGAAACCAGATCTGGCTGCACTTCAGATGAAAAAAAGGGTGAAGGAAAGAGATTTGGTGGGGTTTAAGCATGTGCTTGTGAGTAATGTTCCATAATATCTAAATCTCTGCTAAAATGAACAGAAGGCAGTTGGGTTTGGGGCATACACTGACCCCTTTCCTTCAGTAGGCTGCATACTAAGTGAATAAAGCAACACCAAATCATTAGGTGTCCAATATATTGTAGGTCACTGGGAGATCTTGGCTATAAGAGGAAAAAGAGGGGAAGAAGGTTGCAAGACCTAACATTCCTCAGTACTATTCAATGTATTTCCAATGTCCAGAAAGAGGTCGGCAAAGTGACAATTACTAATAAATACTGGATTGATTTGGTTCACAGTAAAGCATAAGTTTCTCTTACCAACAGCTACAGAATCTAATGGTTATCACATACTTACTTTCACCTTTGTCACTATCAGCAGGCTATATTTGGAGGGACTAGCCCCATTCTACCCTCTGTCTAGTTACATCCTTCCATCATCCACTGCATCCGTATGGCTCACTGAGGTGTTAAAGCACCTGGAGGTATACCTTGCTCAGAGTAGATCCTTTGAATAGAAGTTTAAAAATTAATAAACCTGCAGGTGGTTAGAACCAAAGGATTTAGAGATGGAAGGTCCTTAAAGACCATACAGCCAACCCCTTCATTTTACAGTTGGGAAAAAATGAGACCTAGAGAGATTAAGTAATGTGTCCAAGGTTCTAGGTAAGAAAGAGCAGAGGCAAGGGCTGATTCCAAGTGTTCTAACTCCAAATCCCCATTCCCTTTTCTTTATATTGCATTACCTCAAGCTCTAGAGTTTTAAACGCTAAGTTCTTAGACATACGGTACGTTTCTCCAAAGGTTTAGAGTTTAGCATAATGAATTAAAGTCATGAGTCCCCAAGTTCAAATCTCATCTCTATCATTTACTAGCTGTTTAATTCTGGACAAATCACAACCTCTCCAGGCCCATGGTACATATCTCACAGGGTTATTGGAAGATTCCCATGAGATAACATCAGCAAAGTGCTTTGTGAACTTTAAAGTGCTATGTAAATGTCAGATAGTCTTATTAGTATAATTCTTCTGTGATTTTATGTCCACAAGTGACTCATTAAACAAAAACATAGAATGTTCTTCAAAAAGAACACAGAAGTTGCTAATAATTAAATAGTTCATAGAGTATTTACCAATACTGATTTTTTAATATTGTAAAGTTAGACAGAACACCAATGAGTCAACACCCTACTAGAGTGTACATCTATATTGCTTTGAGAGAGAGAGAGAGACAGAGAGACAGAGAGAGAGAGAGAGAGAGAGAGAGAGAGAGAGAGAGAGAGAGAGAGAGAGAGAAGCAAGTTATAGCTATGGAAGGACAGCTCACAAGTTCACCTTAGAAAAATGAATAAGAGAGTTGACCAAGATGGTTTTATGTTCAAGCAAGAGTAACAAGAATCATTCCATGTGATCCTTGGTCAAATCACCTTACAAGGCTCTTAATGAGCATCAACAAGCAGACTACTATGAAGAAAACTTTCGCTTACAAGCAAACCTCTGTTGCAGTGGATTGAGGCATAGAAAAATTATGTAAAGAACTCAATCCTTCAAACTAAGTCAACATAAACCTTGACATTTAACCACTTCAACGGAAAACTGAGCACAGATGAAGACAGCAAATAATATGTTGGAAAATATGGTCAAGGATTAAGAAATGAAAGAGGTCAAAAGCTGGTAGACTGCTTAAAACCTTCACACCTATATATCATGAATATTTTCTTTGAAACTTGAGTTAAAGGGCACTGCATGTGGCATGCTCTGAATAACAGCATTAAAAAATAAATTTACTGTATTTTAAGAGGCAAGAATTAACTAATTACAGACATCACGTTCATCTCGGAATCAAAGTTCAGACGATTGATTAATGAAAAGGAAGATCAAGTTAATACCTTCTTATGAGAAAGGATAAAGAGTAGACACCATGCTGTTGTAGTAGCTTTTATGAAAATTCAGTCTTTTTAAACAAGTTGTTAATTCTGAACACTGGAAAATTAATAAGAATATAGATAGTGACTCTAATTATTACTGTTTGTTAAAGAATTTTAACTGATACAAAACAGTCATCATAAGGAGAGAGCTGAAAGAGCTAACGATATACCTAAGATAGCAAATACTTAAACTCCTCAACAAGGGCAGAATTATAAACAATCTATTAGGCAAGAATGGTATAGAGTAGAATCCCATTTGTAAAATATTATGGAGGAAGATGACAGAGAGGGAGTAGCATCACCAGAATGAAAGAAGGAAGGAAGGAAGGAGGGAAAGAAGGAAGGAAAGAAGGAAGGAAGGAAGGAAGGAAGGAAGGAAGGAAGGAAGGAAGGAAGGAAGGAAGGAAGGAAGGAAGGAAGGAAGGAAGGAAGGAAGGAAGGAAGGAAGGAAATGAGGGAAATAAGTAAGGAGAGAGGGAGAGCAGGAAGAAAGGGAGAGAGGGAAAGAAGAAGGGAGGGAGGGAAAGGAAAGAAAGGAAGGATTTACTAAGCACAGACTATGTCCAAAGCACTATGTTATCATGCTCATTACAAAGTAGTCAGAGAAAGTTTATGTGATGTGCATAACTAGAATGCCAACTGAGCATGACCTAAGGTCAGAACCACTAGGGGACTCTACACAAGCACTCAGGAATCAACTTGAAGAATGCTTCATAGGATCACAGTTACAGGTTTAGAACTGAAACTTAACTTAGAAGTCCAATCCTCTCGTGTTAAAGAGGAAGATAATGAGGACTGAAGAGGTGAAATGATTTGCCCAAAGCCACAAACACTGGTTAAACCTGTATGTGAACCTAGGCTACAAATTCATTGTTTTTTCTACTGCACTTGGAGGGTAAAAGTTTCCAGGAAAATTCTAGAAGAATAGAAAAAATTACAAAGAGTATTTTTTTTTACTCCAAAAAAGGCAACTGAGAAGAAGAAATTACTGACTCTTATTTCCCACTTATTATTCCTGTAAAATATTATAAGAGAAATCTATGTTTTCTTCAAGGGTGTTCTTTATGAAAATATTAAAAGGACCAGGCGTGCTGATGCGCTTCTATAATCCCTACTACTAGAGAGACTGAGGCTGGTGGATTGCTTGAGCTCAGGAGCTATGAATTATAGTAGGGCTAAAACCAATAGCATGACCATGCTAAGTCCACCATCAATATGGTGAGCCCCCAGGAGTGAGAGACCACTAGGTAAGCCAGATCAGAAACAGAGCAGGTCAAAGTTTCCATATCAAACCTTGGGGGGATTGGACCATGCATTTCTGCCCTGGGCAAAATAGAGAAACTTAGTCTCAAAAAAAGAAGAAAGGATGGGAAAGGGAGAAGGAAGGAAGGGAGGGAGGGGAGGCTGGAAAGGAATGAGCAGACTATATGGCACATATTTAAAATCTCACATCAGACTTAGAAATGTAAAGAAAGTAAAATGTTTATTGTTTGTTGATTTTTTTTATATAAAGCATTTTACTTGATAGAACAAAATGAATCCTTAAGGGCTATGTTAGTCAAGGTGTCTCCAACACACATATTAAAATTATTCAAGTTTATGACAGATTCAAAGATGGAGATGACTAACAATCCACCAAGTACTTACATCATTTTAGGAAACTCCCTCCCAGGGTCTGTGATCTCATCATCATAGGGAACTCCCATTTTAAGAATTCCCTATTCACACAGCAGATCAATAAAAGAGCCCTTCAGGCATGAAAATTGGGTGTTTCCTCTACCAAGAGCAGATCAAAGTGTCTATGTCCTATCCTTGCTAGACAGACTCCATGAGTTATTGTGACTAAAAACTTTGTCATCCTGAAGCCAAACTTCTTGTGGTGAGCCTCTCCAAACTTAGTTGGTGCTTAGATGAAACACATAAGGACCATCACTGGGACCATACTTAAAACCTGTCCTGGTTAGTTAGCACCTGGTAGAATTGATCAATTGCTGGTAGTCCAAATAAGCTTCATTTTGCAAATGAGGAAACAGACTCAGGAAGGTTAAGTGATTTGCTCAGTTTCACATATGGCACATGATGGCATCTGCACACAGCGGCACATATAGATGAAGTCTTATGCCAAGAGCCACACGACTAATAAGTTTCAGGAAGAATTTGAACCCAGATTTTCCTGATTTCAGGTTCAACACACTATCCACTAAGTCCCTTTGCCTTTGATGTCATTCTGACCCACAGATATCAAACCACATGTAATACAGGAAAATGTGCGCAAAGTCCATACAAGTCCTTGTTTACACAAGATTCCCCAAATGTTCTTATTCACATACGTCTCCACTGAGTCTACATCACAGAAGCAGGCAGGCGCTAGGCTCAGCTTTTGCCAAAGTCAGTGGGTCAATCAATCCCTCCCTCTTCTGAAATCTGTCCTTCAGTGAAACATGGGGCTCCCTTCAGTACAGAAATACAACACACACATTTCCATGTCCTTGGTTTCCTTTCATTCAGCAATAAGTTGAGGATATATACACTACAGATGCCCCAGTCCTCAAATAGCAAAAGACATGGTAGCTGGTTTTAGCATCTTCATGCATGCCTTTCTATTTCTTCTCAATGAAGAGTACAATTTCCCAGTGATAGAAACTATGCGGCATCTCTGACAGTTCACGTAGTTGTCTAGTCCTTAGGAATTTGTGCTTTAGAATACTTTTTTGGGACATGATCTCTGGTGCCTGGCTTTTCAGACTCGGCTCTATATTTTTCAACAGAAGGAGAAATTTCCATTTCTTTTTTAGAATAATATTGATATCTTTTACATTGAAAAAAATCCTCCAGTTTCCTTATGACTCCCCTCCCTAGAGAACCTTCCCATTAACAGATTTTTTTAACAGAAAGAGTAAAAAAAATCAGAAAAACCAATCATGACATCAAAAATGTCTAGACTATATGCAATGTCCCATATTTATAGACTTCCTGAAGCTTCTTGCCTCTACTTCTATTGGATGCCTTGGGCTGTCTGGGCTTTAGAAGAGTAAAAAGAGTAATCCTAGCCTGGCATTTAGTGTTCTGTTTTGAGATTTTCTGTTTGTTTGTTTGTTTGTTTTTTCACATCTGTGATTCCATAGCTACAGGGAACTTGGAATATGGAAACTCTTTCCACCAGTACAGATTGATGGTTCATCTTAAAGATCATAGATTTGGAGCTGTAATCGACCTCTAATGCCTTCATTGTACAGATGAGGAAATAGCGAAGAAATTAAGCTACTTGCCCAAAGTTACTCAGGTAATAAGTGAAAAAGTCACTGTTTGAAGATATGAGGATGGCAGGTTTCCATGTTTATTCACTATGTTGCTATCGAATAACTCCATAGGATGAGATTGCTTATCAAATGAGGACACTTTAGGAGTGTAAAAACAAGAAAAAGTGTTTTTAATATATGTGGATATTGTGGGTAGATTTGTATGTATGCTATTTAATACAATAGTTTTATTTTTACCTGAAATATCAATCACTAAGCTCTTGGGCCACACTGACTATGCGCCAGGCACTATGCTAAGCATACAAAGAAAGGCAAAAATTGGTCCTACCCTCAAAGAGCCTACATTCTAACCAGGGAGACTACATGTAAATAATTAGATACAAACAAGATACTTACAGAGTAGAAGAAACACTATCTTCAAGGAAGAATTCTACCAGCTGGAACAAAACTAGAACAACACATTTGTGAGCCCTGGGCAAGGCTTGAAAATAGTGTCACCTGTGTATTACTGTCCACTGGAGGCCTTGAGCCTTTACTGATACAAATGTGATTTGAATTATCAGAAAATAAATACCGGCATGCCATGGAAGGCAGAATTTTCTGGAAGAAAGGAAGAATGGAAAGAAAGAAGGAAGGAAGGAAGGAAGGAAGGAAGGAAGGAAGGAAGGAAGAAAGAAAGAAAGAAAGAAAGAAAGAAAGAAAGAAAGAAAGAAAGAAAGAAAGAAAGAAAGAAAGAAAGAAAGAAAGAAAGAAAGAAAGAAAGAAAGAAAGAAAGAAAGAAAGAAAGAAAGAAAGAAAGAAAGAAAGAGAGGGATAGACAGATCTAGTGATAAGAAAATTATTTGGGGTGCAAGGGGTTAGGACGCTGTTCCTTCTCTTTATCCACTTCACAGATCTCTCTTCTCTGGACCAATATACATGGTCAATCTATACTGAGTTAAGTCTTTAGGGAAACCTTGCTGCTGATATGAGGAGCTAGTCTCCCTTTCTCACACTTTGGTTCTTGACACTCTCATCTAGGACCCTAGGAAAAACTGACTTACTGATCAGGTTTCAGCTCCTGTACAGGGTTTCCACAGATAGGGGAATGGAGCAAATAGTATAAATGTACAATATGAATCAGGAATGAGACAGTCACTTCCTACATACAAAAGAAATGCTAAACTCAAAACACATACAAATGCCCATTGACAGACATGATTCAGTAACAACTTAAAATTACTGTCATACTCTCTTGGGAGGTTAAAACTGGAACTTCATGATAGCATAAAGAAGTTTATGGGTCTGATGAACAGGCATTGTTGCATTTCAAATGGGATCTCTACTTCCTCTTAGAATCCACGCCTTATGGTTAACTAGGTCAGGGTCTATATTCCTTTTCTCTAACCCAGAAACCCCACCTCACCTCTCCAAGTTACAAGGTTGCCTCTAAGCCTGGATATTTATTTCCATTTCAAAGTCAAATTTTAGTTACATATACTCAGGAAAATTACACAAAACAGAAGAGGCAATAAGGACTCTGAGATCCAGTCTCAGACTCACCTAGACAGAATACATTCTTTAGCTGCCATGTGCTTACAGCCACATGGCACCAGGGTAGGAATAAGAGCCACCCTTCTTCTACCCCTCACTAGATGTCCATTCCACCCCTCACTAGATGTCCCAGAGTTTCATAGTGCCACTGGAGTGTCAAAGGAAAAGAACAACAAAGGTGGAGTCACTTTCTTTTTAAAGGTCCACTGATTTGTCAGCTTTTCCTGTTAAGTGAAAAATAAAAGAATATCTCCGTCACCTCCAAAAGGTCCAACTGCTAAGCTAGCACACGAAGTCATCCTTAAAGAGCCAGGGAAATGCTGTACGTTCTCAGTGCAACCTCCATGTATTGACAGATTTTGGTTTTTAAGTCTGTGATTAAAAAAAAATCGTGATTTCATTAGTGTAGGGAGTATCCAATGAGAAATTCCTGTCACAAAGTACATAGAAATCTCTCCTCAATTTGTATTCTTAGAAAGTTGCCTGAGGCACTGAGAGGTTGCCCAGGGTTATATAGTACACGTCAGAGGAAGAACTTGAACCCAAGTCTTTCTAACTCTGAGGCCAGTCTCTCTAGCCCTAATTCACACACTGCCTACATACTTACTTAAAAATATAAGAATTTGTTCTTTGCTATGGATATTCCCTCTATCACACAGAACACAATCCCTCCACACCTACAGAGACAGACATGAAGAGATATTGTGAATGAAAAGTTCTTCACTCTGTAGCCAGCTTTGCTGTGATGAACCCCTCCAATCTTAGCTAGTCTGGTCATTGAAGGATAGGTAAAATTTCTATAAATAAAAAGGAAAGAGGATTTTCTGGGAATGGGGGAGATATGAGAGGTACACAAAGCTGAGATAGCACAAATAAACCATTTTAATGAGAACAAAGGGCTGGTAGAGATAAAATGAGGCTGGGAAGGTAGTTTGGCACAGATTATACAAATTTTTATGTATCATTCCAAGACATTTGAGATTTATTCTTTTCTCTAAAGTCATTTTACTATTTTACTATTCCCTCCCCTAAGTTTCCCATGCCCTCCTTGAGTTTAATGGAACAATTCATTTCGATAAACATTTATTAATTGCCTATTAATTCAAGGCATTGTGCTAGGTACACAAGATAGTACAACATTGTAGAAACGGCTTTGGACTTGGAGTTAGAAGACTGGGATTCATGTCCTAGACCATCATTGGTTCTAGACTCAAAACTTCTGGAGGTTTAGGACCTACTAAAATTTGTCCTCTGCTGCCATAGCCTTCTAGAGTCTTGGACCACCCCACCCGCCCATATCACAATGATGCATTTTATAAAAAAATAGTGCCTATGTCCATCTGTGTGTTATCCCCTAGGTAGTTTACACAACTAGCAAGCAGGTACTCAAAGCCAGGAGCTGTAACTCTGTAGACCCCCTTCCCACCAAGTTGGCATCTCATGGCCTTGTTTTCACTGCAGTGAGAGGGTGGAGGAGACAACCAGGAGAAAGATGCAAGTCAGCATTAAAGGTACTGTAAAGTTTGAATCAAGTATTATCCCTGCAGGGCCATCCATGTTCCCAGGAATCTTCCCTCCCACCATGACACAGAAGGAAACACCAAAGCACAGAGTGTACGCAATCAGACAAAGGCCAAGCCAGCATTAACACTTGAATCTTCTCCTTCTCAATCCATCCCCTCTTAATTATCCACCCTAATAGAGGGGAGTGGTACTGCAAAGGATCCAAAAATAACTTATACTGGACTTTGGAATGTAGCCTATGATTTACTTTGCAAAAGAATTTTTCTCCTATTAAAACTAGGTTGCATTCCCTTAGCACACATCAATTGATGCTAGTGGGGAGGCAGCCCAGAAGCCTGCTGAGCAGTAGTGGGGAAGCAAGCCTCAGTTACAAAATGTGTTTCAGATCATCCAGAGTAGATATCCAAGAGTTGATTGAGGCTCCTAAATCATGAGTAATGCCTCCAAGCTGGGGGAGAGATCTACGGCCAGAAGAGAGTAGATAGAGACCAAAAGCCATGGGCCATGCCATTCAGAAGCTCCATAGAGTTGCTGGGCAAAATTTAAAAAGGACCTCTGCACCAAAGTCTCATGCCATTGCCAAAAGGAATTCTCATTCAACATGGTTAAGTCCAGTTGGTCGAATTCCTCCACCCCAAAAATTCATTAGTAGCAGAGGAAAAGAGCCCACATTGTATGTTCAGTGCCGCATTTTTAAACACCCATAACTTTGTTGTTTTAGAACCAAATTTCTTCAAACAAGGCAAAGTACACATTCCTCATTCAGGGTTATGTACCAGGGATGCCAAGTTTGAAGTTTCAAAACAAACCTGCTTTTGAGTAATCAAAGTACAAAAAAGCATTTGAATGCTTTCTGACCTATTTCAAAAAAAAATGTGATTTTTGTTTTAACATGTAGATAACTCTAAAATGGTAAATGAGTTTGTGTTCAACTTTCCAAAATAAATCCATTTGGGACTGAGGCTAAGCCTTAAGGAGAAGCCAAGAAAGCCTGAAGGACTCCAGAAGAGGTGAAAGTTCAGCCATAAGGGCAACCATGGAGCACCAGATACCAAGGTTTCTTGGTATTTAGCACCAGCTCAAGCCCACTTTGTCATGGAAATAGTCTCATTATAAAAGAAGAGGTGAATTAGGAGAATAGTCACTGTACAACAATGAAATATCAGTCATTCTCTACTAATTTCACTGTCTTTAACAGATTTCCCGGCAGAAACTCCAAGACAAGTACCTCAATTTCTAGGTACAACAGTTTCATCTGTAAAATGGGTCCAGGACAGCTCCTAAATTATCCACTGACTATAGTATTAATAAATTAGTATTAATTGATACTGCGGTATTAATAATTTAGTATTAATCAATAACCAATTAATAAAATAATTAATAGTTTAGTAATAATTCATAATAAATAATTTAGTATTGATTTAGTATTTACTAATTAATAAATTAAATAATTACATAATAAATTAATAGTTTAATAATAACTACAGTATTAATAATTTAGTATTAATTAATAAATTAGTATTAATTAATAAATCAGTATTAATTAATTAACTCAATGAATTAAAACATCCATTCCCTAGATAAAAAATATTGATGAATATAAATCCCATGAAGATAGATGTCTCTTCTTTGAGTAAACTCTGTAGCCAAGAGGTTGTTAATCAACCAATTAGCAAGTACCTGGAGTTACCAAGTATTTTACAAGATACTAGAACTGTTCTCAAATGTCAAATAATTTATCATTTAATTGAAGATAACGATTATAGCTTATTTTTAAACCACAACTTATATTTAAATGGCTTTAAAATGTTTTACATGCATTAACTCCTTCAAGCTTTATAATAGCTCTGGTCATGTAGAAAGTGCAAAAATTATCTCCATTTTAAAGATAAGAGAATTGAGGCTTGAAAGTGACCTGAGATCAAAAGATCACACACCCAGACAGCAATAAAACTAGAATTCAAATCCAAGTCTTCTTCCACGTCCAAAGCTCTTTCCTCTACACTATAGGCACAATGTCTTGCACATATTAGGGACTTAACAAGTGTCAAATTGAATTGTTGTATTAAACTCAAGAGGAACAAGAGAAACTTAAGGAGGGTCTAGATCAGAGAGAATAAAATTCTAGGACTGGAAAATGAAAATTTAGAAAAAAGGAAGAAAGCCCAAATTCCCTAATATGCCATTTAAAATCTTTTACAATCTTTTAAAATCTTTAAAATCTTTTACAACCTATACCCAGCCTACCTTACCAGGCTCATTGCGCTTACCAGCCCTTTGTTCTCACCAGAATGGTCTATTTGCACTTCCTCATATCTGTATTTCCCACATCACCCTCACTCCCAGAAGAATACCTTTATCCTTTTTTATTTATGGAAATTATACCCATCCTTCAAGACTCGCCTCAAATCTCACTTGCTCCCTGACCCCCCCAGCCTGATATGATCTCTCCATCCCTAGATTCAGTGTCTCTGAAACTCATTTGGAAGTTGGTATTTCTGCCCCATAATGGGAGTTTTTAATCTCTTCATATATATTGGTCTTATTTCCCCAACTAGATAGTAATCTCCCTGAGGGCAAGGACCGTATCTGACATCACTTTCTATCTATAAGGGACAATGGCATAATGGGAAGAACACTGGACCAAGTATCAGGCGACATACCCAAGTTTCAAATCTTGACAGTTACCAGCTATGTGACCCTAGAAGAAATTGCTTATCTGTGCCTCAGTTTCATCATTTAGAAAATGGGAATAATAACACGCTACCCACCCAACTGTTGAGAAGATGCTCTTGGGGAGCCCCAAAATACAGTATGAGTGTGAGTTATTAATCTTCAATACCTTATACACAGTATAGATATATACAGTACATATACTACAGTATGTACAGTATATATAAATATACAATAGAGATATTTAATAGACAGTTGTTGGTTGACTGTTAGATTAATGAAGAGAAATCTCAGGTATCTTGCTGAGGTTAAGTTACTTAAAGAGGATGCTTATATTTTAGTATCCCTCATTTCTAGTGTAGAAGCTTCATGAAGTAATAGGAAAACACCGGACTTGGAGTCAAAAGACTAAGGTTCAAATCTTGGCCCTACCATTTATTACCCTTTGTGATTTGTAAAAACAAAATGAGGGGTTTGGAGTCCATGGCCTATGAAGACTCTCCCAGCTCTGAATCTGTGATCCTAACATGCATAACTAGATTACCTCTCAGGTTGCTTCCAACTCTGAATCTGTAATACAATGAGCCTACAATGGACTGAACTAAGGTCAGAATAAGAAGAAATGAACAAAGCGTTGCCATTCAACATGTCCAGTGTTCATTTGACATGCTGAAGAATTTTTAGAGAGTGGGGGCTTCTAAGAGGCAATAGACAGTTATGAAAATTGCTTCTTTGAAGCTTTTATAAAAAGCCATCCCAAAGATCAGATTCATGTTCTGCAGAGGTCTTCCAGAGGTCTTCTGAGATTTTTAATTTTTTTGCTTTTGCCTTTCTTTGTATCCCTGGTGCTTTGCACAGTGCCTGGCAAATAGTAGGTGCTTTATAAATGCTTGTCCACTGACTAAGAGTCTCCAGAACATGCCTGATTTTCTTTTTGCTGGAAAAACCTACTTACTATGGAACAAAACTTCCGAGAGAGCCCTAATTTAATATTTCTACCTTTACTAAAACATCCCTAGCATTTCAGCAAATGCCTTTTCTAGTTTCTATCACAAAATGGATTCTCATTCTATTGTTGCCAAATGTACCTTAACTTCCATCTTACAGTTACTTTAGGATGGCAGACTCCTAGAGGTTAAGGACTGCTTGCCCATGATTCCCTTCGCATGGTGGTAGCAACACCATAACCAATCTGGCATATAATAAGTACTTCATGGCAATAACCATTTTTTTGGTCAGAACTTATGATTTCATCTTTGTAGGGAACTCCCTGATATGACAACTCCCTCCACCAATCTTAGTAACTTAGCTTCTAGTCTGAGAAACTTGCCTCAGGAACTGACAGATGGAATGATTTGTTACTTAGCTAGTACGTATCAAAAATAGGACTTGATCTATGTCTTCCTGACTCCAAGGACATACCTCTCTATCCAGGGGTGGGGAACCTGTGGCTTTGAGGCCATATATGAGCCTCTGGGTCCTCAAGTGCAGCCCTTTGACTGAACCCAAAAAGGGATACACTTGAGGACCTAGAGGGCTCAAGGCCACCAGTTCCCCACTCCTGGATAGAAGACCCTCTGAAAGCCCAACTTCTTGGCTTCAGAAAGCTAGGAACAAAATAAGTTTGCATACCAAGCCAAAAGGAAAAGAGATTATTGCTCCAATGGGCTGGTATGGAATCAGCAATCGTTTTCTACAACCATCCCAAATCCTCAATCACATAAAAATTACTTCAAAATCAATACCAAGCATCAAAATGAGACAAGAATTAGCTATTGCTGTCCAGTCAGTGAAGAGCTCGGAAGCTACTGGGACAGACACAATATGAGTTGTGTTCTCCACTGGCTATGAAGATATCACAGCCAAGCTGTTTGTGGGAGATGCTGCAGGAGCTAGTTTTCTGGTGGTGAAGCTGGGGCTACATCGAGCAATCACCCAAGCTCGTTTGCCTCATTTGTCCCAAGAATGGATATTGGCAAGACAACTTGCAAGGGTCAGGCACGCAGTTTGTGGCCTCCTAAATTTTCTGTGCATTTAACTAACTTTCCTATGATGAGGTTAAATCCATGACCTTGTGTCTAATTGGCACTGAGCTTTTAACAGCTGAATGAGTCAACCCCAGCTATATATATGGATATGTACAGAACCTTAAAGAAACAGGGTGGGAGAGTGTGCCCAAGGAGTATGTGGGAAGCATGGTCATGTAGAACTAGACAGAGACAAATGATGGATAATATCCTCAATCATATTATTTCCTATTCCCAGCAGTGGCCAAGGCCTTGAGCTTCCCCTCTCCTTCCTCACTCCACCCAAACCCAGCCTCTTGAACGTAAAATGGCAAAAGGCTGAAGAGGTCGTGACCTCAAGTGGCTAGCAGAAATGCTGGCGCCCATCCCAAGAAGCCTTAGTCCTCTCTGGAGTTTTGTCATTACCTTTTGAGTTCCTTGCTGAAGCTTTAATCAAGGTTAGCTTTGGGTTAGCTTTGTAAGATAAACAGAAGGATTATGTTTTCCTGGACCAGAGGTGGGGAACCTGAAGCCTCAAGACCACATGCAGTCCTCTAGGTTCTCAAGTGCAGCTTTTTGACTGAATCCAGACTTCACAGAACAAATCCCCTTAATAAAAGGATTTTTTCCGTAAAACTCAGTCAAAAGGCAGTACCCAAGGACCTAGAAAGCCACATGTGGGCTCAAGGCCACAGGTTCCCTACTCCTGCCCTGGACTATGGGGCAGCCAAATGGTATAACTAGAGTTCTGGGCCTAAAGTCAGGAAGCGAGTTCAAATCCAGCCTCAGACACTTCCTAGCTGTGTGACCTTGAGTAAGTCACTTAACCTGTTTGCTTCGGTTTCCTCATCTGTAAAATGGCAATAAATAATAGCTCCTAACTATGTCCTTCATTGTGAAGATCAAAACAGATATTTATAAGATGCTTAGCACAGTGTTTGGCACATGGTAGGCATATATTGTACCCATTATCATCATCACTATTGTTAGATATGGTTCTCCATCTTTAGTGAGGTCCTTGCTGAGTAGCCTAGGAGGGCTTTCCAGGTCTTGGCTTATCTTATAGGTGGACAGAGTAAGCATGCCCCCATGTGGTGTGATAATGATGACAATAAGAGTCTTCTCTCAAACAAAAAGTATTTATCCCATTGATCTACCAGAGTGTCTGAAATTCCTCACATCAAAGGTCCTTGTTACCAGAAAGGGGCAATACGTTAACCCACACTAGTTTGTCTAATTAACCTCTTCTCAGTGGGAGAGCACATAGAACTGAAGGAATGGAAAGGAGAATCTATCGGTAAGGTTGTGGGTAGAAAAAAGAGTCCAAGAACATGGCATAGTGGAGAGAACACTGGCTGAGCAGTTGGAGGATACAGGTTACAATACCACTTTGGAAGTTGGTGAGACCTTGAGTAAGTCATTCATCCTCCTTAGATGTCCATTTTCTCATCTATAAAATGAAAGCATTTGGACTAGATTGCCTTGGAGGTCCTTTCCAGCCCTAGCTCTATGATCCTATGAATTTTGGGGGGACTCTGAGCAGTCAATGGAGAAAATGAGGGAACAAGATGCCTTGAGAGCAGAGGAATTCCCATCACAGTGACTGGATGAAAGGGCCTCAAAGATCAACTATGTCTCCCCGACAATTGTGGTTAGGGTTAATTCTGATTCAAGGTCTTCTGTTTCAGTTATGACAATCTGCTCAAACTGGCCAGTAGGACTTCTGTCATGAAATGTAGGGAAATACAACTGGACAGTGTCTCAGTGTAAGGATGAACAGTAGTCCAAAAGGGCACCCAGTGAGGCCAGTGGGATTCACACCGGACTAACCATCCTGGAGAAATGGCAGGTAGGTGCTGGAGGAAGGGACTGGGGGTGGGGAAGGGAAGAGTCAGAAAAAGTCACATGCAGAAGATGAAAGAAACTAGGGATTATAAAATGGAGATGAGTAGAGGGTCCTGTCAGGCATGAGAAACAGCCTGCACAAAGATAGGGAAATGCAGATAGAGTATCACATCTAAGGAAGAGCAAAAAGACCAGTTTGGCTGGATTGTAGAGTACATGAACAGGGAGTAATGTATAATAAATACGGATTGGTGGGCTAGAGGAAGGTGTGAAGGGCTTTTAATGTCAAACAGAGGAGAATGGGGTTGGTCTCTATATACTGTCTCTAAAAGGCACAATGTAAAAATGCATAAGAGCAGCCCACAGAATTATAGAATCAGGAGAACTAGGACAGACCTTAGAGGTCATCTAGAATGAAACCCCACTCCAACATCACCAACATCTGATTTATGCTTCATGCAGCCTTGGCCACAGGGCTGCTAGACACTATTGGAAATCCTAAGTGTCCAAAATGACCACTAGATTTATAGTTTTCTTCCCTCTCAATGGTACCTCCCCCTCCCTGGGATAACAGTCCTTCTCCAGCTTCAGATGGATATCTAATTAAATAGCAAGGAAAGACTGATAGGAAGCTTTACAACAGTTTCCTCTTGGATATATGGCCAGGGCTCTATATCTCTCCGGTACTTGGCAATGATATGAATCGGCCATCTGATAAGAATCGGAAACCAGTAGTTTCCCACCACCAATCATCTGGTTTTGGAGACAGCTACAAAGCAGGCAAAAGCTCACTCAGTCAGGACTGTGACTCTCCTAAACAACTTCTGTTGACCTTTCAGCCACCATTGTCTCATCTTCATTCCCACTCCCACACTGTCCCCTCACTCTCTGCCCTAAATGACAGCTGGATTTTTTTCTCCATTTTGATCTGCTTCTTTGCCTGCCCCCACCACCACCACAAAAAAAAAATTCTGAGCACTATGAAACAGCAAGCCCACATTTTACCTAGGTGGAATGCAGAAGGAATATTTTCCTTTTGATATTAAAAAGTCTTCCCACCAACTAAGTAAACATTGGCTACCGTAGAGGGCTGGTATGTTATTGCAGAATGCAGCTGAGCACAAAGCCAGAGGTTTTTTTTTTCAAGTGTCAAAAGGAACCTTAGGCTTCGGCCCCAACCCTAGGGAAGAGATGAAAACACTGTGTACACATGTCAGAATGCCAACTGCAACTGTACGCGTGTATTACCATGGTTAGCTAGCTCGGGTGTCAAACGATTTGGTAGAACAACAGAAACTTCTTTGCAAAAGGACTTTCAGAATTCCCTCTCCTCCTTTCTGACACATGTTCAGCTGAGATGAATTGCAAAGCACTTGGCAGGACCTCTGCAACTAGGCAATTTTCGAATGGCGTAGGTAAGTGAGGCAGGCGCCATGTGCAAGGGTGTGGTGCCAAGTTCTACTCTGCTGCCTCTCCCAAGACAGCCACAATCCTCAAGGCTGGGTTAAAAGGAACCAGGAGAACTAGGCTCCACCCTGATATCCCTAGGTTCTCATGCTCTAGAAGAGTCAGGACACAAGCAAGACAGAGAAGAATCAGATGCCAATGTAGATAACTTAATGTCCCCAGGAACAAGTTCCAATCATCAGAAACTGATGGTTTAATAATATCTATTTTGAGTCTTGAAGTTAGAGACTGGGACATAGCAGATGCTCCTTTGTGTCTGATTTAGTGAGTTGCTGTGGATTAAACACATTACCTCTCTGTCCATTGGTTCACCATCCATAAAATCAAGATATTCCCTGATATCCTTACCCTCTCTCAAAGGGAAGCCAAGATGATTGAGAAGAAGAAAATTTTTCACACGAGAAGGTTTCCCATGGGTGTACAAAGAAGATCACCATACTTGATTAGAATCAACAATCATTTATTTAGGGGTCTATTGTGGCCAGGAATTGTGTTAGGCACTGAGGAAAAAGAGACGAAAATTAAATCATCCCTCTCCTTAAGGAGCATACATTCCACTGAAAAAAGACAACGTATACAGCAAAGTAGATATAAAATATATACTACGTAAATACAAAGTAATCAGGAGATAGGATTATTCCTTACTTGAAAGGAATTTTGGGGGATCGAGACAGGTTTCATGTAAGAGGTGATGCTGGAGTTGAGTCCTGGAGGGAGATAAAGGTCTCATGGGACAGAGAACTGAGGAGAGAGGGCATCCTAGGCATGGGTCCAGTCTGTGCAAAACAAAACAAAAAAATGCCATTAGGCAACTAGGTAGAGCAGAAGATACAGCATTGAGTCTGGAGTCAGAAAGACCTAAAGACCCTCACATTTGAGCTCAACTCCAAACACTTATTAGCTGTGTGATCCTGGGCAAGTCATTAACCTCTGTCTGCCTCAGTTTCGTCATATATAAAATGGGGATAATAACAGCACTTCTGTCCCAGGGTTTTTGTGAGGATCTTTGCAAACCTTCGAGCACTACGTAAATGCTGGCCGTTATTATTAAATGTTCGTATTCCAGCTGTGATTACATGGTCCTACTTCCATTTACCCCAGGTTCTAAGTATGAGACCAAAATTGTTCTTCATTAGCCAGGAACAAGTCGCCTTTGTTAAGCACCAGGCTGTAAGAAACTGGCATTGTACTATCTCTAGAGTCTATTCCTGGTAACATCTTCAAACATCAGCTGGTCCCAAAAGCAAGTTGCACCTTTTTCTAATCAAATGGCATTTCTGTGAGCAACATTTGTTTTCGTTTGCTGCCAAGGAAACAATCTGGCTTTCATTTCCTTTGAAGAAGAGCACTGTTATGATGAGAAAGGTCTACACGGGGGATAATTAGGTCAAACACATGAGCCCATCCAGCTGCTTATGGCATCACTCAACACCCCAAGGATGCAGCACCCCCAAGATAAAGGAGACTACACTAAGGGCAAAGGCAGATGCCACAGGTCCCAAATCAAGGTGTGTGTCTGTTGGGAATTACCTCCTCCTTGCCCTCGAAAGATGATGTTTAAAAACCTTAAAAGGCGATTATTACTTCTCATATCTAAAAAACTGAAAAAAATCTATAAGGGTCTTTTACGGGCCAGATGGCCTTTCTACCCCAAAGGATGAATCCACAATCCCAAAAGAAGGTAATAATGGAGTGGTATTCTCAGAATTAGTCTCCAGCATATTATTGGGACCCTATATTGACATACCCTAGAGAAAAGAGAAGAGTTTAGAAGGTCCTATTCAGGACACAGCTGTTATTAAGCTTGGGACACAAATCTGTCACTGACAAACTCCTCTTTTGTTCACCATACCCCTGACCTCAGGCAGCTTGATAACAAAGCCCTGCAAACAAGAATCTCCAGGGGAACTTGTAGAAGCACAGACAGAACATGTCTACAGACTCATGGTGAAATATACCCAGGAATAGCCAGACCCCACGATCATGATGCTCAGTATGGAAAGAGTCTCAAACACCATCTTCTCTGTACTGGCCTTCAGTGGCTCCAGAATGGAAGAGAGTCATCAGCCAGCCTCAAGGCCATTAAAAGCAGCTGCTTCTTTGTAACTCTTGAAGATCAGCTGCCCTGCCTCCCTGACCGTGCTAATATATTTGCCCTCTTTGTCTCTTACCCACCTGATTATGTTGCTGTCATGTCCACTAGAAAGACCAATTTTCCCTAGTGTAATTGGCATACCACACATAAGATGGTCCTGACCATTGCTACAATTAACACATCATGTTATAACCAAACCCCCACTGTCACAACATCCAGCCAATTTTCCACTAATAAAATGATTCTTATGAGTCTAACTGTGACATTATTTCACCTAGCAATCCAGTCTAATAAAGAATTGGGTACCTACCTTGTGTTAGCCACTGAGGGATCAAAGACAAAATGAAAAACAGTTAAGTTCTCATAGAATCAGTTAACAACAATATCATGCAGGATGTTTCTGTTTGTTCATTTCAGTCATGTCCAACCCTTTGGAGATTTTCTTGGCAAATATATTGGAGTGGCTTGTCACTTCCTTCTCCAGACCATTTTACAGATGAGGAAACTAAGGCAAATAGAGTTAAGTGACTTGTCCAGGGTTACACCCAGTAGTAAGAGTCCATGGCCAAATTTGAACTCAGGTCTTCCTAATTCCGGGTCTATCACTCCATCCCCTGAGCCACCTACCTTAATGGATAGAGAGCTGGCCTTGAAACTGGAAAACCTCAACTCCTACCTAGGCAACATAATGGCTATGTGACCCTGGGAAAGTCACCTAACATCTCAGTGTTCTAGGCCAGGGGTTCTGAACCTGGATCTTTAAAGTTTTTTTTTTAGTATTTTGATAATCACATTACAATATGATTGGTTTTCTTTGTAATCTTACATGCTTTATTCTATGCATATGAAAATATTATTCCAAGAATGCTTCACCAGACTGTTAAAGAGATCCATGACACCAAAAAAAATGGTTAAGTACCTTTGTTGTAGACAATTCTCTAAGATTATATATCGCAAAGATGGTACTAACTAACCTACATTGGTAGAGAGCGTTCCCCCACCTGGGAACTCCCATACCAACAAAATCACAAAATATCTTTATTCAGGGTATAAATACTCTGTTTTCCCTTCTATCCCTGGCTCCATTTTCAAGCCCAGTAATTTTTGTTTCTTTGTTCTATGACTAGGGGTCTGGGGTTTTTTTTAATGTGTTTGTTTTTGGTTTTTAAAGCCTCTGACTGATTTCTGCAGCCTCATCATTTGCCCAAGCATTTCTTACAAATTTCTCCATACCCCATGTTACAAATCAGAAAATTCAGTGAACCGAAACCAAATAAAATCAACAATTAGAAATCTATAGAGTATGGAGAATGTTATGCTAAGAATTGGGCAAAGGACAAAGTATAGGTAAGACATGTCCCTGCCTTCAAGACATTTGTAATCTAGCAGGAAGATAGAGCATCAGCAAAGACACGGATAATTAAAAGAAATTCAGCAAGCATCGATTAAGCAAAGAGAAGGAAATGGCAAATCACTCCAATATCTTTGCCAGTGAAACCCTATGGACAGTATTGGTGTGTGATGATCTGTGGGGTCATAAAGAGTCAGACACAACTGAACAACAACCACGTGCAAGGCATTAGAGATAGAGAGAATAAAACAAACAACAACAAAAACTGTCCTGGGAGATAATTGATTGATGCACAGTTTTATATGATCAGTGCATTGGGAGTTAAAAATAAAAAAGACTATGTTAAAAATTCAAATCCAGCAAGCTAGAGACAGGTCAACAAGATTAGTGCCAGTTACCTGCATCGTCAATCTGCCATACTGCCCACAGAGCTAGCCTACCTAGATTTTGATGGCGAAAGTAAGTAGAAAGCCAAAGGTATCTTCTACACATTGACTAAACAGAGGCTCTCACTTTATGCTCAATATGGAAACAGAAACAGCATTTTTTTAAAGTTCAGTTAATCCTTTTGCCTATTGTTTAGCCCTAAGTGGTCCCCAAATTGTAAAAATTCAATAAAAAGAACAGCTCATATTTATTTAATGCTTAAGAGTTTGCAAAGAAAGCACTTTATTCACAATCCTAGGAGACAGATATCGTAAGTATTATGATCCCCATTTTACAAATAAAGAAACTAAAATTCAAAGAAATTAATTCACACATCTGGTCTTAGAGCTAGAACTCAAACCCAGGTCTCCTAATTTCAAGTTCAGGAACATTTATACTATGTTGAAAGAGAAGACAACTCCTTCCTTCCTGTGTCTACCATTGTCAGTGAACCTTATTCCTGTCAAATGTCAAATTACTATGGGGTAGGATTTTTGAGGAAAGGGCCTCTTCAAGAATGAAGGACAAACAACAATTAATGAAAATTAAAATGATTTAGCTTGCATTCTATTAATAAAGGACTCAGATATCCCTCACCATGTCCTCCTACCAAGTATACTGAGGCTAATGTCCACACCATACACCTTCAACATGACATGTATCACTTCAGTATAATGGCAGAAGACTAAAGAATGTAGGCTCAATTTAGAACCTCAGATATAAGCAAGCTATTTTTAGGGTCTCTGGTCCAATGTTCACTTTAGCAGGATTTCTTTCTACATAGCATTTATTTGTTCATTCAACAGCTCTTTATGAATCACCTGCTAAGTGCTAGTCACTTTCTTTCCACTCAGGGTCATAGTTGACCTACAGATCTTTAAGGTTTATAAAGCATTTTATAGACATTATTTGATCCTCACAGCTCTTGAAGGTAGATACTATTATTTTTATCTTTATACACATGAAGAAACTGAGGTTTGGAATGGGCAAGTGACTTGTCCTCCAGCCAGTAACTGAACTTAGGTCTCTGAATTCTAAACCCAACTCCGTGGCTATACCATGATATAAATAGCATCCAAGTGGAGATTTGCTCAACTTAGAGAGTAATAGAGACCTTTTCTTCCCTTGTCAACCCAACTTTCTCTTGCAGAACTGGCCACAATCAAAAGATATGAACAAATAATTTTCAGAATAAGGAAAGCAAATGACCAGCAATGTCACCTTCATTTCAGTCTTCCTCCTCATCCTCCTACCCCTAGAACTTGGACTCTACCCTTGGGACCCTGGGCTCTGGCAGGAGAACCTTTGCTTTATCTTGACCATAACCCAGGCTGATACATACTTTCCAGTCACTTTCCAACCAGACAACGAGACATATACATTCCCTCGCTCTTTCTAATACTAATTAGAAGGTAAACTCGTTGAGGGCTGAGACTGTCTTGTTTGTTAATATTTGTGTCCTCAGCACCAGTGGTCAATAAATGCTTTTTAATTCATATGACAAAATTGTACAAATCCCTAAAAATAAGGAAAATATAAATGAAAATAACTCTCAGGTTTTACCTCATACCCACCAAGTTGGCAAAGATGGAAAACAGGGAAGACGGTCATTTTGGAGTGGCCATGAGAAGATAAGTACATTGTTTCCTTTTCTGGAAAAAATAGTTGCCACCTCCCCTCAAACATACATTAATTCACTATTGGCACAGTTGTACTAGCCATTTGGGGAAATAACTTAGAATTAGGGGAAAAAATAAAGGATTTCACTGTTTATACCCTGTAACCCAGCAACCTCATTACTGGGCATAAATCCCCCAAAAAGTCAAAAACAGAAAGATCCCCAATAGAGTAAAACATTCATAGTAGTACTCTTTGTAGTAACAGAAAACTAGAAACAAAGTGAGTGTTCATGATTTGGGGGACTGCTAAATAAATTTTAACACTTAAATATTGCCAAGAAGAAAAAACAAACGGGAGAAATTCAGAGAAACATAGACATGCAAAATGATGGAGTATATAAAAAGTTTTGTTGTTCAGTTGTTTCAATCATATCCAACTCTTCGTGGCCCCATTTGGGGTTTTCTTGGCAAAGATACTGGAATGGTTTGCCATTTCCTTCTCTAGCTCATTTACAAATGAAGAAACTGAGGTAAGTAGGGTTAAATGACTTGTCCAAGGTCACACAGCTAGTAAGTGTTTGAGGCCAGATTTGAACCCAGGAAGATGAGTCTTCTTGACACCAGGCCTGGCACTCAATTCTCTGAGGCACCTAGCTGCTCCATATAAAAATTAAAATAAGTAAAAACAAAAATTATGTATGAAAATAACATAAATAAAAAATACACTAAAAGACAGCTAACTCAGATTGCTTGCAATGAAGAGTCGTAGTTCCAAACAATAGGGGCTATAACATACATCCCTTTCCATCAAAAAGTAAGAGACTATAGGTATGGAATGTGGTCTATACATCTTCAGATGCAGTTGCTTTGTTGGTTAGTTTTGCTTAAATATATTTTCTTTGTTACGAGAGAGTTCAAAGCAACAATGGGGAAAGTATAACAAGGTATATAGAAATGAACGGTTTTTTTTAAATCATCAGTTTAAAAAATGGGAAGAGGGAATGTGCCACAAGATTGATTGTACCACATATGACACCCATGATTTTCCCAGGCCTGTTTCCATCTGGTAGGAAATTTTCTAGAGAATAGGCTGGGTCTTCCCATTCCCATATTGCCTGTATAATCAGAACATATGGAAGAGTACATCATTGACCAGAAAAGGAAAGAAAAATTGAATAAATGAAAAACATCTTCTTTTTTTCCTTTAAAAAAATTTTAATACCTCATCCACTTGTCTTGCCTTAGTCTAACTTCCTCTCCTGGGGTATATCTGCAAGGCTCATTAACAAGAAATGCTGGCATAATCCACACAACAAGCTTGTGACTTCAGCACCTCGGTTTCTACTTGGAAAGCTGCAGCTGTTCTCCAACAAAGCCATATTACATCTTTCTCAAGAGATCAACATCAGGCCACACTGTAAGCAAGAGCCAACTAGGATAGGAGGGTTTGAGGGAAGGGAGAGAGGAGGAAGAAAATACCCCCTCTCTAGTCCACGTATGGAGAATCCATCAAACCCAGCCCCCGTCCTTATGCTTTCCTGAGCCCCTCTTCCCCCAGGAGCAGAGTCAGTATGTTCCTATGGTCTCCAGGCCAGATGGCATGGCTCTTGTGACAAGGAGCATGGTTAATATTTGGGGGCAGAGTGGTGGGGGTGGGTATACTCACATGTGCAGGCTCTCATTCTTTAGCTTTTGCTCCCTGGGGCCAGGAGGAGGGAATTGTGGTTTCGCAGTATTCATTTATTAATATAATTGCTGTCCTAGCTGGCTGGGCTAGAAGTGAATTCACAGCAGGGTTACCACACTGTTATGATCAGGGTGGGGATTATAAAGAATTGGAATTGCTGCTAATACAAATGGAATAGAACTTTCTTTTTTAATTTTCTTTCTCTTTCCCCTAATGTGTATCTTTAATGTGTGATTGAAGAGGCATCAGGTTGTCTCATGTAACAACAGTACTTGGGGAAGAAAAAAAAAGAACCCTGCTATGTGGAATATCCACAGTGAGAGGAAAGATGATTGGAGATGCAATTATGCTGTAAATCCCCAGCAGCTGTTTGACCCTCCCTTCTTTTCTCTCTCTTTACTGAAATTCCCCAGTGAACAGTAAAAAGAGAAGATGACAATGTGCTGCAGATGGTGGTCATGGGGTGTGTTTTTAATGGAGATGAGAAAACATCTTTTTTTCCAGAAGGTACTAAAAGATAGCACTGTCTTTTCAACCTAAAAGTATGGCTAGATACCTACCATATTTCCTCAGCATTTTCCTCTAATTCTGCACACCAGAGGGAGGAGATGTCACTGATGAGCTCTCCAAGCATCTTCCGCTTGCCCCTCTGTCCCTGAAACACCAGTGCTCCACAACTGCTGAATACGTTTTCTTTTGTGGGATAAGAATGAATGACCTTTCCCCTGGATTCCCATCCAGGGAGGCTCAGAGGGAACTCAGCCTGGCCCCCTGTACCTCCGTGGGAAAGAGAGTCCGGACCTTAAAGCTTGACAAATGCCCCCAAATGCTTTGAAAATCACTCAGCGTGATTGCTCACCCCCTGGACAAACGTTCAATGGTACGATGGGAGTTGCTCCTTGGTTTTTGCCTTGTGCATGGCCCCGATAGACAGGAGTGAATCACAGCCTAAATTCACCCCACTTGTCTTGTCTCTGGGAACAGTTTCAAAAGGGAGAGCTGGTGAGGTCAGTTTCCAAGGAGAATCTATCACATGGCCCCAACAGACATTTCCACCTTTGCAAATCATTAGTTAAACTCAAAGGACAAATTAGTACTTCTTGTAGGTCACCACCACCCTTCAAACATATGAGACACACACACGCGTGTGCGCACACACACACACACATATCCCTCCAGTCAACCACCACCCAAGTAGAACTTAAATCACATTTTCTCCTCTGTGAGCCAGAAGTCAATGGCCTAGCTTTCTGCTCAGAAGTGTCTCTTAGAACCTCAGCGAAAAGCTCAAAATAGTGAGCAACAAAAAAGAGTTTAGAATCATTGTGTGTTACTCATTTTTGTGGGCTGCTGACCAAATAGCAGTAGAAGCTAGGCTAAGGTCACAGGGATCATATAATCATAGGCTTATAGCTTGAAGGAACCTTAGAAACCATCTAGTCCAATCACTTCTTTTTACAATTGCCTCACCTCAAGAGTCTCATTTTTATAAATGCCTCATCTACAACACCTCATTAGTACAAAAACTGAGATGCAGAGGAGCTAAGAGATTTGCCTCTGGTAGTAAGTGGCAGATTAAGAGGATTCGGACTCAGATCCTCTTCTTTCAAACCTTATAATCTTTCCACTGGAGGTGAGTCATGACAAGGGAGAGGAGGGAAAAGAGGGAAAAATATAGGAACTATCCCCTAAGATCATAAATGGGTTTGAGACTATTTTAAGCCGAGACCCTTTCCCATCTTGATTTTACCCACTTTTCTAGGTGTTTAATTTAGCTACAATGGAGTCTGTAGGCTTTAGCCATTAGCAGATCTACTGTTCAGATAATCACATTGACCTAAAAAATAAAAGGTTCATAGTGTCAGATTCATTAATTCAACTTTCTAAATCAGTTGACTTTTTTGTTGTATGTTTTATATATATATATATATATATATATATATATATATATATATGTCTCTGCTTTCCATTAAACTGGCCATCATAATAGTAGTCCAACTCTTTCATGCAGTCACAGGTAAGAAAGAACACTCACCTGTCACCTGAGCTCTAATTAGTAATTGACTGACTCACTTTCATCATCCATGGTGACCTCTCTACTCTTTTTTGTCTCTTCTATCATATTCCACCATTTCAAACAATATGTGTTTTCACATGTCTTTGTAGTCACTGCACTAACACAGTTCATAACCCCACTCCATACCTTAGCAGACGATGTCATGAGTTGTTGTGGCTGAAAAACAGCCATGATGGTGATTCATTACCAGGTGACCAATTTTGTGGTGATGAGGCAGAGACTGTACTAAGCTGTAGGAATACAGAGCTAAAAAAGAAACAGCCCCTGTTCTTAAAGAGGTTATGTTCATTGCTAAAAATTTCTCAGATAGGGGATACACATATCCCCTGCTACCCAGCTGAGAACTACCTACGCGTATGACCTAACCATGGGAAATATAATTTGACTGTAGTACACAATTTAGGCAGCTGTGATTATTGGGCAGTTCTTATCTTGAATAAAGTTTTATGGAAGTATAATATTTCATTACAAGCAAGACTATCCTGACAACTAGAGTTGTGGGCTACCTTGAGAGGAAATGAGTTCCCTGTCATTGGAGCTCTGCAAACAGAAGCTAGATAACCACAGTTAGGAACAAGGTACAGCTTTGAAAACCTTAAAATAGTATATAAATGCTAACTATTGTTAGACTACTGGCATCATTGTAGTAGAGCAGATTCATGTAATCAAAGGATTTAAAAATAGGTGACCGCTGAGACTGCTTTCTAAAAAATAGAATTTTTCTTTCGACCTTTTATTTCCTTGTTAAGGCTAACTCATGGCATGGAGCCTTCATCAATGCAGGGTAGCAAATCCTCTTTAATTAAGAGTTTTAGAGTTCCCTGTGGCACTGAAGCATTGATGACATGCCAAGGGTCACACAGTCATTGCGTATGAATAGGAGTATTTGAACCCAGATGCTGCTATCAAGATGCTTCTCCTCTGAAATTTTCATTCTGTAGTTATATAAAGCAAACAGTCAAAAGTTATTTATTTGGAAAATGAGAAGAAATAACAGGAAGAGACTGTCGGGAAATGTAGGGTTATGGTATGAGTGGTCATGAAAAAAAATGATGAAATTGTTGTAAGGATGAAGAGTAAACCATAATCCCAGGGCAGCTTGCAGGAAAGAAAGGAAAGTTTAAGAAAATCTGGTTATAGAATCAGAAGTCAAAAGCAATGGACAGTAACGGACACCCAATGCCTTTGGCACACGAAAATACATTTCAACTGATCAATTAATCAATCGGAGGGGTCAACAAGGCCTGGACATCTTCATTCAATTAAGGAAGTTCAACTAGTTGTGACAGGAAGTCTGTTTAAAGTGGTTGAGGGCTCACGTGATACCAGTGAACTTTCAACCATCTAGAAGCTTAGTGGACAAGGAGGTGGAAGTGTCCCTTGATGTCCCTGGCAAGTAATTTCTTGGGGTGTGGGGGAAGGAAAGCACCTCTGCTCTCAGCCTCAGTCTCCTCGTACCCACCTTGGCCGTGGAAGATTTGGATCTTTTCATCAGCGACCTAACAGTGTCCTGAGACAGCCACAAACAGTTAGCAGCCATGTCTGCATCAGGAGCTGAGACCAGACTGTATGAGATGAGGAAAAGCAGATTAAAGGCCGTACAGGGAGCCCAGCAGAAAAGCTATACCATAACTAAGGGAGGTATCTTGCAGACTCGAGCAAAAGGACTTCCAGCTATCAGGAGCTGCAAGTTATACCTTTTCTACACTTGCTCTCTAAATTGAGCCCAGTTTCCCCTGTCTTTTGTATATAATAACAAAAGAATGTGTCACATATTTGGAGGAGGGGGAGATTTTTTTCTGAGATAATGGGAGTTAAGTGACTTGCCCCCATACTACTTACAGTTAGTGAGTGTCTGAATCCAAATTTGAACTCAGGTCCTCCTGACTCCAGGTGCTCTATCCACTACACCACAAAGCTGCCCCAAAGGTATACTTTAAACCAATTGTTGTTATGATATCATCTTAGTAAATACCCCTTTCTAAAAGCTAATTAAGTCTGGCTTACTAAGCGATACCAATTGATAATCATGGAGAAAGCATACCAGTTGGGGCTCATAATCTACAGCTTTAGAAAAATGATCCCCCAACCCCAGAGGAATGCCTCTAGACTTTGAGGGGACAGGGAGCAGCAGTGCTCTGGGGATCTAGCTTTCTAGTGCAAGGAGGTGGGGAGAATATCTCCAAAATCTATGCTATATTAAAATGTAACACATTTAGAATTGAGGTAGTTGTGGGGCATTTTGAGGGATGTCCTAGTAAATGTTTAACTGGCTTTCAAAAAACATACTCATGACATGCTCCTAAGTTTAATCTATGTTATTGACATTTTCTCCATCACATTCTTAAGTCTATACAATCAGCAAAACCATCAAGCCCAGGTTTGTAGCATTTGCCCATTTCCAAAGCATAAATGCTCGCCCTGAAAATTTAACAACCAGCTTGCTCAAACTAGTTTGAGCTGACTCCAACATAACCTCCTGGACATATTTACCCTATTCCTTCATGCTCTGTATCACATTTTTATTTTATTTTATTTCCTTCCATTTTTGGAGGCAATCAGGGTTAAGTGACTTGTCCAGCTAGTAAGTGTTGGAGATCACATTTGAACTCAGGTCTTCCTGACTCCAGAGTCAGTGTTCTATCCACCGTGCCACCTAGCTGTCCCTGTGTCACATTTTTTCTTGAGAGTTCAGCATAGGGTGGCTTGAATTGGAGGCTGCAACCCAGGGAATGCATCATGGAGAATAGATCCATAGAGACTATCCCAGAGCATATGCTCCAGAACTCCCTTCCAAACTTCTCTAGACTTGAGACTGCATTGGTAACTAAGGTGGGACTTTCTTACTGTTTTAGAATGATAAATTAATTAAGCCTCTTTGATTGAGTCTTACTAGATGCTAAACCCCAGGCCCACACCCTTTTACTACTAGATACAAAGCCCCAGGCTGGTTAGCAAACTAGTTCTCTAGTTTGAGAGAGGCAGGAAGCCCCCAGGGCCCTAAGGGGAGTTGCTAAGACCCGAGCCAATAGTAGGAGCCTAAGTTCTGGGTTGCTCAGAGTTTGATGACAGCTAAAGAGTATATAAAAAGAGAGAACAGAGCTATTTGCTTGAGACTCTCACTTCTGGAAGAGCATTGGCTTGGGACTCCGGGCAGCCTCTGTAAGAGCTTCCCGGATCACCCAGATGTTGATGGTTTCTTGGTAACTATGAATTATATTTAGTCTGTTTATAATGTATGTTCATAATTTGTTTGTATTTGCTCTGAAATTCAGAGTGCTGGCTTTTTCCCCTGAACTAAGTGAGTTTATATGTATATGTTGGATTAAAGGAAGATTGTTAACCCCTTAACATTACTTTCCTTAGTAAAGCAGATCAAAAGAACTTGTGCTGGCAGCATTCTTGTTGTTAGGCTTGTGTTGGTCTTTCACCCCCACAGCAGCTGCTAACTGAATTGTTGCAACAGAGACAGGTGTGACTCAGCACTGAAAAGAGAGGGAGTGTTCTGATTGGAACAACATTAGTTTCGATGAATGTGAAAGCTCTGCTCCAGAGGCCAGTCAAATTGGCCATCTAATGAAAAAATTCTATGACATTGGGCAAAAACAAAAAGAAAGAAAAGACTTTCACAAGGCCACAGAAGATTGAAGGGGTTGCTGAGATTCTAATGACCCCAAAATGGGAATTTTCCTAACTATCCCAGGAAAAAGCATCAACCTTCACTTGAGGCCAGTATATGATATGGAAAGTAGATTATTCTTATCAAAAGATGAGGTCTTGGGGCAGCTAACTGGCACAGTGAGTAGAGCACTGGCCCTGGAGTCAGAAGGACCTGAGTTGAAATCCAGCCTCCGACACTTGGCACACTTACTAGCTGTGTGACCTTGGGCAAGTCACTTAACCCCAATTGCCCTGTCTTCCCCGCTCCAAAAAAAAAAAAAAAAAGTGAGATCTTCCTGTATTTTTCTGATCTTCCTAACACTGAAGTGATAGAAAATTTATGTGAAACATTTGTATACAAGCTCAAGGCTTCTTCAAGGAAGAGAAGTATAGGCATTTTGTGTAAAAATAAAATAAAATAAAAAAGAAATCCCCCAAATCCCACCCATGAAAAGTGAAATGGAGTTTGTAGTTTCAAATTCATGTCTAGTGCACATTGACTCAACAATAATCCAAAATTTCTGCCCAAGTACTTCACTGCTATGCCTTTCACTTACACATTGAACCAAGGAAATTTAGATATGTGTAAGAAACAAACCTCGTTTTATTGATGAGAAAATTAAGGCTCAGATAATTAGTGGTTTGTTTAAAGTCACATAGGAAGTTCGTAGCAGATCTAAAACTAGAACACGGGTTTTTTTCCACAAAACCACACTATTCTACGATGATACACAATCAAGCTATCTCTGCACTGGTGTCATCAAACTCAAATAGAAATGGATCCCTGTAGATGCATATCAACTTAGAAAACCACAAATCATATCATCTCTGTTGTATTGTGTTTGGGGCAGCTAGGTTATTGATGCAGCAAAGAGAAAGCCAGGCCCAGAGGCAAGAAAACCTGAGTTCAAATGTGACTTCAGACACCTCCTAGCTATGTGACCCTGGGCAAGTCACTTAACGCAGTTTGCCTCATTTCCTCATCTGTAAAATGACCTGGAGAAGGAAATGGCAAACCACTCTAGTGTCCTCTCCAAAAAAAAAAACCCAAATGGGGTCATAGAGACATAGACGTGACTGAAACAAGTGAACCACAACCCTGAAGGAACAGGAGTCTAGTGGTCAAGCTCCTAATTTTCATGGGATCATAGATCTAGAGCTCAAAGCAACCCGAAAGGATATCTAGTCCAACCCCTTTGTTTTACAGATGAGAGAATGGAGGTCTATGAAGTTAAGTGACTTGCCCAAGGTCATGAAGCTAGTAAATGATGCAAGTGGAATTAGAAGCCAAGTCCTTTGACTTTAGTGTTCTTTCCACTCTGCTACACTTTCCAGCTATTGAAGCAGTAGGATCCTGGCTTTTTCTCTCACAGGTTTCTAAGAGAGAAAACTCAGTGGTTTCTCTTTGATATTTTTTCTTCCTTTCTAGAGAACAGTAACTAAGCTGCACTCAGGACATTTTCCATTTGTGTGTGAATGAAGGAGTAGCAGAAGCCTACCTCTGTGAGTCTGTGTCTGTGTCTATGTCTGTCTCTGTACTCTTCCTGTTTGTCTAGCTTGCTCACTCTCCAAGGAAAAATCACATGCATGCCTTCCATGCCTAGCAGAAGTAATCCTGTGTTATCCCCTTTAATTCATTTTGTTTACTTATATTCTTTGTGTTTTCGGTATTATTGTTAAAGTTTCAATTTTTATAACATAGAAGTCATTATTGATAGATTTGTATGCTGTTGAGTTAATGATACCTGTGATTGTTCAAGTAATAGATAGTTCCTCTTATAATAGATTATCTGGAAGCCAGGTGGCACAGTAGATAGAGTACCAGGCCTATGGTCAGGAAGACTCATTTTCCTGAGTTTAAGTCTAGCTTCAAGCACTTACTAGCCGTGTGACCCTGGGCAAGTCACTTAACCCTATTTGCTTTAGTTTTCTAATATGTAAAATGAGCTGGAGAAGGAAATGGCAAACCACTCCAGTATCTTTGCCAAGAAAACCCCAAATGAGCTAACAAAAAGTCAGACATGTCTGAAAAACAGCTGAACAACAACTTATGAGAGATTGGCTGTGTTCATTACTAAGCTAAGAAATTTCCCTATTAAATACCTCTCTAAAGTAAAATTTTTTAAACACATCAAAAAATTAGTAGGCAGTGAAATTAAATTCAGTCTACAATATTCCACTGACTCTTCTTCTACCCAATGTCTGTCTCTCTTCCCCTTCTTAATTATTCCTGCATCCTTCTATTGTTCTCTGTGTTAGTTGGTTAGTAAAATACTGGCCTCTGCCTGCCGCAAACACTCTGGTTGTCCCCTTGGAAATAATGAATTCCCATAGAAACCAAACCAAACAGAAAGGAGAGTGATGGGAGGCATATGTTCTCCCCAAATCTAATGCTGTATGTATGCTCCACTGACCTCACCCATTTAGGGCTTCGGTCTTGGGACAGGTCCTTATCTTCATGGCTGGTCTCACACTATCTTTTCTGCATCAGTATTAAAATGTAAATTGTACTGCTTGGATATTCTTTCTAATCCATTCATTCTCAATGCCCCAGATCAAGTATAGAACTGAAGGTAGAGAATTTGTCCAAATCCAAGGGGAGGGACATAGGGAGAGCCATAAGAAAACTCTTGCCCGAACTCTAGTTTACACAGGGATACTGGGGGTAAAAAAATTTCTGGGAACTCTAGGCTTGAGCATAAACTTTGTCTCAATGCATTTGGGGAAGGGAGGGGGCAATGTTCACTTGGTCTCTTGCAAGAGCAGTGTGTACTGGACATGTGCCTTCACATCCTGGAATATGAGCTAAGCTCATTTGGTTCCAAGTCCTATAGGGCCCAAGTAGAAACATAGAACCATGGTAAACAAAGACCTCGGAGCCTCAATGTTTTAAACAGAAGGAAAGAAAGCCGTAAAAGGGCCATCTTGAGAGTGGCAAGGTGCCCAGGTGTACCTGAGCAGCAAGTTACATTCCCCCAACATCAAAGGCAAGGGTGCAGTCGCTAATTCCAATCGCTGAGACATTTTAACAGCTGGAAATTAAAATAAGCTGTCAGTCGGCTCAAAAAGATTTTTTAAATTCAAAATAAAGCAAGCTAACAATTTGCAGATGTTTGGAAAGAAAATGTTTGGGTGACTCATTTTCAAAACTTGATTCCCTACCTTTGCCACTCCGGGACATCCGAATGGCTATGGTGATGGTGAAGTCCTGCTACCTGAATTCTCCTTGTCCTAATAAAGCTGTCTGGTGCTGCTGATCAGGGTCAACTAACAGACCAATAGAGGAGAAGAAGAAGAAGAAGAAGAAGAAGAAGAAGAAGAAGAAGAAGAAGAAGAAGAAGAAGAAGAAGAAGAAGAAAAGGTCCGATCCAAGCGTTGATTCAAGAGAATAAATAGAATGTCGTCCTGGGTCAAATTGGAACTCAGGGGAATAACCAAATCCAAGGCAGGATTCAGAAAGACAGGTTCACAAAAGACAAAGTGGCCAATTTACAGAAAATAATATAAACACTACTCCTAAGGGAACCATAGGCACTGGGGAAATGATGGTTCATCTCACACAACTCCTCCGCCCAAGAGAGAATTTTTGTATGGTAGCAATGTAAATATATTGCCCTTCTCACTGCCCTCCATCTATGTCACCAGCTTCCCATTATCCCCAATCTAATACAATTGTGGATTTTTGTAAATTGAGTTACCTTCTCTATTCAACTAAAAATGAGGAATGTAAGGATGAGAAGAACCAAAAACAAAAACTGCTTCCTAGTGAATCTGCCTGTGCACCATTGGTGAATACTAAAGAATAAGTTCTTTAAGAAGAAAGGTCACAATTTTTGTTTAACGTAAGTGAAAGAATTCAGACTTTGAAGTGTTCCTTACACATGAAGTCATTGCCCAGGTTTTTGCTGAAGACCCTCATACCCCCAAAAAAATTAAAAATAAAAAGCTTTGCTATCACCAAACTACGTCCAGTGGTAACTGTCCAGCAGAGCCGAAAATGAGCAGAGGCTCATGGGAACAAAGCCCTTTCATTTCTTTCCATGTAGGTCAGTCAGTCTGACAGGAAGAGTCTTCTCATGTCTTTCCAAAATTACAAAATCCAGAGTGTCAGACTGACCTGAGTCACTCAAAGAATGCAAATGACTAAAGTCCTGAACCAAATTAAAAAAAAAACAATGGAAGGTGGAAGGTCAAAGATACTTTAATGTGGGAAAAGACAGGAAAAACAAACAAGGATCATTTGCTCAGGCCTGAGCCTGTTTGCTTTTCTCATCCCCCACTTTCAGTGTGGCAATGTCGGAGTTCCCCTATTTGGCCAGCTCCCCCTGGACTTAAGCCTGTAACACCTCTACCCTGTAGGTATTCTTAGACTTTGCTTCTTTTTTTATTTGACGTTTTTAGCCAGACCTATGATTTCACTGGAGTAGTGCCTTTCCTGTAGAGGACCTCTTTCTCCTACCATAGATTGGCACTTCCCCTAGCTACATGGGGCACTTAGAGTAGCTTTTTCCGGGGTCACACATACAAAGCAGAACCTAAATCCAGAGTTCCAAACTCTCAGGTGCTACTCTATACCCTGCTACCTCTCATAAATTTTACATTAGAGCTTTCCACCTCAATTCTCCACCCCGACACATAAAGGTATTTTTCCCCCACTTTCTAACTGAGTGATTCGTTATCAGAGTTCACTTCAGAATTCTGAGAAGAACCAGTAACTTCTCTTTTCCCTCATTTCCCACAGCCTTAGCCCAACAACTATGACTACAAGATAAACATCCCTGAATCAAAAATAATAGCTAGCATTTATGTAAGCACTTGAAGGCTTGGAAAGTACAACACATATGTTAGACAGCTAGGTGGTGTGGGATAGAGTACTAGGCTTGGAGTCAGGAAGACGTAAGTTCAAGTCCGACTCACTAGCTGTGTGACCCTGGGCAAGTCATTTAACCCCGTTTGCCTCAGTTTCCTCATCTGTAAAATGAGCTGGAGAAGGAAATGGCAAACCACTACAGGATCTTTGCCAAGAAAACCCCAAATGGCATCATGAACAGTCAAACATGACTTTGTAATACATAATACATATGTTATCTCATTAGATTCCCAAAACAACCCTGAGAGGTAAATGCTATTATTATCCCCGTCTTACAAATGAGGAAAATGAGGCAAATAAAGACTAAGTGCCTTGTCCAGGATCATATAGCTAGTAAGCATCTAAGGATGATTTGAATTCAGGACTTCTTGGCTCCAGACCTAGCAATCTATCCACTCTGCCATCAAGCTATAAAAAAAAATCAAAGCGTATAGAAGATATTGAGTATACAGCTTTTGGATAATTTGTTCTTATTTTCTCATTTATAACACTTTAAACCAAACCAGTATATCTTGTGGACGTAGAAAAGATTCTGGAGTGGGCACAGGGAAACCAGGGTTTTGGTTCCAACTTTGCTATTAGCTAGCCATGTGACTTTTGTGGAAATAAGGGCTCTCCGGGCTATATTTTCCTCATCTAAAGTGAAGGGGTGGGGCTAGATGATCCCTAAGGTTCTTTCCAATGCTGAATTCTATGATTTTACTGCACATAATAGCATATGAATGAATGAATGAACAAGATCATGGATTGAGTGCTTACTATATGCCAAGCACTAAGGATACAAATACAAAGATGAAACAGTCTCTTCTCTCAAGGAGTTTAAATTCTAATAAGGGAGGCATGACATAGGGGAGTGGTGGCAAGAAAAGAATGTCAATAGGCTCACTTACCTTCTGCTTTCCAAAGAAGCAGACGGCAACCCAACAAGCATTTTTTAAGTACTTAATATTTTCTAGGAGGGGCAACTAGGTGGTGCAGTGGAAAGAGCACTGAGCCTGGAGTCAGGATCTTCCTAAGTTCAAATCCAGCCTCACACACTTACTAGTCGTGTGACCCTGGGCAAGTCACTTAACCCTGTTTGCCTCAGTTTCCTCATATGTCAAATGAGCTGGAAAAGGAAATGGCAAGTCACACCAGTATCTTTGCCAAGAAAACCCCAAATATGGGATCACAGAGAGTCAAACACGACTGAAACAAAACAATAACAAATGCTCAAGGCATTGTGTTAAGCAATGAAGATACAATGAGAATCAAAAATACAAAAATAGCCCCTGCCCTCAAGGAGCGAGGAACATACATGCTAATGGTGGTAACAACGTGTAAATTAAATGTGTGCGTGCATATATATGTACACACACATACATATATATACATATATATGTATGTATATATATATACACATACAAGAGAGAGGGGAAGGCTCAAATGCTTGGAAGGACTGGGAAGGCTTTTACCAAAGGTGGCATTTGAACTAAGACTCAAAGTAAGCCAGAGATGTCAAGACACACACATAAAGAGAGTGAACATTGCAAACCTGGGGGATAGCCATTGCAAAGACACAGAGACTGGAGATGGAGAGTCACAGGTGAGGAGCATCAAGCAGGTTGGCATTGCTTGACTATAAAGTAGGTGGGGGAGTATAAAGTGTGAGAAGACAGGAAAGGCAGAAAGAGCATTACAACATCAAAAAGAAGAAAGATATCATCAATATTCTCTATTTATGCCCAATCTGAGCAGTGATTGCTAGCAGCATTCTAGTATTATGGCAGTCTGGTCTATTAGCTTAAATGGTTATGGTGCTTTGTTAAAGATTCTAATGTCGCGGTCAACAAATATTTATTAAATGCTGTACGAAGCACTAAGGACACAAGATGGGCAAAAACATGGTCCTTCCCCTCAATGAGCTCACGTTCTAATAGAGGAGACAACCAGTAAATAACTATACGTATCGGAGATAGAGTGTAGATGTAGTAAATGCTTATTAATGTTTATTGACTGACTGACTAAATGGGAAGTAATCTCAGAGGGAAAGGACTAGGAATGGGGGAGGAGGGAGGAAATCAGCAAAGAACTCTTGCAGAATGTGAGGGGTTCAAGCTTTCCTGAAAGAAGAAGAGGAAGTCAGGAAGTTTAGTGCCAGGAAAACAAAGCATTTTTTGTTACTCATGTAATTCTGACAATAGGAGAGCAAATGTGATAAAGGGGTTATTGCCTCTAGTCCTGAAACATTCCCCAAAGTCCTAAAACATTCTCCAAGTCCTCTTCTGTCCTGCTGCAATAAACTTTTTTTTGAGGCTATTAAGCAAATACTATGTGCACAGCAGTGGATTAAGCATATGATATAGCAGAAACAGGGCTGGAATCGGGTTCAGAAGGCCCGGATTTGAATCCTGTCTCAGTTATTGTTGTTCATCCTTCATTCTCAAAGAAGACCAAAGACATCAGAAGGGTGATGTCTTGACATGCAACTATCAAATAAGATAATATTTGCAAAGAGCTTAGCGTAGTACCTGACATATCATAGGTAATTAATAAACGCTTGTTCACTTCCCTTTCCTTATTTATTATGTATTGGACCATTGACAAGTCACCTAATCTCAAAGCCTCAGTTTAATCCTATGAAAAATGGGGACAATGATACTTGTATTACCTACCACCCAGGGCTGTGAGGACAGCAATTTTCAATCTTAAAGCTCTGATATGAATTTCATAAGTTAATATGAGCATCATTAAGGGGGTTCTTAAGAAAGACATGGTCTCTATTCTCTAGCAGTTTATTGTTGAGAAGACTAGTTAACCACATATGAAACAATTTGGGTTATTTAGAAGACCACAAGGAATGAGAGTCACGCATGGAATATGATAGCTCACCTGAGAGCTACCAGAATGATATCAGTGGCTACCCCAGTAATGGTATTGTCACTTCTCTAGTACCTATGGTATTAAATGATGCAGCTTGGAGGGACAAAGAACAGCTGTAACCATACAGGCTTGGAACTGTGTATCATTTCCACGGAAACATATCCATCCCAAGCCAGCTCCCGGCTCAGTCAAAAAGGGTTCCGTTGACCTCAGTAATGGTTTGCTGGGATTCATCACGAGTTAGACACTTCTGCCACCTAGTGTAGAGAATGCTAGGGTTGGATCCCTTGGGTTTACAAAATGAGAGGGATGCAGTGATGTCTCCTCGATATGGAATAGAGACAGAGGTAGCCCTTCCTGATGTAATATAAGAAGTTCAAATTGGACTGTTTTTTAATGCAGCCTTGTTTGTGGAGGTGAGGGGCTATGGACATGGAACATTAAATTATTGTCATGCAGACTTGGCCTATGTGTTGTTTAGTTTTGCTAAACTGCTTTTTTTCCTTCTAAAAAAAGTCCTTCTAAAAAAAAGTAGCTCTCTAGGAATATGATAGGGGAAGGATATATCTAGGAATGAAGATGATGTAAAAACAAAAGTTAAAAATATTTAGGTGGGAAAAAAGAAACATAAGCTTGATGTTTTTGTTAGCTTCAAGTGCTGAGTTCAATAAGCTAAGGAACCTAAAGGAATACTAAAAAGCAAGATGTGGTAAGTCGATTTGAAAAGCACAATTCACTGTAGACCTACATTGCATAATGAGAGTCAGAAATAACAGAATTGTAGAATTATAGAATTGCAGAGTCAGAGGGGACCTCAGAACTTACCTAATCCAACCCCTACCCAACAAACGAATCATGTCTACAATAGTTTAAGTTGTCATCTAGCTTCCATTTAAGAGTTCCAGTGATGGGGAACTCATTACCCCACCCCAACATTGAAGCAATCCATTTCATTTTGGGATAACTCTATTTGCTAGTAAGTTTTTCCTTATGCTGAGCCAAAACCCATCTCCCTGTTACTTCCACTCATCGATCCTCGTTCTACTTTCTGGGCCAATCACCCCTTTAAATACTTGAAGAAAGCTACAATATTTCTCCTAAATGTTCTCCTTTCCAGGCTAACGCCCCTTTGTTCCTTAACTGATCTCTGCATGGGATGGCTTCTAGTTCCTTCATCATCCTGTTGTCTTAGCGAAAAGCATTCTAACTTGTAAATGTCCTTTCTAAAATATGGCACTCAGGAGGGTCGGTTGGGCACCCAGAGTAAGAGGGGCTGAAAACAGAGAAAGAAAAGTCAAGTTGGATGACTGAAGGGAGAGGAAGAATTCATTGCTTCTCCTGCCCCCAGTAGATACCAACTTCCCTGACAAGGTTCCCAGAGAAGAGGCATACCTGCCCAGCCCCTCTGAGAAGCCAAATCTGAGAGAATGGGGGCAGGAGTTGGGGCTTTTCTCTAACCTCACAGCAAAGACTGTAAGAATGAAACATCATTTAATAAAGTCCTCCTAACCCTGAAAAAATAAAATAAAATATGGCACTCAGAATTGGGCCACAGATGCCATCTGATGAGGGTAGAGTACAAGAGGGAGAGAAAAGAATGAGGTTAAGTGACTTGGCCAAGGTGCCATAGGCACTGATTCCAAATCCAATGATCTTTCCATTCTTTCGTGATGCCTTTCAAACAAGGTGGTGGAGATAGAAATATAAAGGATATGGATATGAGATATTGTGGAAGAATTAATGTGATTTGTGATTGATTTTCTATGGAGGACAGCAAAAAAATAAATCAGAAATGACAAATAGATTTCTAGCCTAGGTAATGAGAACAAGGACATCTAAATAAAAATAAGGAAGTAAGAATATGGAGCTGTTTATAAAGAAAGAGGATGACCTGGGTTTTTGATCTGTTGAGTTTCAGCTTCTAGCAGAGAATACAAGTGGAGACATCTAGTAGACAGTTGAAAATATGGAGCCAATTGAGACAACTGAAGAAGACAGAAATTAAGGGACTTGACGTATGTCATATTGTTAGTAAGTGTCTGAGGCCAGATTTGAACGAAGGTCTTCCTGACTCCAGGTCCAGTACTCTATCCACTCAACGATCTACCTACCTCTACTGGCTATATGGTAATAGAAAAGTTATTTACTCTCTCAGTGTCCATATCACTCTTAGAAGTTAAATCTGTGATGCAGACTTGCATTGGTGGAAGGAATTTCCACACTGGAAGTTCCCTATAACCAATGAAATAACAAGTCTAGTTTCTCTCCCCTCCCCCATATACATACATGTGGGGGTGGAATGTATATATGAAATCTTCACAGAGGTGCTAGTTGAGTCCACAGTGATAGTTGAGATTGTTAAAGGAGAGCTGAGCAAGAAAAGAAGACCCTCCCAATGAGTGAGAAAAACAGAAACTTAGTTGTGGGCTTTTCAAAGAGTAGCTGTGATTTCCAAATCAAAGATCAGTCTTTAGAAAGAACATAATTGGGAGAAACTTCTGTCCAGACTTTCCCACCTACCTCACCATAGATGATGACATGGTCAGTAATGCTACACACAGCAACATTCCGTTTCTATCACTTACCACCTCTCCACCACCACCCCCCCATAACAGCCAAGCAAGCATAATTTATTGCAACCTTCTTCTCAAGTTACCTCCAAATACAGACAGAAGGGGGAACCTGAGGGAAACCACAGGGGCAATAAGACAGAGTTCACCAGCAGTCAAACCACCATGTGAGATTTGGAGGAGGAGACGAAAAGAGAAGAGATGAGGGATGGCCTCTTCAAAACCCAGCAAAGAGAATCCAGTTACATCATAGGAGGGTGAAACCACTTCAAAGCCACACAAAAGCTTACATATTGGCAGCTTGAATCCCACTAAGGATTGAAATGAAATACTATCTATTTCAACAGAACTGGAGCAATGATTCAAACAGCTTAATCCCTCCACATAGCCTCGGTTGGTGATCAGGGAGAAACGTCTCAGACCAACCCATTCAGCACATTTCCTATATTTTGTCTTTATGGGCTTCCTTTTTTAGGAATGTTACATGAGATGATGGAAAACTGTAATTTAACCCCTTTTTACAAAAGAAAAAAGGCAGTATCTAGACTTAGTCCTACCATGCCTAATGCCAGTCTAGAGTCCTGAGACATCAGACATAGAAGCTGTTTTCTGGAGATTGACAGGAAGCATGGTGGGAGGGATCTAGGGCAAAACTGCAAAACAAAGGTAGGTAAGTTTAAATAGGTGCTGTTAGGGCCACAGCATTGAGCCAATCACCCACAGCAAAGACTGGAAACATTCTCCAAGAACAAAACTTCAGGTCTCTATTTGAAGATTGTGACAGAGATACAGACCCCTCTGCCAAAGAAAAACAGCCACAAAGCAATCAAAAATGAATGTTGCACAATCACAAGGAATAAGTATGGCCCAAAAGAAGAGACGTGAGAAGTCACCTCTCCATTCCCACCCCACACTGCTTTGTAGAGGTAAGAGATCTGCATAGAACATTGCATAGATTTTCAGATTTTTTTCAATGTATTGGTTGGTTTTGCTGATTTTTTTACCCTTTCTTTCCTCTTTTTCTTTAAATATGTATTTGTTACATGGGGTGTCTTTCTGAAGGGGGAAAAGGGAAGGATTTGAGGGGAGATTTAGAGGATATTAAAAACAAAGCCATCAATAAAAAATTATTTTAAAAAATCTAGGTCACACTATGAAACTGATCCTGGTTTAGTGCTCAAGCATAGGACTTGAGTTCACTTTCCAACAACCCTGCTACTTATGTCTTTGAGCCTCTCAGGGCCTTGATTTCCTCATCTGTAAAATCTAGGCCATCTCCCAGGTTCCAGCCTGTCCTAAAGCTGTGATCTTTTAATCCAATGACCCTTTCAAGTCTGGTATGACTGTAAGGATGAGGGTCAGGAAGTCATGAGTTGAAAGAGAATAAAAACACTGCATCTGCCTAATGTGGCTTAAACCAAGGGCTTTCCCTGTCTCACTCCCAGAAACACTAAATGAAATCCCATACATTTAGAAGAAAAAGAACAGCTGCTTTAAAAAAGAGATTGCAGGGAGCTGTAGCAAAGTTCTTCACCCCTCATTTACACCAAGTGCTAAAAGTCCTGAGCCCAATCAGTCCTGAATCATCAGCCAAGCACAATGCAACGAGTAGATGTGGGAGAAGGTCTACATCTCTGTGGGTCATCCCAGTTGGTCTATGCCAAAGAGGAAAGGGAAAGTTTTACAAGGCAGTGGGCCTGATTCTCAGGGAATTCCCCTCCAAACTTTCTCCTCCCAGCCTGAGGCTTCAGACTACATTAACACCAGCTTCAAGCAAAAGAACTCTCATGAAGAAAAAGGTGGGGCCATGGGGGGCAGATTCAAATGTAGACCAGTGATCAGAGAAGGCCTTGGTAAAGATTATGAAATAATCCAACTTTGACTTCAGCTTCCCCCCTCCAATTCCCCTGTGTTTCCCAGTTTTCTCCATCCTAAGAGATTTCCCCTTTAGCCTCCCTCTTATACCTACTGCCTTCATATAGTCCCCTGCACTGAAGAAAGAAATCATATCCAGAAATAGAAATTTAGGAATCTTAAAGAGGAATTGTAAGCTCTGCCTTTGAGTGAGTAAATTACCTTGACTTACTTTTGTCTCTGCAAGTTAGAGGTATGTGACCTGGAGTCATACACATAGAGACTATGACTGAAACTATGGGAGAGGATGAGACGCCCTCCCAACCCTCACTCCCATCACTGTCTGCCCTCCCTAGCAGCTCAGAAAAATTTCAAATATCCCCGGCCTCTCTTTCCATGGGTCAGAATTTCCTTGCTCTGTATTCCTTTTTCTCTCAGGTAGCTATCACACTGAAAAGCAGTATAAAAAATTTCACAGAACCTTAGATCTAGAAAGAACTTTAGAGATAATTTATTTTATCCCCTCCTTTTACAGATCAGGAAACTGAGATATAAGGAGTTTAAATCATTTGGCCAAGTTCACATAGCTAGCTTATAGCAGAACTGGTATCTTCTATGTCTCCTAATTCCCAATTTTGGGTTCTTCCTCACTACGCCACAGCAAATGAATCCCCACAAAAGTAATGACTGTAAAATATAAGCTCCTTGAGGCAAGGACTGTTTCATTTTTGCTTTTGGGTCACTTAGTATCTAGCATGGTGCCTTGCTCTTAATGGGTAGCTAGGAGGCACAGTGGACAGAGTGCCAGGCCTGAAGTCAGAAAGACTCATCTTCCAGAGTTCAAATGTGGCCTAAGATACTTACTAGCTATATGACTCTGGGCCAGTCACTTAACCCTATTTGCCTCAGTTTCCTCATCTGTAAAATGAGCTGGAGAAAGAAATGGCAAACCACTCAAGTATCTTTGTCAAGAAAACCCCAAATAGGCTCATGAAGAGTTGGACAAATTGAAGACTGAACACAAAAATTACTCTTAGTGAATATTTATTGAATTTACTTTTTAACAAAGGCTATTTCTTAATCTAAAAAACAGGCCCCAAATGGTAGAATTTAGGCAGTGGGTTTAGCCTCTGCCAGGCCTGGAGTCAGGAAGACTCATCTTCCTGAGTTCAAATTTAACCTCAGACTCTCACTAGCTACGTGACCCTGGGCAACTCACATAACCCTGTTTGCTTCAGTTTCTTTATCTGTAAAATGAGCTGGAGAAGGAAATGGCAAACCACTCCCATGTCCTTGCCATGAAAACCCCAAATGGGGTCATGAAGAGTCAGATATGACTGAACAACAACAAAATCACATTATGTAAGGCAATTACCTGCAAAGAAATCTGCTCTGGTTAGTAGGGTTCATGTCATGACAGAGACTCCAGTAAAGATACTATGGTTAAATTGATAAATTTAAATTCTGAGTCCTAAGTTCTAAGGTCACTACCCCACAAAAAAAAAAGATGCCTTCAAATGTAGCCCCAACCTCTCTTCCCAAGCTCATTAAGCATTATTCCCACTCCCATGCTCTGCAATTCAGTCCAGCTGGCCTCCTCTCTGTTCCTCACATCCAACCTGACGTCTCCTCTCATCTCTTCCCCCTCATTGATTAAAAGCCATCCATTGGGCTGGACTTGGATGTGATTGTCTCTAAGATTCTGATCATTTGAAATGCTTAATCTCCTTTTGAAAAATTACTGATTTTCTTCTGGACTTAAGAAATAAAAGAAGCATTTCTATAACATAGTAGAATAGAAAAAAAGATGATTGCATGTGAAAATGCAAATCTATCATGTACAACTTGCTATTCCTTTTAAATATATAATGAAGTTATCATATGACCTTCTTCCCCCTCTCCACCCATGAATCCATGTCTTTGCACTGGCTGTCCCACATGCCTGGAATGCATCCCCCCCTCAACTCCACCTTATAGAATTCTTCCCATCCTTTAAAACATAAACACCACTGTCTACATGCAGTCTTTTCTAATCTACCCAAACATGTAGCTTCTTTTCTCTCTACCTGGTATTTAATTACTTTGTAAGAGCACAAAGAAATTTATTTTAAGAATTAATGATACATTGGCCACAGGACACAGAATATCCCTTCTCTGGATCTGCCATATTTCAGTAGGATACTGAGCTTACTCTTTACAAGTGTTTTCTTCATTGAAAAGCAAATGTAACCATTCATCTTCTCTTAATTTCCAAACCCTTGGCTTCTTTAGATTTTTTTTATACCCTGAAATTGGCTGAATCTCAAAAATGTACCATGAAGCCTTCATCTCCATTCCTCCTTGTATAAGATGCTAATATTTCCTTATTTGTTTATTAAAGTGGAGTAATTGTTCCATGAACCCCCACTGTTGTACCTGTCCACATGTTATTGATCCCAAACTATATGCTCCCAGTGGGAAACAATTATTATAAGTCATTCTATACACTAGAGTGAAATGAGCAGAACCAAGAGAAAGTTGTATATAGTAACGATATTGTTTTAAGAATAATTTTGAGTGACTAAATCATTTTGACTATTATAAATACCCACATTAACCACAAAGGACATTATCAAAGAAAACACTATCCATATCCAGAGAGAGAACTGATAAGTAGAGCTATATATGGAATGGTTTTACGTGTATATTCATATTTATGTCTAATAGTAGCCATGGGTGGGGAGGGGGAAGAAGGTTATATGATAACTTCATTATACATTTAAAAGGAATAGCAAGTTGTACATGATAGATTTGCATTTTCACGTGCAATCATCTTTTTTTCTATTCTACTATGTTATAGAAATGCTTCTTTTATTTCTTAAGTCCAGAAGAAAATAAGTAATTTTTCAAAAGGAGATTAAGCATTTCAAACGATCAGAATCTTAGAAACGATCACAACCAATTCCAGCCCAATGGATGGCTTTTAATCAATGAGGGGGAAGAGACGAGAGGAGACGTCAATTAGTGGCATCAAATAAGTTTAATTACATAAAAGGAAGGTCCTCATCTAAAAAGTGGCACTTGGAACTAAATGAAAGAGTCCAGCATTTATCCAACTAAGATAGAGCACCATGGGAGTAGCACCTCCCTCCTTCTGGATGCTTTGTTACTGCAGAATACAATCGCTTTAGGTTTTCTGGCAGCCAAAAGAGATTGCTCTTTGATTCATTTTAAACTTGCAATCAACTAGAACTTCCATACTTTTCCACATGGACTACTATCAGGTCATGCGTGTGTCTCTCCTCACCTCTCCCTGATGTTTTTTTTAAGGGCAAGGGAATTTACATTTATTCCTATTAAGTTTCATTTTGTTTATTTGCTTTATTTATCTAGCCTGTCAAGATTATCTTGGATTCTGATTCTGTCATCAAATGTGTTAATTATCCCCTGACTATAGTGGAAAGAGCACTAGATTTGAACTAAGAGACCTGAGTTTGACTTCCTGCTCTGATACTACTGCGTAGCGGAGATAGTATAGTATAGTGAATATCTATCAGAAAGCTCTGAGTCCGAATGTTGTCTCAGACATTCACTAGCTGTATGACCCTGGACAAGTCACTTACCCTCTCTAGGCTTGCTACGTTTTCCTCATGTGTAAAATGAGAATGTTGGACTAGATGACACATAAGATTCCTTCTAGCTCTAAGTCTTTGATCCTATAATCTTTGTGACCTTGGATAAATTACTTAATCTCTGTGGACTTCAGTCCATCAGTAAAATGATGAGAGTAGATTAAATGTCCTCTTCACATCTAACTGCTATAAGCCTTCAACAAACATTTAAGAATCTTAATAGACATCAAGTCCTACGTTTTCTCATTTTACAATGGTGGAAACTGAGGTGGAGAACAACTTAATATTTATTAACTGCCTACTGTATGTGATGTACTCTCATTGGGGTCCTCATTTTATGCATACAATATTGCGGTGAATGCACCTATTGTTTAGATTATCATTTTAATCTTCCAGTTTCCACATGAACAAAGAGCTGGACTTTGACTCCCATTTCCAGAGTCTATGCCTTGTGGTCAGGAAAGTGACTTCTTTTTATTTTTTAGGCTTTACTGCCCTCCTGTGGTCTTTTGAAACTATTGCCTTTGGGGCCATTTTTTAATTCTTCACATTATAGGTTACTTTTGTAATTGACTGAAAATACTAAGCTGCATTTTTTTTTAGGGAGAAACCTACTGGCCTAAGAGCAATCTAAGTAATTTTTGTTGAAGAAAAGAATTATGGATGTCATAGTTCATATTTCCTGTAAATAGCGAATATCCAATAAGAAAGAGGTGCTTAGGGTATAGCAGATGTTATGTGTGCCAGAAGTGGTTATCAATTTTTATATTTATGATGCCTAGAAGAAGGACTATATTTATCATTGCCATAAGGAAGGTAGGAAACTAACATAAATAAGGGAAATGAAGGCACAGAGAAACGGAGGGGAGTGGGGGAATGATTTGCCTCAGAGAGAAAATTGAAAACAGTGAGATCTGACTCATTCCTGGATACCAGGTACTTGACCATATTGCTTAAGAGCTGGCTCTGCAGGAATGAATGCCTTCTGCCTATCCTAAAGCCAACAGTCTCTCCCCATAATGTCAGCCGCTGCATTAAAACCCCACAAGCGTGCTACAACAAGCCTTATTCCAACATCTACAAAAAGTAGCTAGGAAAAGATTGATAGCAATATCTCTTCATTTTCACCAATTTCAGTAGTTCACATACTCCATTGGTTGCAGATTCTGCCTCAATTTAGAAAATTGGAAGCATAAACAGGCATATGTCTAACCTGGCAAAAGAAACTAGCAAACTAAGCAAGACCACCACCACCCCATCCCACTCTAACAGCCATTCAAAACAGAGGAGTTTTGACTGCCTGGAAAAAAAAAAACATTCAAGATTAATGGCCCAACACTCATGGTTTGCACTAAAGACAAGTGGAAGATGGAATACAAATGCATCATGGGGGATTTAGGTGAGGTGAACAGAAGAATTTTCCTGGCAGAAGAGGTTACTGAAGAGTATATTATGTAATACTCTCCTAGAGGCCATTTTTGAACAGGAGAAAATCTGTCATACATCTGGGTTTAATACTATGGAATGTTCAAGCTGGAAGGTATTAGCAGGATTGCCTAGGTACAGAAGAACAAGCTAGATGGGCTCTTCAGGTTCTCTTCTTAATTCTATGGTATTTAAAGATTTTTATCCAAGAGATATTTACCCTTCTCTGGGGAAGATAACATAGTGGCTCTATAATAGGCCATACTCTCTAAATGCCTGGTCATTTGCTGAATGTCAACAAGGACCTAAGCAAAAGGTATGGGAAGAAACAATTGAAAGATGGGACTGTTACTGTTTCCTTAAAAAAATAATTTGTAGGAGCCACTGATAGGGCTCTGGTTGTCCCTACCAAGAAGTAGAAAAGGACTGAAATTGTCAGCTTACATATACAAACTCCTCTGTTTGGCTTTTAAGTCCTTTGCCTCCTGGCCCCAACCTATCTTCTCAGCCTTGTTACATACATTAGGCCCCTTCCCACTATCTGCAGTTCAGCCCATGTTCCTCATACTTCGGACTTTTGTATAGCTATCCACCAAGCTTTGAATGAAGACCTCCCTTCACACCAATTCCTAGAATCCCTCACTTTCATGGTAACTCAACTCAAGTAGCACCTTACCATATTCTACACAAAGCCCTTTCTGAGACTTGCAAATACTAGTGCCCTCGCTTCCTAACTACTCTGTAATCAATGACCTTGTATTTATTCTGCATTGATTTATTCTGCATATACATCTATATGAGAGACTATATAGAAAGCCAGTCCCAAAGCCAGAAAGACCTGGGTTGAAGTTCCACCTCTTGCCCATAATGGATATATGGCCCTGGGCAATTGGCTTAACCTCTCAGTGCTCTAAGACATACTCTAAGATGATAAATTGCAAAGAAGGTGTCCACTGGCATTGGTAGGAAGAGTACAGTGATGAAATGATAGGTCTAGTCCCTAATTACTTATATATGTATACGTCATCTCCCTTGACTGAATATAAGTTCCTTAAGAATAGAGGCTGTTTTATTTTTTGCTTTTTAAAAAATATATGTAACATTTTATTTTCCTCAATTATGTTAAAACAATTTTTAACATTTTTTAAAGTTTTGAGATCTAAATTCTATCCTTCCTTTCCTCCCCTCCCTTCCCCTTCCCCCTCCCGGAGATGGTAGGTAATCAGATATAGGTTTGCATATGCAAACATTTCCATATTAGTCGTTTTATAAAAGAAGACTTAAGATGGAGCCAAGACGGCGGCTGGAAAGCA
>CM053626.1:238849647-238893946 GCA_028646595.1 Phalanger gymnotis | reverse complement strand
AGCTGAAGGGCTCTTAGCTACAGCTGCCTGGAGTCTCCGCATCAGCGCACCACCACCATGAGTGAGAGCCCTGTGCAAATGGCTCTGTCCTCTCTTCTTATAGGGCTTCAGATGTCATCAAACGTCATCTGAATGACCAGAACTTAGGCTGCTATGATTGGTTCTTGAGTTAGCCCCTCCCCTTAGGACCCTGGGAGGTTCACATCCACATAGGTTAGGTTAACACCTAATAGAGGTTAGAGCCTGGGGCTTAGCACTTAGTAAGACTAAATGAAATACACTGAATTACTCAAAAGAAACAAAGCCAAACTCTTCAAGGGCACTTGTTGAACTAAGTGCTAAGAGCCCATTTTGCTTACCAACACACTAGGGTGTCAATGAACTTAAATAGATAGGAATGGATGAATTCAATTCAGGTAATCACTACATATATTACTGGGCAAGAATTCCTTAGAAGAAATGGAATAGCCCTCATAATCAAAAAAGGGTGAGAAAAACAGTACTGGGGTATAATCTCAAAAATGACAGAATGATATCTGTTCTAATCCAAGGCAAACCATTCAACATCACTGTAATACAAATCTATGCTCAAACCACTGAGGCCAAAGAGGCCAAAGTTGCTCGATTTTACTAAGTCCTACAACGTGTTCTAGAAATAACACCAAAAAAAGATGGCGCATGGGGATTGGAAAGTTAAGTAGGAAATCAAAAGGTTATTGGAATAACAGGCAAGTTTGGCCTTGGAGTGCAAAATAAAGCAAAGCACAGGCTAATAGAGTTTTGTCAAGACAATTTGCTAGTCATAGCAAACACTTTTTTTCAACAACCCAAAAGGCAACTCTACGCATGGATGTCCCCAGATGGTCAAGACTGAAATCAGATTGATTATATGCTTTGCAATCAAAGGTAGAAAAGTTCTATACAGTCAATCATAAGAAGATGTGGAGCTGACTATGGTTCAGATCATCAACATCCTATTTCAAAATTGAGACTTTAGAGAGTAAAAAAAGAGAGTGCGAAAGCTGACTTGAAGCTTAATGTTTAAAAAAAACCCTAATATTATGAAATCTGGTCCTGGCAAACAGAGGGAGAAGAAATGGAAGCAGCATCAGATATTATATTCTTGGGCTCAAAAACCACTGTAGATGGCAACTGCAGCCATGAAATTAAAAGGCATTTGCTCCTTGGAAGGAAAGCTACCACAATTCTGGACAGCATACTAAAAAGGAGAGACGTCATCTTGCCAACAAAAGCCTGTATAGTAAGCTATGGTTTTTCCACCCATGATGTATGGCTGTGAGTTGGATTATAAGAAAAGCTGCGCTCCACAGATCAACACTTTCGAATTGTGCTGCTGGAGAAAACTTTTCAGAGTCCCTTGGACAGAAAAGAGATGAAATCAGTTAATATTTAAAGAAATTAATTCAGACTGTTCATTGAAAGGACAAATATTGAAGCTGATGCTTAAATACTTTGGCCACATAACGAGAAGACAGGACTCATTAGAAAATAACCTGATGTTGGGAAAGATTGAAAGCAAAAGGGGAAGGGGATAGCAGGAAATGAAAAGGGTTGATAGTGTCATTGAGCAATGAACATGAGTTTGGACAGACTTCAAGAGAGAGTGAAGGATAGAAAGGCCTGGCCTGGTATGGTCCATGGCATCATGAAGAGTCAGACATGACTGAATGACTGAACAGTAAAATGCTTCCTTTGCTTTCTGGATCATCTACAAATGTGATTCCTCTGAGCTTATGGGATTCCATAAATGACTGTTATGTAGAGTTACTGGGAGAATACCGGTGTTAAAAAGTTGGGCATTTGCAGAAGGGAGCATCATGGGGTCAGTGAAAGAAATGTACAATTTCTCAGATGGAATCCAGCCTGATTTCCTCCTCCCCTCCAGTTTTAGACCCTGTTTATTGTCCATCTTCAATACTTGTTCAAGAATATATAACAAATGGACTCCCTTTACAGGTGCATATCATAATCTGGACAGCATTCATATATCATTTTCCTTATGTGGATGATTCAGATGAGGCTCTTTCGAATGACTCTGGTTCTCACTGGGGCTTTGTAAAGTTCAAATTGATATCATTTGTAAATAGAAGCTTTGGGGGAGCTTTTTCACAATCAATAGAGAATCCTTCTTTTTTGGAGTCTTACAGAGCATCTTCTCTGATATCTTACGTGAACATATGTGTCTCTGTTTTATGCCTTGCTTAATGTTGATGTTCAGTGGATTGTGGAACAAAGTTATTTCCATCCATCACCATCATGAGAGACACCTTGTTTGAAGAAAGCCTATAAGGGTGTATTTGTTTTATACAGTAATGTGGTGTTTTTTTTTTAAATCAATGAGCAACAGACACAGAAAGATGATAATTCATAATAAAAAGAGCTTCTGCCTTTCCTTCTTGCAAACACACTTCCCAGCAATACATTCAGCAACAGCTGGGGAGGTATTCAGTTGGCTTCTTCCTTCCACATGCACATTCAGCCCAGCAAAGCCAAGGGAGAGCAAACATTGCCTCAAATCTGTTAGACTTGGCTATGCTTAGGCAGCTTGTTACTGCAGATCCACTCTTGCCATCTGGAAGCTAAGTGTCACAGGTGACGCTTGAAGTAACTGCCCATGGTGCCATTGATCACAGATCTAAAGCTCACAGCCACAAAGACATTTGAATGCCCCCTTGTATGGCCTCCTGCCTCCTAAAGGAGAAACTAAACTATCTTCTTAATGTAGTTTGCTATTTCCTTGCCTCTTTCTTAATGATAGCAATTTCTTAGTAAATCTCCTGGGGGTTTTTTGCTCCCAGACCTCCACGGTTTTTTTTTTTATATTGGTGAGTCTTTGCGTAGAAAAGAAACAGAGACTTACTGCTTGGCTTCAAAGAACAAAACTAGGAGCAATGGGTAAAAATGGTAAAAGATCAGATTTTGACAATGTCAAAAAAAAACTTAAGAGCAACCACAGAGACAGAGTTGGAAATTACCTCAGAGACCATCTAGTCCAATGCTCTCATTAACTAAGATTCGAGGTGTTTAAGGAACTTGATCAAGTCACACAAGAAAGTAGAATGCTTGCTGCTGCCTTAAGTAGCAGTACCACTTGTTAGGGATGTTGTAGAGGGAATATTTATTCAGATATGGATCAGATGAGATAACCTCTGAGATCTCTTCCAGCTGCTGGTTTCTAAGGGTATAAGAAAATAACAAATTTTGTTTATAGGATAGCATTAGGGCCATAGTAGGGATAGTAGAAAGGGACACAATGAAAACTTTTACTGTTTTGACACTAAATCATTTACCCTACCATTTGTATTAGTGAGTATTCTAATCATGACTTTTATTTCATGAAACAACCTTTTTACAGCAACAGAATGGGGATCATTTTAAGGCTCTGTCTCAGCCTCAAAATTATTTCATTCCATATAATGGTAAGAGGAGATCATATAGCAAGTAATTCAGATAGAAAGGTCACCAAACCACATCCCCAGGTCTTTCCTCTCATTTCAATTACTGATCATTAGGAAGAGAGATCCTGTCACACCTTTATAAAAGGAGGGTAAAAGAATTTTTTTCCTTGACATTATCATCCCATTTTTATTTGGAGGAGGAAGGGTAAGGGCAAAATATGAGAACCCATTCAGGGAACACTTTATCCTTAACCAAATTTCAGTTGGTAAAAACCTAATTTCTGTAGAAGTGAGATCAATCCATTTCTTTTCTAAAGTATCTGGTGAGATGAATGGTTCTCTTGACTATTCGAGTTATTTTGGAGGTCTAACCCATGAGGCTTACAGTGTAGCGACCTCATTATACTGCTCTCCTCACTTTTCCATTTGCCATCTCTGAGCTTCCTTTACAAGGCTCAATGAGCAACTAAAAACTTCCTATGCAACCATAATTTCTGGGTGCTCATCAAGACCACATCTCCCTCATAAACCAGTTACAGTCCCATGAAAGAATGTGAATTCATAAAAACTAAACCTACTTAAAGGCCAAACCATTTGGCATTGGTGTGTTCTGCATGTAAAATGAGGTCTTGTGTGCACTATTCAGGTTTCATCACATTAAACAATCCTCCAGCTCCTCCATTATGGTACTTTACTGTATAACCAGTGCAGCCTGTGGAAAGAAAACCAGCCCCATTTTGAGTAAACTCAGGCAGACTTTATTCTTAGCTAGGGACTCGCTTCAAACCATTACAGAACCTCGTGGCCTCCCTGGCTATGGGGTCAGCCAGCCTAAAAGTCAGCCCCTACTAACCCCCAACCTCCCTCCAGGACTTGGGCAATGCAATGAAATGCACGTTCGGGCAGCTCACCATAAATAGCATCCTGAAACCATTAAAAGCACATCAGAATTCGCCCTAAGTGCAATGAACTGTGATCTGGGTGCAGATTGCCCCTTAGAAAACCAGTTTGCAAGTGGATAGCTCCTCTTGAGTCCCTCGGAGCTTATGATCTTACTAATGTTGAGCCCCTACCTCGTAAATTTTTTCTGCCAAGGAAACGTGAACAAAACAATGAATGGGCGGTGTTTTGCCGGGAAAGCCAGTTCAATTGTTCTTTTGGAATCAAAGACCTCAGAGATGATCTGTTCCAACTCTTTCACTTTACAGGTGGATAAACTCAGGCCCAGAGAAGTAGCTCTTACCTATGGCCACATAGTGGGTAATGAAATTGTTGTAATAACCCAGTTCCCCGCTTGCTACTGCTCTTTCCACTAAAATCAACTAAAGAATTCAGTAAAATAACAAGCAATCGAAAAGCGCTGGGGTATAAGGGATAGGTGGTGGGTCTTGGAGTCAAGAAACGCAGGTCCAAGTGCTGCTTCTGCTACATATCAGCTATGTGGCCGTGGACAAGTCGTTTAACCTCTCGCTACCCCAGCAACTCTCTAAGGCTATAAGTTACAAAAGAGTTTGTGATCTGCATCAGTGAAAGAAGTTTCCAACACCAGGAAATCCTAACATCAATGAAATCATAGATCCTGACCAAAATTTGTAAAGTTACAACAACAACAACATACTTCCTGTGTGACTCTGGGAAAATCTCTTAATGTCCCAGGAAACTTTCTAATACTACAAGTATTAGAAATGAAATCACAGGCTAGAACAAAAAAAAAATCATCCAATTTAGAACTTAACTAACATTTCAGCCTCTAAAGGCCCTCATAGCCAAGGCATCCACACTAAGTAGGACACTATATTTAGAGTCAAAAGACCTGGGTTCACATCCCAGCTCAGCCACGTGTGTTACCTTGAGAAGGTCATTTACTCCCTTTGAGCTTCAATCTCCTCATCCATAAAATAAGGACATTAAGCTAGGATTCTCTAAGAGTTGGCTCAGATCTAAATCTGTGATCCTATGAGCAGATAGGTGGTAAACACAAATATATACGTACATATCTGTGTGTATATATATATATATACATACGTGTATATATGTATGTATCTACATGTGTATATAGGTTATATATACTTGTGTATAGGTACGTATGCATATACACCTGTGTCTGTGCATGCATATTCACAAATGCGTGTTATGTGTATAGGTGTGGATGTGCATATGTGCCTCTATAAATCATATGTGTCCATCTATGTGCATGTGCATGTACATATGTATATGTACATATAAGGTATATATGTATACCTATATATACATCAATGTGAGTATAGCTTGTATATGTATATATAGATATATACACATGTGCTACACATGCATGCATCTATATATTGCACATATAGATTGTAATATATACATTGTATTGTGTTGTATACATATATAGGATTTATACATGTGTGAATTGTGTGTGTATTTATTTGCATCTAGATTTAGGCATGTGTGTATACACATATATGTATAACAAAAAATCATGCCCACTAAACTTTCTCTTCTGAGTAAATACTAAATAACCCCCTAAGTCTTTCCAAAGTGCTTGTATGTCTTAGTTTCACATTTCCCCACCATCCCGAGTGTCCTTCTTTAGAATGACTCAAGATTATGAACATTTCAAAACTTCCAAAGTTCTGTGATTTCATCACACATCATCCATTCATCTGGCTAGTTCTACTGTAGGCACAGATAACAGTCCCTCCAAAAATGGTTTTGTGAATTGATGTATTCTCCACCGAAAAAAAAAATCATCCCTTGAAGCACTCCTTTTGTTAATTAGCTATTTGACCTTTGTTAAGTTGTTCCCTAGATGGCAGTCCATTGCCACACCCATACCAAGCCTTTCTATTATGGAAGGATCTTTAGAGTTTGCCCTCTACTGGTGCTAATCTTTGGAAACCTAGATTCATCTCCAAGCCCTGAGGAAATGTTGGAGTAAGATTTATCAAAGTCTTTCTAAAATAAACTCCTGGACTGGACACAATACTCCATATGTAGTGTGGGCAAAACCACAGGTAGCATAATAGAATATCACCTTCCTTGTTCTTAAATCTATTCTTTTCTTATCAGTGCCTAAGGTTGCATTAGCTTGTTTGGTTACTGCTGTCACACTACTACTCATGCTGAGGTTGTAGTCCACTAGAACCCACAGATCTTTTTTCACATAAACTATTTTTAGGTCAAAATTGATCCAAGATGTCAAAAAGGGCTAAAGAGTACCTGTCTCCTCATGCAAGAAGAAAATAAAAATGAAATAGAAACACCAGAGAGAAGAGAAATAGCAACGGACAAAAAAAAAATTAAATTCTCAAATATTTTCATGACCTCATCAATTTGGAAGTACCCTCCAAAAAAGAGGGTAATAACTCATATGCGCCTGTCCATTCTGTGTGACTTTTGTCCAGGTGCTACAGGCTTTCTTCACTTTCTTGACATCCTATGCTTGACTGGTACCTGTTGGTACCAGTGAGACACGCTGGCTCTCCACCTCTCCTATCTCTCTCTCACCATGTGACCAGGCCTTCTCTTCCTATCATATGTTGTCTTGATGACATCTTTCACTCCTATTCTTTTTTGGAAGTTCCCCTTTGTCATATATTGTCAATGGTTATGCCCACCATATGCTTCTCTGCGGCTTTCTAGATGGCACCGATTGTTCGTTCTTCAGACTGTTATTGTCTATACCTTGTCCTGGCATCTAAGTTGGTGGTAGAGCGATGAGCATAAGCACTTTCTAAGCAGGTGACCTGGGTTCAATTCCTGGCCAACACGACTTTTTGAGAGGCAATGTTACATAACAGATGGACCACGTGAGTTGGAGTCAGGAAGACCTGTGTTCAAATCCTATCTCAGTCACTTACTATCTATGTGCCCTTGCTCTACTCACTTAATCTCTGACTAAATTTATTCTTCTCTAAAATGAGGGCAGCTAGGTGGCACAGTAGAAAAAGTACTGGGCCTGGAATCAGGAAGACTCACATAATCCCTTGTTTTATATTTAGCTGTATACATGGTTTACCTCCCTCTCTAAACAGTAAGCTCTCTGAAGGCCAAGGCCATGTTTCATCTTACTTTGGTTCCCTTCCATCAACTAGAAAAAACCTTGCTTTTGCATAGGAGTTTCTCAATAAATATCTTTCATTCCCCAAGAGCAATCCATGGACTGTGGGAAAACCTACATGTTAGAGCCTTTCTCAAAAAGAGGGAGAACAGTCACTTGAAGATGGCCTGGCTGACCTGACATTATAAGAACTTGCTCTAACTCTTCTATGACAATCAATGGCTGACTTTTAAATACTGCCTTAAGGTTTACAAAGCACTTTCCATGAGTTATCTCATTTAATTCTTACCATTTTGTGAGGTATGATATGCCTCTCAAGGAAAAGTGTAAAAGCCATATCATACATAGTCTATTTTGGAACATGAGGGCTCTGCCTCTCCCCCATCCAGAACTCCCCTAACACCTAAATTAGTAGGTATTTTATTTATTTGTGTTTTCCTGACATTCTTCCCATCCCTACCCTGGCCAAGAGAAGGCAAAAGGTTAAAGATTGTACATTTTCTAAACTATATAAAACAACCATCCAACAAGCATTTATTAAGCGGTCACTATGAGCCAGACACTGTGCTAGACGGTGCCCTCAAGAAGCCTCCATTCTATAGGGAGAGCACTGCATTTTACCCAGAGCTCAGGATTTTGTTCTACCCATGTATATGTCTAATAAATGTTGAATTGAATTAAATTGCCTTCCCCGTGAATTTAATCCTGTCAACCTGAGGAGAGAGTCAAGAACTGGCGGCTTTTGAGAGAAGTTCAATCTCATCCGTCACCTGCACCCCGACATTCATCTGATGAAGCTCAGATGGAAAATATGTGAGCTGCCAAGCTTGCCCTACCCTCTCCCCACTGACAGTAGGAGTAAATTGCATTTCCTTGGAACCAACCCAGGAATCTCTTCTCTCACCAGTTCCGAGTTACTTTTTGAAAATTGCATCCGCAGAACTAAAACAGCCATGTTGGAACAGACAAAGCAATGGATGGGGAATTGGAGGGACAGAAATCTAGGACTAATTTGTCACGTGATCTTCAGCCTCAGTTTCCTCATCTGTCAAATGAAGTACTTGGACTAGATGATTTCTAGGGTCCCTTCCAGCTCCAGAATCCTAGGAGCCTATGAAAGAAGCCCTCAATGGCCAGTCACTTTCCTGTCCTTATACCTCTCCCCCTCTTCTAAACAAACATTGCTATTCAGTGCCTGGAAAATTCCAATGTTGTTCCAAATTTATATATTACTTTTCCATTATCTCAGAGTAATATTAATAATAATAACAGTAATAACATCTTCCTTCTCCCGGAAGAGGTCCTGGCCATTGCTTGTACTTTTCTGGTTTGGTATACCCTGGTGGGCTCCCTTTTTTTTTTTCCTTTTTCCTCCTCTTGAGTGGAAAATGTTACTTCTAGCTGCTGGATTTAATTTAATTTAATTTAATTGCAGTATTTTGCACACATGCCCAGAGGCCTTTGGGTAACACTTGCATTTTTAATAAATCTAATATATAATAATGACTTTGTTTTTAACTTTCCACTGAGAGCTGAATCCTGAGTTGGGTGTAGAACTCCAGACAGGGGTGTCTAGGTCCTCCCACCGTGACTGGATTTCAGGGAATCATAGGGTTCCTAACTGGCTGCTCCTCTGCTCACTGTTCCCACACACCTGTGTTTAAAGTCTGCATTCAAACTTCCCATAAGGATTGAATGGACCAGTTGTTTCCATCAAAATGACCAAACAGATTGTGAGTATAGACACATCCCAGGCTTAGTGGGATTCGGAATAAGCAGAAGCCACCAGTATATGGAACTAACAGAAGTATCTGATTGGGCACCAGTGGCACATTGGCTGGGAACAGACCGAGTGCTCAAGGAAAGAGAACAGCCATTACTTTTTAGGAGAATGTTATTTTGATTGTTGCTAAGGAGACTCTGTGACAGTATATTCTGGGGAGGCACCTTTCCTAAGTGACTGGCTTAGATCTGCCCTTAGCCTCAAGTCACCATGGAGGAGGAGGGGTAATGATTAGTAATAACAAATAGAATTCATATAGCATTTGCTAAGCTTACAAATATCATCTCATTTTATCCTCACAACAACCCTGTGAGGTAAATGCTATTATCATCCCCATTTTATAGATGAGGAAACTAAGGCAGACAGAGGTTAAGTGACTTGCCCAGGGTTACACAGCTAGTAAGTATCTGGGGTTATATTTGAACTCAGGACTTCTTGACTCTAGGACCCACTGGGCCATCTAGCTGTCAATAATCAATAACTGATTAAATACAATTTAATAATTAATTTTAATTATTAATTTATTATATTATATTATATATATTACATATATTATATAATAATTTATAATTATTTAATAATTAAATTCACTACCACTACAGATCAGTGGCTACATAACAGATAAAGAGATAGCCTGGGAACCAGAAAGTTCTGGTTCAAATTCTTCCTTTGACACATAAGCCTGCCCCAGATCACATCTCTTAACTTCATAGTTAACAGGCAATTCTCTAAGACTGTTAAGTTTCAGAGGAGGTGCTGGTCTTCATTACTAGCAGAGAAGTTCCTATTCTTGTCAAAATAGCAAGTCAAGTCCCATAATCACTGATGACTAGAAGAAGGAGCCCCACACTTGGGGTAAGGCGAGTCCTAGGTTCTCTGCTCTGAATGAACTAGAGTCTAGTTCTAGACTAGAACTAAAATCCCCTCAATAAAAGGATTTATTCTGTGAAGTTTGGATTCAAAAGGCTGCGACTGAAGACCTAGAGGGCCATATGTGGCCTCAAGGCTGCAGGTTCCCCACTCCTAGACTAGACTATACTGAATAAGCCACTTACTTCGCTAAGTGTGGTTCCTCATTTCTAAGAGGATATAACAATACCTGCATTCCCTACCTCACAAGGATTGTCAGGTGGAAAGCACAAATCTCAAACAATTTTGAAATGGGAGACATTATCTGTAGAGCTTACATGTTTAATATGTACCCTATCGTTCTAGGCTTATCGATATCTTGTTTTATAAGTTACTCACATGCCATCCCTTTGTTGCTATAACTTCCATTTCCATAGCACCTTCAGGTTTACAAAGCACTTGATTAGAAACAAATTGGTAGGCAGATAGTATAAATACAATATTAGCAATCCCAATTTTATAGATTAAGAAACTGGTTTAATTTAAATTTAATTTAATTGTAGTTTTTGCAAACATGTTCAGAGGCCTTTGGGGAATGCTTGCATTTTTCATAAACCCAATATGTAATAATGACTTAGTTTTTAACTTTCCACTGAGAGGTGGAAAAATTAAGTGATTGTCCATATGAGGTCACTCAATTAGTAAGCACCAGAGCAAGGATTTGAATACTGATCTCTCCTAACTCCAAGTCCAACACTCTTTCCTCTACAGCATTCAGTATCCATCTATATTGGACCAATCGGATTCAGATTATAAACTCCTTTCAGTCAGAAATCATGACTTATGTTTCGTAGAATCATAGATTTCTATCTTGAAGGACCCTTAGAAACAATCTAGCCCAAGTTCATTTTGGTTCCTTCCTCATTCCACGTCACATGAGTCTGATACAATGCTTTCCAACTCTCATTAGACTATGAGTTTCTCGAGAGGTGGAACTGTGTTTGTCTTTCTTTATATCACCAGAATTAAACATGATGCCTATCACATATTGGGAGCTTAGTAAATGTTTCTTGACTCTGTTCCACCAAAGGCACTCAACGAAAGCTTCTTTTTTTGCTAATAAAAATCTTAACATATCTAAAAACTTTCTATGCCCTGGTCACTGGCTTAGTCCAATCAATATTTGATATAATGGGACTATGAAAAAAAAAGATTCAGGCATTTTCCTTTTGTTTATCATAATAGTACTTGACCCATACTTTCATTTTGACCCATACGCTTAAGGAACTGAGAAATTAAGACTGGTGCTAACAGTGGCTGAGAAATTTGGCCAAATTGGAGGCATCCAAAACAAGCTATGGGATTAGTTATGTCAAATTGTCAGTGAGTAAAGTGCTATATGATCGAAGGAATGTAGATTTGGAGGTGAAAGGGAATTTGGAATCCTTTCATTTTGCCGAAGAGAAAACTAAAACACACATAGTCTGCAGGTGAATCTGCCTGCTTCAAGTCTCTTCCGGCTCCAATCCATCCTCCATTCAGCCACCTAAGTGATTTTCCCAAAAGTGCAGATCAGACCTTGTCACACCCCCCCTCCTCTTTTTTGTGTCCTGGATTGAATACAAAATGTCTGGTTGGTGTTCAAAGCCCTTCGTAACCTAGCCCCCTCCTACCTTTCCAGTCTTCTTAATCCTTGCTACAAACTCTTCAATACAGTGACACTGGCCTCCACGTTATTCCAAGAACAGGACACTCCACCTCTCAGTTCCCAGCATTTCCTTTGGCTGTCGGCCATTCCTGGAATGCTCTCCTTCCTCATTTCCATCTACTGGCTTTTTTTAAGTTCCAACTAAAATCCCAATTTCTGTAGGAAGCCCTTCCCAACCCTTCTTAAATTCTAGTTCCTTCCCTCTCTTATTTATTTTGTTTCTTGTCTCCCCTGTTAGATTAGGAACTCCTTGAGGGCAGAGACTATCTCTTACCTCCTTTTTTCCCCAGCCCTTAGCACAGTGCCTAGCACATAGTAGGTATTTAATAAATATTTATTGACTGACTCAAAACAGTTAAGTCATTACACTTACTATCAGTTACACAAGGGATGATCAGTTACTCCAACAGCAGCTAAGGACTGGGCTGTAGATTTCTACAGATGGCTTTAACTCCTATAAGAATATCAGCTGCTACACCTGATAGTAGCTCCCTGTGAAGTGTTGATTGTGATTGCTCTGCTGGGCAAGACAGGACCTAGAAAGTAGCACTCACCAGCAACATCTATGTTCTCACTGGGATAAACCTTATCCAAAAATGGGCCCAGAAAAGGGAAATATGCTCTTGTGGCCCCAAAACTTTATTATACCATAAGAAGAGTAAGAAATCTTGATTACTTGGTATAGTCAAAGAAGGGACTGTTCTGGTCAGTATAAGTATGAAATGCCCCTATACTGATGGCTCAGTTTCATGGGGTTCAAATAAGTGTTTATTTTTTTTACCTTAACCCCCAAAATGTATGGCACATAATTTTCTTTTGATGATTTTGGAGGCAATTTAAGTTAACTAGTTCTATTTAAATAATCTGGGAATTGCAAAGAATACAAAGAAAGCCTAAAAGGCAATATCTACCCTCAAGGAACTACAACCTAGTTGGCAAGGCAAGTCTTTCATATATAAAAACCTGAGGATAGTATCTGGCAGGATACAATTGTCTCAGAGTCATTCATGAAGCAGTTTTATTTGATCATACAGCCAGGCTTGTTTAAAGGGACTTTCCGTTGGTAGAATGCCCAGCCATTTTATTCCACCTCCAAAAACTCCAACCACATTTTCATATGCAAATCAGTCACTATCATAAAATGAAAAACTTTCTTGTTGCAAAATGCAAATGAATTTAACAAAGCATGAGGCTTATGCAATTACAAAAAATGTCACTACAAAATCATCAAGTTTCTCAATTGGATTCTTTAAATTAATTTTATTCAGAATAGTGGACTATATTCCTAAAATACATAATTTCTTTTTTAAAATAAGCCTGCATTTCTAACAATAATAATAACAATAGCTAACATTTATAAAGTGCTTACTATGTGCCAAGCAATGTGCTGAGTGCTCTGTAAATATTTACCTCATTTGATTCTCACAATAGTTCTGGGGAGTAGGTGCTATTATTGTCTCCATTTTACAGATGAGGAAACTGAGGCAGTCGAGAGATAAATGATTTGCTCCAGGTCACACGCCTAGTCAGTAGCCAAGGCCACATTTGAACTCAGGTCTTCCTGATCCTAAGACGTCTCTTTCTTGTCTTCTAACCACATAGTTGTCTCTTAAGGTGTCTTTGAAACAGTAGATTAGGACCTATTTGCAAATAATCATAGAGTTTGTAAATGTCCCAACTGGATTTGAACTCAGGTGGGCCTGGAGTCAGGAAGACCTCAGTTCAAATCCAGTTGGAACATTTACAAGCTGTGTGATCCCAACTAGGCAAGTCACTACCTGGCACATAGTAAGCTCAACAACGCCGCCTAGTGGTAGAAAACCACTTTACATCCATTATCAGAAGAGAGCTAAACCTTTACTTGATTTCCTTAGATTAAGAGAGGAGTGTCTGTCTGTTTCTCAATTCCTAGAGTCCTATCTCTGAGTGGCATTTCTTCCCCTCAGACGGACTAAGTCTCCTGGAACTAAGCTTTTAGAGAAAATACAACGTAAGATAAATGGATCCCACAGACATTTAATTTGTTTGTGAAAATACTTTGGAGCTAAATTGTAGTCGATTGTTTTAGACAACCTATTTAAGTTTGAAATGCCTTGTAACCACTTAATTCCATAGTAGTAGCAGTAGTAGCCACTACCTGGCACATAGTAAGCTCAATAAATGTTGGTTACTATTATTATTATTATATCACTAAAAGAGCTGAAGTTCTAGCCTCTGGGCTCAAAGGCAAAAGAAAAATAGTGGAGAGTCCCTTCCTTCTCTTGTGAGGAACAGGTAAAATTCAGCCAAAGGTTCCAACTGGAGCCCAGAAGCCAGTAGCAAAGAAAGAGAAATTCTGAGACCACGTGCCCAGCAGAATAATGCCTAGCAAACAACCCCAAGACCAGAGGAGGACTGCTAGCAAGGGATCATATTACCAGAAAAGACCATCTACCATGTTAAGACCAGTGGAGAACAGGCCAAGTAGGAACAGTATTATGACATCACCAGAAGATACCAGCAACCCTCCAGCACCAGAGCTATGAGCTGGCCTTCTATGTGCCAAATGTATCCTCTACGTGTGTTCACCTGTAGGAGCCTATGGGCTCCCTATGCATGAGCACACACATGTTCCCTACATATGTGTGCTTCTGCACTAGTTTCCAAGGCTTGTCCACTATTCTTACTGATGTATTTTTAAGATATCCCAGGTTCATAGGGATAAATTTATATTACTGTTTTTGCACGTATGGTATTTGATGAAATGCTTTTGCTTTGAACTAATTATGTCCTCCGGCTGACTAGTAAAAGTAAACCTATCAGTGGGTATACATGACCTATCGTTTTTGAGTAGATACAGACCTAGGGGATACCTTGAACTGAGTGTAGAGTTTTTAGGGCCCCTACGTGTGAGAGGGGAAATTCCCCAGGTGTTGTAATAGATCATATTAACATTAGTCAAATAAGTGATGCGTGTATTGTGTAAACTTAGGACTGATTGCTTTCCTAATGTATATTGGACATTAGCCAACAAATACATCTGATGTCAAGATGATCTGGATAATGTTGATATTTTCTCTGGTTTAGGTTTTAACCCTGACATACACTCAATTCAACAGACATGTATTATGTACCTATGTATCTCACTGCATCTTGGAGATGACCCTTGGTTCTCAAAAATTATTCCACACGAACAAAAGTTATGGCAAGTTTTACCAAAATAAAAAGTCTTCAAATACAGACAAGTCTTGTTCACATCTAGTTCACATCTCTGATTGATTCAATTCACCTGGAAAAAGGAGGATCTAGGCTAAGTGGGATGATTTGACTCAATCAACCCTCACCCTTTCATGAGGATGTCTTTAAAACACTTTATTTCAGAAGCTTTATCAATTCATTACCAACTTTGTTCTTTAGAAACTGTTACGTATTTAAACCTATTCACAGTAAAAGACAAAAATTATAAGTAAATCCTGCCTCCCCTATTAAAACTGAATGCAGTATGTGAATCTCTCATAATTGAATAGCAGCCCTTTGGCAAATTTTTAAACTTACCACTTTCATAAACAATAAAATTTGAATTTAGAAATAGTACCTGCCTGGGTGTAGCCAATGCAGAGCCTACACTTGCTAACTCATAGCTACTTTGGGTTAAAGATTCTATAATTCTATGTAATTCTAAAACAGAATACAAACTAGATAAGACTTATTCTGTCCTAAGTTCTGGCTCTTGTTATCTTGTCTTGGTGAGACTTCCAAATTCAGAGAAAAAGAAGGGAGTACTGGAAAGGATCAGGTCTTTACTTTCCTGGAACCTTTTCAGTACTCGTTTTGAGGAATTTCAAAAGTCTCTCCAGCTACTCTAGTGTAAATCCCTAAAAGGAAGACTATTACCCTGAATTAGGAGTACCTCTTTAAAAACAATAAAAATGACAACTCACATTTATAGGGCACGTTAAGATTTATAACACAATTTATCCCATAGCACTTTAGGTTAAGTAGCACAAGTATTTTTCATCCTGTTAGAGATGAGGAAACCAGGGCTCACAAAGTCAAAGTGATTTCCTTGATTGTACAGATATCAGATTCTTACCCACCCAGTTCTCTTGACTCTATATTTGCTGCTCTGAACACAATTTCTTAGAACTCCCACATGCTTTTTATCCTTTTAATGCTTTTTTGGGTCTGAATCTATGAGTTCATCAGTCACGGGAATTCCTTATCGTTCATTAATTACTTACAGTATCAGATTATTGTCTAGGCCATTGAGAGTTTAGATAACTTACCCATCATCACACAACTAGTATGTGTCTTGGCAGGACAAAAATATCCCTTACCTGTGCTTGACCCTATGTTATTGGCAATTTTTGTCAGTCACTTGAATAAAGATAAAGATGACACATTCATAAAGTTCATAAATGATGCAGACCTGGGAGAGATAGCTAACACAGAGGATTACAGAATCAGGATTCAAAAGTATGTTGACAGGCTAGAGCTTCAGAGAAATCTAAGAAGATGAAATTCAACAGGCATAAATATAGTCTTAAGTACTAAAATGGGGCGGTGTAGGGTAGCACTCGTTCTGAAAAAAAAAAGGGGATGGGGAGGTTTAATGGACTATAAGCTCAAAACAAGTGAGCAGTGTGATATGGTGGTCAAAAAGGCCAGTGTCTCAGGTGGTATTTATAAGGAAATAGCTCCCAGAAATGGGGAGGTAATACTTCCACTGTACTCTGCCCTGGTCAAATTTTGTCTGGCATATTGCGTTCCACTCTGGCAATCATGGTTTAAGAAGGACATTGATAAGCTGGAGAGACAACAGAGTCAGACAACAAGGATGTTAAAGGGCTGTAAGTCCAGCATGTTTATTTCGAAGAAGAGAAGATTCCTAATAGATGTGTTCAAGTGTTTGAAGGGCTGCCATATGTAGACTTGTTCCATTTAGCTCTAGAAGGCAGAATCAGTAGCAACTGGTAGAAGTTGCAAAGAGGAAACTTTAAGTTTCATGTTGGGAAAAACTTCGTAAAAATAAGAGTAATCCAAAAATATAATGAGATAACTAGAGAGGTGGTAGTTTCCCCCTCCTGAATCTAGACACCCTCATTGAGATGTTATAATAGAAATTCCTTTCAGGTATGGATTGGACTAGAAGGCTGCTCAAGTCCCTTCCAACTCTCAAATTCAGTGATTCTGCCCTGCTGGCTCCTACTCTGCCCACTGAAACACATATCATTATATGTCATTACAGATTATCTACCATGTATCACTCACATCCTTATGTGGGACTAGTATACTATAAATCCATGACAAACTACAACTTGTTCAGGACCTATAAAGGCACATTACTAGATTGTAGACTCTTTGAGACCACAATCAATCAATCAACATTTATTAAGTGTCTACTATGTGCCAGCCACTATGCCAAGTGACGATGATACAAAAAATAGGCAAAAAAAAACAGTCCCTGCCCTCAAGGAGCTCACAGACTAATGGACAATGACTTTAATCATCTATTTAGCCCCCAAGTCCTCAAATAGTACCTGAATATAGAAAGCCAAATAAACTGAACTGAATATTTCCGATCTTTATTCCAAATCACTTAGGTCTCAAATTTAGAGTCTGAAAAACAGATTCAATTTCTCAAAGTTGAAATTAAGATAAGTACAAACTAGGCCAGGTTTATCTGACACTCGATAATATTAAATTTTTGACTCTATTATTAATGCCAAGGCTTGAAATAGAGAACTTCTTAGTAATATTCAAACTTACATTAAAGAGAGCTTCTGCTGGGTTAAAAATTAGGTTTTTCATCCCCTTCCTGTTGCACAAGGTAGCAAATTCATAAACAAAGCATTTACTAAATGGCTTTACTTTAAATATAAGGGATATTTAATTCAGGAAATCAGCATCTACAAATGTTTATTTCATCGTGTTCTGTAACAGATGAATTGTCAGAGTGTTACTCAGCAGTGGAAATGAAGATGCTAAGTAGGATGCAAGACCATTCAGCCTTCTCAGTGTGTAACTTAGTTTGCAGTATGCAAATAATTTTACAGAGATCCCAGAGGAAATTATTTTCTTTTCCAACCACTGGTTTGAATTAGCTCTTTAAAGTCTTTAATCTTAAAATCGGAAGTTTCCTTTCACCAAAAGTCAACTCTGGCAAATGCCCCAAAATGGAGTTCCTTTTGGGATTCCCAAACCCAAGTTAATTTCCTGAATTTATCCAATCCTCCTTCCTACCCCCTCCTTATGCCTTAAATTTTCAGGTAAATCGTACTTTTAAGAGACACGACCATTCCTATGTCTTTAAGATGAACAGAGGAAACAGGGAAAAGATCCCACAATGACTTTGTGCAAATGACAGTGAACTCCAGGTTTCAAGATTAACAAAATCAAAGTACTTTTGATTTTGAAAAAGACATGTCAATTGACTGTCCCCCTCACCATCCTTGTGACTACCCAAACCAAAACTTCCTTTCTAGGCCATTCCACTTATCTCTATCTCCCCATTAGAATGTAAGATCCTTAAGGACTGGGAGTATAACATTTTTGTATTTTTAATGCCCTTTCTCACCACAAAACACAGTGTTTGTGTGTATATGTGTGTATGTTCAATCATTTTCAATTCTTCATAACCCCATTTGGGGTTTTCTTGGCATACAAACTGATTTTCTATTTCCTTCTCCAGCTCATTTTACAGATGAGAAAATGAGGCGGAGTTAAGTGACTTACCCAGGGTCACACAGCTAGTTAGTATCTGAGACTGAATTTGAACTCATGAAGATGAGTCTTTCTGATTTCAAACCCAGTACTATATCCACTGTGCCACCTAGCTGCCCTGGAAACTGAAAGAATATCACCTCCCAAACCTCCTTGCTCAATCAGTATTTGTTTCTATACAAAAATAAGAGGTGCCAAACCAAATCAGTCTATTCTTTAAAAAAAACTTAATAAATGCTTTTGGATTGATTGAGTGAGTGAGTAGAATGTTTCTTGGCTAGGGTACAAAAAGATTGTATGCTTCATTAGCCAGAAAAAAGCAATAGCTATGAGGAGCGAGTGAGCCATCGGCACCAACTGCCGACTGACTGCCACCTATAGAACAGGTGAGCCAGCCTCGCTGAAGCAGCATTGGACTCCAGTGGACAGGTTCCAGATAAGTCATCATCACCATCACCTTGACCACAGTCTCCTCGCAGACCTTGATGGAGATAGCCCAAGACCTCGAACCCAAGAGCTATGAGCATAGCAAGACTTCCCAAATTACCAGCTTTGCTTCTAGCCTAGACCCAGCAGCCATCATTGAAGAGAACAATCACTGTGGAGAAGAGGCTTGCCTCCTTTCCTACCACTAACACCAACTGCCATTGAGAGAAATGTGAGCCCAAGGGTGGCAGCACCCCTCAGGCAACCAGTCTTCCTTCAAGCCATGCCCTTGAAGCTATCAGCCTGGAAAATGACCCTTCTGGAGATTCAACTTGGAAGCTATTTCTACCAACGTGGCAACCCTATGTCCACATCAGCCTCATCTACTGAAAACCCTCAAAAGAAAGTTCTCATGACCACTGTCAAATGGTTCAACATCAGAAAAAGATATGGTTTGATCAGTAAAAAATGACATTAAAAAGAGAGCATTACCATATGGTTTGCCACAGCACCCTGAAGACCAAGAGGCTTTTGATTTGCAGCTGAACTTCTTACATGGTTTTCTCCCCCATTAGAACATGATCTCTTTGAAAATAAGGATTCTCTTGTTTTTCTATTGGATACCATGGCATTTAGTACTGTGTTTTACACATAGCAAGTGTGTAATAATGATTTTGAATGCATACCTTCATTCATTCATTCCTGTCCCTCTCCCATTAGGTAATAGCATGAATTGATATAATGGGTGTTACAGCTACAGGCGGCATAGTGGATAGTGTTGGACTCCCACCCAGGAAGACTAGAGTTCGTAATCCTGCCCTAGACACTTGCTAGTTCTGTGACTTTATGCAATTCATTTAAATTCTCTTAGCCTCACTTTTCTTATATTTAAAACGAGAAGAGGAATACCACTTAACTATCTCTCAGGATTGTCAAGATCCAATAAGGAAATAAATGTAAAGTGCTTTGCAAACTTTAAAATGCTTTATAAATGCTGGCTGTTGTCATTATTATTAATTTTTGTTCCTACACTCCCTCCCCATTTCTACCTCTATGCTACAGAGAGAAGGGATCTTCTAAGGGTTTGTCTTAGAGTGGCGTATAAATGCCCACAACCTCCTAAAGACCCTCTAAGGAGAGCAGAATACTTCTGACACAATAAAGAGATGGGGGTTACTTTACTAAAACCTGATTAGAATCACAGGTGCTCTTCAGTAAGCTATGCTATTTAAAACTTGGCCCATTTAAAGTCTCATGTGTCATACTCCCACTCCCTAACCCATACCCTTGTAACTAAGACCAGCTCAGCCGTTATGTCTTGGGATGTTACCTTGTTCTGGGCCAGATCAGCCCAGCCCCTCTTTATTATACATCCCTCTTAATATTGTCACTCCCTTACTCAGAGACCATTAATGGCTTGCCTATGAGATCAAGTTGACAAGTCCCTTAATCCTGTAGGCCTCAGTTTCCCTATAGCTAGGAAAATGAAAGAGTCGGACTAGATGGCCTCTAAAGCCCCTCCCAGTTCCAAATCTAACAATCCTGTAACTCCTTTATCTATCATTCAAGGTACCTCAATACCTAAAGCTAATTAATCTTTCCATCCTTCTCTATTGTTCCCCTGAATAAAAATTTCTCTGTAGCCAGACTGGTGTATTTATTCTCTACCGAATGTAGTTTGAGCATTCATTTCACCTCCATACTTTTGTTCATACCAAAACCATCTCTCCTCCCTCCCCAATGCCATACCCACTATCTTCCTCTCAGCTTAATTAAATTTTACCCATTCTTTAAATGCCTGCTCAAGTCCCACTGCCACCATGGCTCCAACCCAGCTATAGTACCCATCATACTGATAGAGTGTCTTACCTAATGAAAAAGGGGCAAGAAGAAATGAAAGTGTATATTTTTCATATTTACTATGTGTAAATAGTCTTTCCTGACTACTGTAACCCTTAACAGTATCCACTTCCTCTGGGCTCATATAATACTTGTCATATGTAGTGTAAAGTGTTGTAGAGGCAGAATTGTACAGGCAAAGGAAGTCTTCAGAGGCTAGCTGTGTAGGCTTCCAGGAAATACAGGGTTTTCTTCCCTTTCTGGGGGAGACTGAAACTACCTGAGCTCTGAGCAAGCTGTAGCTCTCCCTAGCATAGAGGTTGGGATTGGGGAGGGAGGGCAGGAATAATGATAATAATGACAGCTAGCATTTATAAAGCACTTTAAGGTTTATAAAGCACTTTACACATATTGTCTTACACTTGATCATGACAACAATCCTGAAAGGTACGGAGATGTTATTACTATTGTGGTTGTTGTTATAATTATTATTAATTATTTTACAGATAAGAAAAGTGAGGCTAAGAGAAGTTAAATGAGTAGTTTAGACTGGAAAGAGAAGAGAAAAAAGGACCGAGAGACAGAGACAAACACAGAAAGAGATAGAGACAGAGACAGAGAGATGCTCAACACAAGATTCTAGCTGAAGGAAAGAGAGGCATTTTTCCAGTAGGCATTTTTCAAATTTTGCAATTCAAGTCTAGAGACAGGAAGTTGAGGGCGGAAGCACCATTGCTGCCCTTGGAACCCCTGCCTGAACCCAGGATGCTGCACCTGCCTCCCCTTTGAACCTCAGAATGGGACAGTCAGAAGAACAAAGGAGTGGATGCCCAAACTACTCACTGGGATTGCCAATTTTCCACCCAGGATTATAGGTCTCAGTAGCCCTGAGCAGAAGCTGATTCCAAAGCTTATTCTGTTCCATAAAGTTACCTTTCTAATTTCTCTTCAAGTAGTTTGAATTTTTGCCAGCTAGATAAAATCGAATCAATCCTAACTACTTTTGAGCTGTTTGAGAATATTTCCTAGTTGGCAAACAGCGGCTAGTTAAAAAAAAGAGTCGGTAAATGAATAGGATTTGTACAGAGATACAGAAAGGTACAATGTTCAAACTTCAATCTAAACCACCAGATCTTTATCCTGTTTTGGGGCCTAATCCAAGTGAGGAAGAATCTCAATGAAGTTTATTTATTAGTAATTTTTATGTTTCACAATAGCAAAGAAAGGTTAAACCCTGAGAATCTAGACCATTAAACCTATTAAAGCCTGAGACACAAATAAACAGATTGAAATGATAGAAAGAGGCTTGGCGGGTGGTAGGAAGTTCTCTTCTGAAGCAATCAGCCTATGGAAAGTTTAATCCCCTGATCGTCCTTTCCAAAGAAGTTCAAAGATTTCTATTGGTTTGAGTGAGGGGCAGAGCACAAATGTGGACTAAGTGAATATCATACCCTCAGAGCCAGCTAACAGTGAGTTGAGAATAAGTGGTGTCACCAACATTTTGAAGGTAGAGGCTAGCTGATCAAGGGAGTAGCTGGATTGTTTGTGGTACTAACCACTCCAATCATACTAATTGTTAGAACAGTATTTCTGATCATATAGTATTCATTGTATATTGCCTTCCATTTTTATTTCTATTCTCATATGCATATGCTCATCTTCCTGGATAGAGTGCCATCCTTAAGGAAATATTAAGCACCTACTATGTACCAAGCACTGTGCTTAATTCTGGAAATGCAGATATAAAAAAGAAAGACAGTCCCTACCCTCGAGGAACTTTTGGAGGAAGACCATAGACAAAAGGAGGAAAAGGAGAGGAAGGAGAGAAAACACCTGGTTAGGGAGGGAGATTTGGGGGATGATGGAGAAGTCCAAAGGAGAACAGCCAGTGGGAAATGAAGAAATGACCGGCCTGGATATCCTTCCTAAATGGAGGCTCTGAGAGGTACAGGGATGTTATTATTATTGTAGTTGTTGTTATAATTATTATTAATTATTTTACAGATAAGAAAATTGAGGAGAAGTTCTCTACCCTCCAATCAGAGGGGCAGAGGGCATTGATGAGGTATGAGATCCAGGGCTGATGATGAGGTCCCCGTAGGCATGACAGAGAAATCCAGAGGAGCAAAGCAAGGTGGGAAATGAAACTTCTTTGTACCCTCTTCATTGCCTATCAGTTTCCAGGCCAGAGCTGTCTTCATGTTCCCAGCCCTTAAGACAGTGACTACTGAATAAATACTTGTTGACTGACTCATGATCTCCATGTTCCCTATCCAGTGACACTGGACTCCTTGCTGTTGTTCAAACAAGAAAATCCATCTCCCAGCTCCAAGTATTTTCACTGACTATACCCTATGATTGGAATAAATTATATACATAATAACAATCTTTGAAAAATCATTAATAAAATACATGAAAATGTGGGTAGTTTTGTGGCAGAGTCTGGAAAAAACTAATCAAGAAGTAGTTTGTTTAGAATACTAGCTTTTGCTTACTCTTCCTCCTCATTTCTGCCTCCTGGCTTCCTTAGCTTCCTTCAAGTCTTAACCAAAATCCTATCTTCCACAAGAAACTTTTCCTGATTCCCCTTAATACTAGAGCCTTTCCTCTACTGATTATCTCCAATTTATCCTATACATAGCTTTTTTGGTACATAATTGTTTTCATGTTGTCTCACCTATTAGACTGTAAACTCCTTGAGGACAGGAACTGTCTTTTGCCTTTCTTTGTATCCCCGGTGCTTAGCATAGCACCTGGCACATAGTAGGCACTCAATAAATGTTATTAAATAATGTAATAGATGTTATAGGTGCCAAGTAAATATATATTTTCTTTATTTTTTTCTGTGCTTTTTTCTTTTTATTTTTCTGTGCTTTACCAGAATATACGTGTGTATAGACGCAAATTAATATCTGCATACTCATACACATATGTATATGTGTGCAAATATGTAGATATATACAGACACACAAAAACCTCATATTATGAGGTCACGAAGAGTTGAACACAACTGAAAAATAACTGGATGATGTGTATAGAGGTTTATGAGTATATCACACATGAGGAAATGTGTCATGAGTGAGTCCTTCTGTGTAGAAACCGCCTCTACAAGCCCATCCAAAACTAAGTTTTTAAGTATTAAAGAGCTGCTTGAGGCTCAGAAAAGTTAAATCATTTGCCACGATCAAAGAGATAATGAGTTTCAGAGGCAGGATTTGAACCCAAATCTTCCTGACTCCAACCTATCTATTATACCACGCTGCCTCATAAAAAGTAATGATGTAGGTTTTTGGAGTTCCTGGACATTCCAAGGAAAGATTCATGTGACTAGTGAAAATAACTTGAGCAGCCCCCAGGGTGACTTGAGACTCAGACACTGTTTAAAAATCAACAGCTCTAGAATTCTGTCTAGCTTCGGTAAAAAATAAATGCCAATGAACCAGGAACTTGATCTTGGAATTTGGGTTTGGAAGGTCTTTATACAGCAATATGATTGTTTCCCATTAAAAAAAATACTGAGAAAATTGTGCAACCTATTTTGAAAACCCCCTGATTGCCCTCCTCCCCCCTAAAAAAAATCCAGAATAACAGTATTTCCTACCTAGAGAACAATACCGAGGAAGTACATAATGCCAAGTCTGAAACCCATGGGAGCATTAGTTTTCAGACAAACTTCTATGGAACAGTTGCTTCACTCAGAACTGTGGGATATGAAAAGCCAACCACTAGGCTCTTGGTCCTTGAGAACCCACTTGGCATCTGAGAATTTCCTGCAGGCTAGAATGTGAAAACCTTGAATGGTTTGGAACATGTGGATTGTAGAGGGTCTCCTGGCTTCTTTCGAGCTAATTTGCTCCAGTGAGGGTTACATAAGTGCAAGCAAGTCCTCATAGAATGTTTTATCCAAAAAAATAATTGTTTCCAGGATAAAAGGCTTGTATGCCAAGATTCAGCCCAGGGAGAATGGTTAAAACTTCATTATGAGCTCCCAGAAGTAGGTACTTAGAAGAGGAAGTATGTAGGCCCCTCTGTAGCAAAGAGCTCAAACTGCCAGAGCAGGTCAGGAAACAGGTCTTCAGCACTGGCAAAGGGGGTGTTAGAAAACCTCACAGCTCTCATTTTCCAAAAAAGAGGAAAATATTGCCTGGAGGTCAAAGGGGCCTTCTCTGAATCTACCTTTTTGGAATAACCACCTCAGTTTGTAGTCCTAAAGAATAACAGTTTCCTGAAAGGCTAATCTTCTTCCCACCTGGGCCTGTGGAAGCCAAAAGAATATAATAAATTGAAATTTCTATTTGGCGTATTCCCTCCCACATCATGCCCCTCTCTACCCTACTTGTTACCCATCCCCTCAGGGTCAGAGACTGCCAGGGTGTTGGCTTATTAGAGCTAAAGTTAAGACCCTTACTCAGGTCTTAATAATGGATTCCTAAATAATGTGTTTTAATAATGGATTCCTAAGGAGGGAAATTCTTTACGAGTCAGAGTGATTAGAACTAATATAGGGAAACAATTTGGAGTAGAGTTAGTATTTAGGGGCAGGAAGCTCTGATAGTGGTCCCTAAAATCCTAGCAGTCAGAACTCATGCCACCTACACCTGAGGCCAGCCCTGAAAGAGGGCTGGATGTGAAATCAGAAGACGAAAGTTTGAATCTTATTTCTTCCGTTTATTACCTATATGACTTAGCGGTTGTATGGGGTATTCCAGGAGGACTAATACCTCTGATGCGAGGGCTTGTGAGCTCTTTTGGGGGCTGCTCATCCACCTTGGGTGTTCACCTTTCACCCAACTATCACTTGTGGTTCCAAGAAGCCACACCCCAGCAAACTGTCTCAGCAGAGAGGCTAAACCAGGTTTAGCCTCAAACAGACCTCCAACCATCTGTGAGTTAGGGAGATGTCTAACCCAAGCGCATGAAGACTTTCTCCACAGAACAATTTGTTCTAACAGCCATGAAGGCTGCTGAAACAAACACTGTGGAGCGCTTAGAGCTTGGTTGAACATCAAAGATGTCAAGGTCATCCAGTGCATCCCAGGCCATCACCAGTCATCCTGACTTTTGTCTTGCCACTGGGCTCCAATGACTCTGGAAAAGGAAGCTGATGACTTTGTACAACTCTGCCTCACTTAAATCCAATTCATGCAGGATTCAAGACCTGTGATGTCATTCATTGCTCCTCTTCAAAAACAAAGGACAAACAACAACAATATGGCTTTGAATACTCAACAATAGGAACCTGGAGTACTGAAATTGAAGGCCATCTGAATAACTATGTGGTTGATGAGAAAAAGAACAGTTTTTGTGACAATTTTATGGAGGGGCCTGGTGGAGTGGTAGCTTTTGATAGTCATCCAAACAAGGTCTCCTACCTACAGTGGCTCCCCCAGAATTCAGTGGTGATTTGCTCACTCATGCTTATGCTGACTTAGTGCCTTCTAGGGTAACAGAAATCACAGGATTTAGGATTTATTCATATCTGTTGTGGAGCAAGGGGAACTAGGTTATGACTTATAGCAAATCTTGAAATGAGGCCCTTTTATTGAGAGTAGTTATAATTCTTTTTCATTATTTCTTTTTTCTCTACACAATCTGCTGCCAATTCCCTGATAATCAGATACAAATTCTTAGAACTTCATTCACCATTTTAACCCCTTGTCATGACTTGTCTAAAGTCAAACAAATAATAAATGATGGAGCCAGGATTTAATGATCCTGGATTAAGGATTAAGTGATCCAACTCCAAAGTCAAGACTCTTTTCACCACTCCACAGATTTTGTCCCATCTGGAGATGGAGTGGCAGTGATCTGCCACTGGTAATCCAAGTATCAGCTTTCCGTTAGTTATGAGTTGTAGACATCCCTCAATCCTTATACATTATTATGTAAGAGTAGAGAGGGAAGTGAATTAATTCAACCATTCTGTAGAGCAATTTGGAACTATGCTCAAAGGTCTACAAAACCATGCATACCCTTTGACCTAGCAATACCACTAGTAGGTCTGTATCCCAAAAGAGATTTAAAAAAAAGGAAAAGGACCTATATGTACAAAAATACTTATAACAGCTCTTTTCTGGGGGTAAAGCATTGGAAGTTGAGGGGAAGCCCATCAACTGGGAACTGGCTGAACAAGTTGTAGCATGAGATTACGGTAGAATACTGTTGTACTATAGGAAGTGATGAGCAGAAGAATGCTCTCAGAAAAACCTGCAAAGATTTAAATGAGCTGACACAAAGTGAATTGTACTGTGTACAAAGTAATGGCACTATCGTAAGATGATCAGGCATGAATGACTTAGCTATTCTCAGCGATAGGATGATCCAAGACAACTCTGAAGGACTTAAGATGAAAAATGCTATCCATTCCCAGAGAAAGAACTGATGGTGTCTGAATAGAGATTGAAGCATAGTTGGGTTTTTTTACTTTATTTTTCTTGAGTTTTTTTCTTGTCTTTGTTTTCTTTCACAACATGACTATTATGAATATGTTTTGCATGAGTACACATGTATAACCTATATGGAATTGCTTGCCTTTTCGATGGGAGTGGGGGTGGGGAGAGAGGAAGGGAAAGAATTTGAAATTCAAAGTTTTAAAAATGAATGTTAAAAATTGTTTTTACGTGTAGCTGGAGAAAAATAGAATACTAAATAAAAGCTTAAAAATTAAATTAAATTTAAAAATCAAAAAAAAAATTTAAAGAGTAGGGAGGGGAGGAGAGGTCTCTACTCAGGCCAAAATATCCTTGACTTGATGGCTTTACAAATTGTCCAAACACAAAGCCAACAGACATTTTAGGGTAGTGGCAGTGTGTTGGACTATAGTTCAAATCCTCATTCTTAGCTGGCAGTATCTAACCTTGGGAAAGTCTGTTACTTTCTCAGAAATTCAGTTTCCTTGTCTGTAAATTGGGATTACTACTTCATAGGGTTGTTGTAATATCAAATGAGACAATGCAGATAAAGCAAATTGTAATCACAAGTTCCTAGTTAGACTCAAGTTACTACTGCATCTATGTCTGCTTCCTTAAACATCAAACAAAGCTGGCTTCTCAGACCAGCTAATGGAGCAATAGATAGATACTTTCTTGTCTCAAATTGTCCACTAGAGGTCAGGAGATGCTAAGCTGATTTTGTTGTGTGTGAAAACTGCCAGAATAAAGCCAAGAAAAAAAAATTCTAATCCATTCAGGCAAGCAAGGCAAAGTAACTGTAGATGATTTGAGAAATGTAAAGTATTGTTTGAGAGTGTTCCGGCTGGATTCACCTTTTGAAAAACTGCAGGGTACCAAATGTGTGTTGGAGTTTGTGTGTTTGGGAGTGGGGGGGAGGAAGGGGGGGGTGGGCTGTGTCTGACAAGAAGGGTCCAAGTTGATTTCCTCATTCCCTTGCTCTAAACCACCATTGATTTCACACACTTCAGGCAATTAGAGTTAGGGCATTGTTTTGAACTTCCAAATCACCCCCAGCATTCACATTCCCAAGATGTTTTGTGAGAGAAAAGGATGCAAGACTTCCATTTTTCTAAAGTGAACTTTATTCTAAAGCAGGGCTGTCCAAAATACAGCCCACAAGCTGCATGCGGCCCACAGTGCAATTTTATGCAGCCCATCTGTGGGTTTTAATTTTCACGAGCGAAAAAATAAAATAATAATTTGCATGGAATGCGTATTAGATTTTTTAATTCCATCACTAATAAATAATCTTGTTAATTTTCTTTGGTGTTTTTAAGCAGTTATGGACAGAACATATCACACAGAATTTTCAGTCTATCTGTGGGATGCGTTCCATCTGTACAATGCAGACTAGTCAGTATGCACCTATCTTTATGCTGTTGTGTCGTCACTTTGTTGTTTTGTGTTTGCTCTCATGCTTCCTGCACCTTCACCTGTCATGTTGATGACATGCATTCCCCCTTGGCCACCCCCAGTGTTGGCTTATTAGAACTAAAGTTAATAATTATTTTATTTCAATGTGGCCCTGAGATAACCTAAGGTTGGACAGCCCTGTTCTAAAGCAAGAGCTGTTAACATGTTTGTGCCATGAATTCCTTTGGCAGTCTAGTGAAGCCCATAGTGAACCCTCTCCTCAGAATAATGTGGGGGTTTTTTAATTCATAATTGAAAGAAATGCCAGATTTCATTTTTTTTTCCAATCCAAGCTCATGGAACCCTTGGATCCTAGGTTAAAGACTTTTGATATAAAGAACAACTATTTTCCTTTCAAATTCATCCATATTTGGAAAATTGCTATTATCCTCCCTTCTTTGCAGAGGTAAGGGATAACAAGTGTCAAATGTTATATACACTGCCCAGATCCGTTGATATTCTGGATGGTTTTGTCATTCTATTGGAATATCAAGTTCCAAAGTCCATATATCAGGAAGGAGAGGGGCAGGTAGGTGGCACAGTGAGTAGAGCACCGGCCCTGGAGTCAGCAGGACCTGGGTTCAAATCCTACCTCAGATACTTGACACACTTACCAGCTGTGGGACCTCGGGCAAGTCACTTAACCCCAATTGTCCTGCCTTCCCCCTGAAAAAAAAAGAAAGAAGAGCAAATCAATCAATCAATAAACATTTAGCACTTACTATGTGTGCTAGGCCTGGGGGATGAAGATGAGAAGGAACATGGTGGCCCCTAAAATTTGAATAGCACTTCACAACTACCATAGTAATTTTGCATTGTCTCATTGTGCACATAACAGATTAAGTGCTACCTAAAGAGTAAGTCTGAGGTAAAAAGAGTTACAATGTGACAAGGTGAGGCAAGTAACAATGCAGGGTCAATGAAAGGGAAAACAATTCGGGGCCAATGAGGAAAGAGTAATGGAAATCAGAGGCAAGCCAGCCCGCTCAGGCCACATGCCTTCTGCTCAATGATGAACATTCTCATCCATACCCTACACATCCCAGGGATTCCAGAGCCCTGCAGGTCATCATCTAAAACCCAACCCCCATCCTTCACCACTCGGTTCTTTATTCCCTTGCATTAATCCACCACATACACTAGGTAATACAGTATAGGGCATTGCCCCTTCGCCTCCCACCCCCAAAGTCTCAACCAAATGCTATTCACCTTTTCCACTGTGTCCTCTAGAATGCCTGGTCCCCAGGCAACAGACTTGCTTTCATCTTGTATCTTTTCTTCCCCCTCTCCTTCCATCTTCTAGTAATCACCAAGATCTGCCTCTCCCCTGATGACACAGCCTCCTTGGCCACTCTTTCTAGTATTTCACTCATTCTCCTTGGCTCACTGATCGAGGTGAAGGAATCGAAATACTTCTTGCTGCCCCTTGCTACTTCCAGGTTCTCCCTCTGCCGCCATCACTCAGTAACCTCTCTTCCTTTGAGGTCCAAAACTGAACTTAGTATCTTTCTCTTTAAACTCTCCTCCCTTCCAAATGCCCCTACTACTATAGAAGGCAACACCATCGTACCAGTCCTATAGACTCATAATTTAGCTGTCATCCTCAGCTCCTTAGTATCTCTCACCTCCTCCCCCACCCATATTCAATCTGTTGTTAAGGCCTATCGATTTTACCTTTGCACTGTCTCTTGGATACATCCCCTTCCCTCTCTAGGGCAGGCCCTCTTCCGCTCATGCCCTGACTACTCTAATAGCCTGCTGGTGGGTTGGCCTGCCTCGAGAGTCTCCTCACTCTAATCCATTCCCCATGTGGCCACCAAAGTGATTTCCCTAAAGCCTGACCATGTCACCCCCCTACTCAATGAACTCCAGGGGGGACTCCCTAACACCTCCAGAATCAAATACAAAATCCTCTGTTTGGCATCCAAAGCCCTTCATAACACACACACGCATGCGCACACACACACACACGCATGCGCGCACACACACACACACACACACACACACTTCCAATCTTCTTATACCTTACTCCCTGTCACGCATGCTTCAAGCCAGTGACACCGGCATCCTTGATGTCCCATTAACAAGACACTCCATCTCTCAACTCCAGGCATTTATCTGGCTGCCCCCATGCTGGGAATGCTCTCAATTACCATCTCTACTTCCTGGCTTCCCCAACTTCCTTTAAGTCTCAACTAAAACTCCTCTTCTATAGGAAGCTATTCCCAACCCCTCTGTTAATTATTTCTTGTTTGTCTTGTCTAAAGCTTGTTTATATGTAATTGTTTGCTTTTTGTCTCCCCCATGAGACTGTGAGCTCCTTGAGGTAAGGGACTGGGTTTTTTTCCCACTTTTTGTGTGCTCAGCACATAGCACAGTGTCTGGCATACAGTAGACACTTAATAAGTGATTATTAACTGACTGACTTTCCGATGGTACTTTGTGATCCAGCACAGTTACTTCTGATTGCGGTCAAGATGCCAGAAAAAAATAACAAGTTCTCCTTCCCTCCCACATGCAGCCACCAAAGTCTTAAATTTTACCTTGCCACCATGTGCCCTAGATAGCTTGGAGGGCAATGGGTGTGACTAAGGAGGTGACTTTGGCTTGCTCTTCTGCCAATATGTTTATTTCTTCCTCCTCACCAGTAGTCGTAGATATCCAAATGTAAAAAGACTATGGAGATAAAAATGTGGAAGAGTAGAGTAGAAGGAGAAATAGAGAGGTAATTTACAGAATACATAAGCATACAGGACAAATAACAGACAAGCTATGCCTGAACTCGTTGCTGCCTTTTCCAAGAAAGACTGTGCTTGTAGGGGCGGAGCCAAGATGGTGGCTGGAAAGCAGGGACTATCGTGAGCTCCCCACCAAGTCCCTCCAAAAACCTATAAAAAATGGCTCTGAACCAGTTCTAGAACTGCAGAACCCACGAAATAGCAGAGGGAAGCAGGGCTATAGCACAGGACAGCCTGGATGGTCTCCGGGTAAGGTCTATCCCACATGGAGCAGGGAGGGGAGGGGAGCAAAGCAGAGCCCAGCGTAGGTGGCACAGACCAACCAGACTAGGAGCCAGGTGGAGCGGGCCCTAGCTCCCTGAATCAGTGAGCTGTGGCAGTTACAAGACTTCTCAACCTGCAAACACCAAAGACAACAGAGTAGGTTAGTGGGAAAAGCTGCTGGGGACTGGGATAGAGTTTGCAGTTCAGCCACCGCCCTGGGGGGCAGCAGAGGTGGGGCAGCTACTGAACCACAGCTGCAGTTGCTTCTGGCCCCAGGCCCACCTGGTGGGAAGAATTAAGTGGTGGACCAGAGCAGGAGTAAAGAGCCTGCTGAAGATCTAAGTCCAGCTCAGGTTGGGGGTTCTTGGGGAAGGAGGAGTGCTGGTGTGGCAGAACTGGCGCATCCCTCCGGGCTTGGAACATAGAACTCTTTAGTCTACAAGCAGTCATACCCCGCTGAAAAACTCAAGGGTCAAGTGAGTTGGCTGGGAACATGGCCTGGCAGTGAAAACGCACCCAGATTCAGTCTCAGACTCTGGAATTCTTCTTTGGTGACAAAGAAGACCAAAACATACAGCCAGAAGAGGTCAACAAAGTCAAAGAACCTACAACAAAAGCCTCCAAGAAAAACATGAACTGGTCTCAGGCCAGTGGAAGAGCTCAAAAAGAATTTGGAAAAGCAAGTTAGAAAAGTAGATGAAAAATTTGGAAGAGAAACGAGAAGGATGAGAAAGAACCATGAAAAACAAGTCAATGACTTGCTAAAGGAGACCCAAAAATATACTGAAAAACATACTGAAGAAAACAGCACCTTAAAAAATAGACTAACTCAAATGGCAAAAGAGCTCCAAAAAGCCAATGAGGAGAAGAATGCCTTGAAAGGCAGAATTAGCCAAATGGAAAAGGAGGTTCAAAAGACCACTGAAGAAAATATTACCTTAAAAATTAGATTGGGGGGAAGCAGTGACTGGCGTGAGCTCCCCACCAAGTCCCTCCAAAAACCTATAAAAAATGGCTCTGAACCAATTCTAGAGCTGCAGAACCCACAAAGTGGCAGAGGGAAGCAGGGCTCCAGCCCAGGACAGCCTGGATGGTCTCTGGGTAAGGTCTGTCCCGCACGGAGCTCCCAGCTCCCAGCTGAGGGGAGCGGAGCTGGGCTCTATAGCACGCTGCACACAGCAAACACATGATAAGTCGTTGACCAATTATAACTTTCAAGAGCAAAAAGACTTTGGCCTTGAAGTTAGGAGTTTGGGATTCAAATCCTCCTTGTTAACCATAAACACTATCATTTAAATTCCTTGTGCCTCAGTTTTTTCAACTGGAAAATGAAGTAGTAGTGCTTGTACTATATATCGGACAGTGTTCGTATGGAAAGTGTTTGCAGAGCCTTAAAGCAGTATTTGTTTTGTTTTCTTCTTTTTTGGTCCAGATCTATGATTTCACTAGTTTAGGAAATTTAGGGTATGGAAGCTTTCCTCCTCGATGTGGATAGTCAACAACTTTTTAGTTTCATAGATGGACAGATCTAGGGCTGGAAGGCCCTCAGAGGCATCTAGTCCAATGAGGAAACTGTAGCCCAGGGAAGTGGATGACTTGCCCAGGGTTACATAAATACTTGGAATCAGAAGGGAGATTTGAACCCAAGCCCTCTCATTCTATTCCATTGTGCCAGACTGACTATCTAAGACTTTTATTCTGCCAGAATTGCCTCGGGCATTATACCCCACAGTATGTGTCAGAGATTAGGTTTTCCAGATTCCAACATCTATTTCCTGATTTCTCTAACCACTAGGTCACACTTCTTCTCCAAGTGTTCTTTAATAGAAGGATCAAATACTCAGCCACAGAAAACAGCCCACAGCAATCCCAAGTGGTGCCAGAACCAGACTAAAATGTCATTGGGAAACAAAAATACAACAAAACAAAAATAATATTCATATATGGTTTTCTCAGTTAATATATATGGTCCACAGAGACCTTTGTATATGGTTAGTGGTCCAATTTCTATTTGAATTTGACACCACTGCTCTAGAAAGTTGAGCATGGCAAAGGGACAGAGGCTGGCCTCAGGGTCAGGAAAACCCAGATCAAATTCTGTATCTGATGAGTCCTGGCTCTGAATCTATGAAATCTCCAAGCGTATCAGGAGATCTACAAATGCTCAGGTCCTCTGCTGCATTCAGTTTTCAGATTTCCTAATCTCATTTCAATTAAGTCAGTTAAGATCTCCATTGGCCTGGACAACTCTCTAAGACTGTAAATTGCAGAGAAGGTGCCAATCTGTACTGGAAATTGAAAGAGAAAGCTTCCTTATCCAAAAAATGACCTATACCCAAAAAATCAGAGATCCAGTCAGTCTTTGTTTCTATCTCTTGCTATGCACAAGTCACTTAACCCTCTGTGCCTCAGTTTCCTCATCTGTAAAATGAGCTGGAGAAGGAAATGACAAACCACTCCAGTATCTTTGCCAAGAAAACCCCAAATGGGGTCATGAAGGGGCAGACACAACTGAATAACCACAAGGAGGACTGGACTAGGAGTCAGGAAAACTGCCTTCTGGCCCAGGCTCTACCACTAACCAGCTAAATTATTTGAGGTAAATCATGTCTATGTGGACCTACCAGTCCTCCTAGCTATAAAAAAGGGGGTACTTCTACAGACTAGAAGATCTATAAGGGCTCTCCTAGCTCTGAGCATCTATTTAGTCTACTTCAGAGTGATGCCTCAGTGATTTTCTAATGCACTGGAAGAAGTGAAGACAATTGCCCAGTAGATGGAACTCTTGCTTCTGCAGCTGAATGGACAGACATCCAGGATGGCCAGAATAGCCTTCTTCTTCTTCCATAAGATGTAGGACTAGTCCAATTGATAAATGGTCAAAGTCCCAAATTGGGGACTGGTCTTCAATTGATAAATGGTCAAAAGATATGAACAGGAAGTTTTCAGAGGAAGAAATTAAAGCTATCTATGGTCATATAAAAAATGCTCTAAAACACTATTGATTAGAGAAATGCAAATTAAAACAACTCTGAGGTATCACCTCACACCTATCAGATTGGCTAATGTGACAAAAAAAGAAAATGATAGATGTTGGAGAAGAGGTGGGAAAATTGGGATGCTGATGCATTATTGGTGGAGTTGTGAACTGACCCAACTATTATGGAGTACAATATGGAACTATGCCCAAAAGGCAACCAAATTGTGCCTGCTTTTGATCTAGCAATATCACTATTAGGTCTATATCCCAAAGGATCATTAAAAAGGGAAAAGGACCCACACGTACAAAAATATTTATAGCAGCTCTTTTTGTAGTGGCAAAGAATTGGAAATTGAGGATATGCCCATGTATTGGGGAATGGCTGAACAAGTTGTGGTATATGAATGTAATGGAACACTATTGTGCAATAAGAATGATGAAGAGCCAGCTTTCAGAAAAACCTGGAAAGATATGAACTGATAGTGAGCGAAGTGAGCAGAGCCAGGAGAACACTGTACACACCAACAGCAACATTGTACAATGATTAACTATGACAGACTTAGCTCTTCTCAGCAATACAATGATGCAAGACAATTCTAAAAGACACGAAAATGCTAACCACATCCAGAGAAAGAACTACAGAGTCTGAATGCGTATCGAAGCATGCCATTTTTCACTTTTTTGTGTTTTTTTTTCTTTTTAATGGTTTTCTCTTTTGTTCTGATTCTTCTTCCATAACATGACTAATGTGGAAATATGTTTAACATGATTGTATATGTATCAGATTACTTGCTCCTCCTTGGAGAGGAAAGTGGGGAGGGAGGGAGAAGAGTTTGGAACTCAAAATTTTGCAAAAATGAATATTGAAAACTATCTTTGCATGTAATTGGAAAAAAATAAAAAAGATGTAGGACTGGTATGAGAATCCATTGCAACTTCTTCACCATTCACACTGAATTCCCAACATCCCTTCTTTTGTGTTCAACTAGAGAAGAGCGTGCTCGGTTCTGGGCACCACATTTTAAGAAGGACTCAGATAAGTGAGAACAGAGTGACCACAATAGGAATGAGCTTGGATACCACACCACATAAGGATCAATTGAAGGAAATGTGGATAATTAGCCTAGGGAAAAGAAGGCTTACTGAGGATGTAATAGTTCTCTCCAAGTGTTTGAAAGACCATCACATGGAGGAAGCTTTCATTTGCCTTGTATTCATTTTGCATGCATTTTGTATATAACTATATTTGTATATGTTGACATGCCCAATTGAATATAAGGTCCATGGGCATAGAGATAGTTTCTATTTTGGCTCTGTATACCCAATACCTAACACAGTGCCTGGCATATGGTAAGTGCTTGATAAATGTTTGTTGTCTAGTTGATTGGTGGATAGATTTGTTCTGCTTAGCTCCAGCAGATGCTGGGTAGAGGCTGCATGTAGGCAGATTTAGGCTCCAAGAGCAGAATGGAGGTCATTCTGGAAGACTGGAAGTCTTCAAAGTCTGGAGGACCACTGGTCAGGGGACCTGTAGCAGAGACTCTTGCCAGTTCTGGGTTCAGGTATGGATTGGACTAGAAATCACCTTTGAGGTCCTTTCCAGTGCCATGATATTGCCCTAACAAGAACCTCTCTATTGCTAGTCTCTGCTTAACGCATTAGTCTTTTCTCCATCTTTTCTTCCAACAATTGTGCTGCAATGGGAAAGAACATAGGCCTGAGTATTGAGATCTAAAGTCTAGTTCTGCCTAATTACAATTCTACAACTAATTAGCTGTGTATTCACAGGCAAGTCACTTAACTAGGGCTGTAAGCACAGCTCCCCATTTGGAAACACTCATCTGGAACCTTGCCCTTCCATCTCAAGTTTCTTATATTTTCATGTACTCAAGAAATATATCGAGACCCCATTAAGACAAGATTCTTATATGTGGTCCTGCCCTTAATCTGCCTGAGGTTTCAGTTTCCTCAACTGTAAAACAAAAAAGGTTAGATTAACATCTTAGTTCTAAAAAATAAAATAAAATATCTCTATGATTCTGTGGTACTACCACAACTGGGGAGAGAAGGGAGAAGTTCATCTTTTGATACTTGTTATTTAAAATAAAATAGGCTTTCTTCAATCTACAGAGTAGGTCCTGCTGTTTTATTTTGGTCACAAAGAAATGTTCCATTTTTTAAGCTGTGATCAGAGATTTAGGCCCCAGGAGTATTTCGCATATCAAACAGTGCAGCAAGGTATTCATTTCCAAGTTGTTCATGCTCAGATTATCTTCATCATTCCCAGCTCTGAATCATCACTCTGCTAACAGTGGCTGGATTTCCAGCAGTCCTGATGGCTCCTTCTCCAGACCAGATCTTGATGACTGCCAATATTTCCTAGGGTAAAATAAACCACATAAACATTGCCTAGTTGGTTGGAAGACTGGCAATAACAGGTGACACTTATATAGTGCTTTAGGAGAATTTTTAATTGTTTTCAATTAATAAGCCTTTATTTTCTCTACTTCTCTAAATAGAAAAAAAGAAAAGAAAAACAAAACCCTTGTAATAAATAGGCACAGTCAAGCAAAACAATCAGGAAACAGTACAGTCCAGGTCTCCCCACGGCTATTCTGACAAAAATCTAAAAGTGTTAGACAGAGTCATGATGGTAAAACCTAAGAAGAAGCCACAGTGAGTCATTTTTCTAACTCACTATCATGAATTTAGCCCAGAGGCAAGTGACAAGATGCTTAATTTTGCAAAGTAGTCTATATACATTAAATTATTTGAGCTTCACAACAACCCTGTGAGGTATCACAGATTGTTATTTCAGATGGAGAAACTGAGGCAGTGGTTTGCCCATGAGAGGTGCCTAGTTTTTCCTAACTCCAAGTCCAACATGATGTTATGCTGGCTCTAAAAGTCCAGGATTCAGTATTTTACTTGCACTTCAAATAGTATTTCCTGGGTTGGGTTTTCTTTCTTTGCATTAAAGCACAGGGATGATGCCACTGTCCTAAGGCTATATAGGAGCTCAGTTCAGGCTTGAACTGATGAAGCACTGAGATGGGAATGGGGGGAGGTGGGAGAAGGGGAGAGGAAACACCTACATATTAACCTGTCCCTCATCTGCCCAGATAACCAAAAGAAATTAATAGAATAAAGAGCTTCACATAGTCTCTCACACATGGAAGGTGCTATAAAAGTACTCATTTCCTTCCTTCTCTTTTCCTTCTACTCCTAAAAGCTATCAGTCCATCAGCTTGTTGTTGTCCTTCATTCTCAAAGAGAACCAAAATGACATCACTATGCTTGAGGCAAGATTCAATGTGTCCATCTGTGGCTGATCAGGCCAATACCAGCTCAGAATGCTCTACCACAGGTCGGGCACAAATAGTCCATGTGAACATTCGTGGTGGATACTCCAAACTTGCACATACTGTGTTTTCTTTGAGCTGTTTCAATTCTGCTTTGCTCATAGAACACAGCACCTTCTCTGATGTGGGAAAGCCATGCTGATGGGTCCTATGCTAATGTCTCCCATGTCACACAATCAATTCCAAAGTTCTTGAGAGAGACCTTGAGAGTGTCCTTGTATCACTTCTTCTGATCACCATGTGAGCACTTGCCCTGTGTGAGTTCTCCATAAAATAGTCTTTTTGGCAAGTGTACATTTTGCATTTGAACAACGTGGCCGGCCAGCCCATAGGTGTCGCGCTCTCTTAAGCAGAGTCTGAATGCTCGGCAGTTTACTTCGAGTAAGGACCTCAGTGTCTGGTACCTCATCCTGCCAGGCGATCTTCAGAACCTTCCTAAGACAATTCAAATGGAATCGATTCAGTTTCCTGGCATGGCTCAGATAGACTGTCCAGGTTTCACAGGTATACAACCATGAGGTTAGCATTAGATCAGCATTAGATACCATTAAAACACTTTCCACTCTACAGAAGGTAGAGTTCAGGGATGGTTGACAAAAATGCAATGCTCCCTGACTTTAGGGACTTTCCAGTAGGGAAAATAAGATCATAGGACCATAAATATGGAGCTGGAACGCATCTTTGAGGGCATCTAGCCCAACCTCTCATTTTTACAATTGAGAAAACAGAAAATCAAAGCCATTAAGTGACTTCCCCAACAACACATAGGTAATAAGGGGATACAGTGTCAGGTCTTGTGACTCCCAAGCTCAGTGTTCTTTGAATTTATTTCTACTCTTATAAAACAAATTGTAGCTCTGAAAAGTTTTTAACGTTTTCTCTTTTCCAGGGAGTAAAAAGTAAGTGAGGAAACTGTCCGATGCCTCTACCCTTAGCTGGCCCCCAAGAGCAATGCTGCATGAATCCAGATAGTCTCCTATCTAAACATGGTGCAGCCATATCTTGGATTTTGCCTCTTGAAGAATGAACTAGAAGATCACATGGCTGATTTCCAATCCTTATCCATTGACATATGTCTCAGAGGGCAAGAAGAGGCAAAAAAAAAAAATCATCTCAAGAAAACCAAGACCCTATTTACCTGCTGGGTTTTCCGAGTAACTTTTTTTTAAAATAGTATTTAAAAGGCTTAGACAAACTACCCTCTTCAAATAGGCAGAACTATCCATTTCCATGTAGGGATAAAGACTAAACCTATGATTTTGTTGGTTAAAGGGAATTCCCAGATGAGGAAATTCCCTCTACCAAAGCAGATCAGACTCTTCTGTATAACTTAGAGAGTTGCCTAGAGCACTGAGAGGTTGAATTATTTGCCCAGGATCACACAGCCAATGTATTTCAGAAACAGGACTTGAATCCAGCTCCTCGTGGCTTCGGGACAGTGATCCATTAATGATGACAATAGCTACTATTTATAAAGAGCTATACTTATATTATTTCATTCTATCCTCACAGCAACTTTGGAAGGTAAATGATATTACTATCCCCATTTCACAGATGAGGAAACTGATGCTGACAGATGTTTTCATTTGGGATTTGTTTTTTGCCCAGAGTCACACAGCTAATAAGTGTCTCAGATGGAATTTGACCTCAGGTCTTCCTGACTCTAGGTCATGTTCTATCTACTATACCACCTACCTGCCTCATTAGTCCACACTGCCATTTTCTGGGAGCTATTTCTCAGGGATACTTTTTGAAATGGATTTGACTTTTAAAAAAACAACAGCACAAGGAAGGAGGAGAAGATTCCATAACAGTTCCTTCTCTCCTTACCACAATAATTTGCTCCAGGGTCATTTGGTTTAGTTAGGAATTGCTTTCACCTTTCATAGGACAATTCAGACCACATAAACTGAGTGCCAAGAAGTATCTACTCTTCTTCCAATTCAGCGGCTTTTATGACCCTCTTATCATGCTCCAGTATCATAGCCAAGTTCATTGGGTTTGTCTATTATTGTCCACAGTGTGTGCTTTGGCAAACCTCAGCCATCATTTTCAACTGGCAAATTATGTTCAGAATAAAGTAGCAGTCTTTGAAGGATACCCCAACAAGCACATTCCTGGAGAGGAGGCTCCTTCTTGCACAGGCTATCCCAAAAGTCTTAGTGCACTTTTAAACTTTAATAACTTAAAACTGCAAAACTTTAAATTCCTTAGAAGAGGAACACCCTGTTTAATCTCCAAACATCCCCCACCCTTAACCCCAGTGATTAGCATAATAACTCACATAAAGCACAATAACTCACATAAAAACTCACATAAACAAAACTGAAACATAAAAGAGCTTTTTTAAACTTAAGATGTGAACTGAACATGTTTATTCCATCTTATATGTATACAATGTTGCTCAGTTGTTTCAACCACGTCCTGCTCTTTGTGACTCTACTTGGGGTTTTCTTGGTGAAGATACTAGAGTGGTTTGCTATTTCCTTCTCCAGCTCATTTTTTTACAGATGAGGAAACTGAGGCAAATGGGATTCAATGACTTGCCCAGGGTCACAGTTATTAAATATCTGAGACTAGACTTGAACTCAGAAAGATGGCTCTTCCTGACTCCAGGTCTGGCACTCTATCGACTGCACCACCTACCTGCCCCATATGTACATATACTTACATATATGATCCATAGGAAGTGATGTTTACAACAGGAAAAGCACTTGGCTCTTGAGCCAAAGCACCTGGCTTCAAACCTCAGCTTTGGTGCTAGTTACCAAGCGTGCCCTTGGACAATTTGCTTAACCTCCCTGGGTCTCAGTTTCCTCATCTGTAAAATGAAAGGGTTGGACTAGATGGTCTCTGAGGTTCCTTCTAACTTTTAGAGCTACGATCTAGAGAATGAGCTATCAATTAATAAAAAAATCATAATAATAGTCTCTGGCATTTCTAAAGCTCTTTGAGGTTTATGGAGTACGTGATTTGCCTCATTTAGAAATGAATTTTTTGAAAGGTGTAGGAAAGAAGAGGAAGAGGAAGGAGAAAGACAGGCAAAGGGTGTTGGGGCTGGGGCAGAGTAAGGGAGAGTTATCCTGGAAATATGTTGAATATTGTTGATTTTAAATTAGTGAAGGAGCATTGACTTTAGGAAACAGCATACAAATTGAAAGTGATCCCCTATAAAAGAGACTCATTTTCTGGTAGAGCTATGTAAGCCTCATGTAGTCCTATCTGACCTATGCAATGGACTCAATTGGGACACAGTTGGATGGAAAAGGGATGGGGAAAGAGTCAGTGATCAAAAGAGTAAGCAGTGTGCTTGTCTATGTAATTCCTAAGCTATGCTGAATATGAAGATACTTGCAGGACTGCAGAAATAATCACAAAAGGACTTGGAGATAAACTGAATCCATACCAGGGTCACAGAACGACTGTGGAAATGTGAGTTAGTAGTAGTAGTCATAGTAGTTGTGCTACTCACTTGGTACTGAACCATTTGGAGTTTTTTTTTCTTTTTTATTTATTTAAGTTTTCATGTGTGCATATCTTACCACTTGGAGTGTAGGCAAGAGGCATGTGTTGTATTTTTCTTATATCCCTCATGTACCCTGCAAAAAGAATGCTGGATACAGGGTAGTTGCTTAATAAATATTGACTGAATGAGTGAATGACTGGCTGTCTGTGAAGAAATGATCATTTCTTTGCTATCGGAAAGAAGAGTGTCTATTGATATACATGTTACATATTTTAAACTAGTTTAGTCCTGATAATGTGATTGAATCGTGGCAGCTCAGCTCACTCCAGAAGTTGGTGGGAGGGCTCAGGATCAGCTGGAGTTTTAATGGGAACAGTGGAGACCTGAGTTTAGGCAAAGTCAGAAACTCATTGCCATGATGATTTTAACTAACCAAGATGGTAGACCCTGAAACCAGATCAGAGAGCAGTTAATGGGAGAGAGGCATAATTAGATGGATAGTTGTGCCAGTCATCTATGGCCAATTTAGGGATATCTTAGCATATAATTCCTGTTTCCACCTTCCCCTAGGTGTCATAATCATTGTATCATAATCTGCCTATTTTATATCTATATTGTATTTGCTAAGCATGACATAGTGGTTAGAGAGCTAGCCTTGGAAAAAAGAAGACACGAACTTGAGTCATGCCTCTAGCATATACTGGCTCTGTGACCCTAGGCAAGTCACTTTACCTCAATTTCTTCATATAGAAAATGAGAGCATTGGAGTCAAGGGTCTCCAAGGCCCCTTCCTAGGATGTTCTAAATCTACGATGCTATGATTTTTGTGTCATTAAGGAGGTAGGGGAGTATAGAAGAAAGAATAGATTTAAAATCAAAATAACTGTGTTTGTAGTCTGGCTTATCTACCTGTGTGATGTGGGGTAATTCACTTCCTCTCTCAATGGGACAGCTAGGTGGCACAGTGGATAGAGTGCCAGGTCTAGATTCAGGAAGACCTGAGTTCAAATGTATCCACAGAAACTTATTAGCTGTGTGACCCTGGGTGAGTCACTTAACTTATTTGCCTCAGTTTCCTTCTCTGTAAAATGAACTGGAAAAGGAAATGGCAAACCACTCCAATATTTTTGCCAAGAAAACCAAAAATGGGGTCACAACGGGTTGGAAATGACTGAACAACTTTCTCACTTGGGGCCTCTATATCCTTATTCCTAAGATGAGAGGGTTTGTGCTTATCTGGCCCATAAAGTCCCTTCCAAAACAGCATTCTGTGATTCTGAAAAGAAAAGATGGTCTCCGCACCCCATGACCAGGTCAAGCATAATAAATAATAGCTCAGATTTCTAGAGCAAGACATTTCTTTGACAAGTTCCTAATTTCTCCATCATCCTATGCACCACAGGGACTCTTCCAAACCTTTTCATCACTCCTCAAACCCCTCCCACGCCTCCACCCCACCCCCAAGCTGAGAATCTTGCCTCATATTTCTCTGACAAAATGGAAGTCATTGGCCAAGCACTCTCTCCTCTCCCTTTCTCCTCATTTCATATAGTCCAAATGCCTTCTGCCACTATTTCTTCCCTCACCATTGTCTCATATACTGAGGTTACCCTTCTTCTTGTCAAGGCAAACCCACCCCCAGCCCATGTGACCTCATTCCATTCAATCTTTTCCAGAAGATTCTCCCCTCCACTTATTTTCAATCTCTCCCTACATAGTTGCTACTTTCCTACTACATACAAACATTCCCTTTCTTCAAAAAATCTTCACTTGATCCAGCCATCTCCTCTAACTATCATCTTATAGCTCTCCTCCTTTTTGTGGGTAAATTCCTAGAGAAGGCTGTCTATAATAGGTGCTTCTACTTGCTTTCTTCTCACTCTTTTCTTAAACTCTTAAGTCTGGCTTCCAAAGTCATCATTCCACTGAAACTGCTCTCTTCAAAGTTAATAATGTTGTCTTAATTGCTGAATTTTCTCAATCTTCATCTTTCTTGATCTTCCAGAAGCCTTTGACATCCTCTTTGATCACCCTCTTTTCCTTGATACTCATTTCTCTATGCTTTTCTTGATACTACTCTCTCTGGATTCTTCTACCACTCTTCAGTCTTCTTTTGATGAATCTTTTTTTTAATTTATTTTTAGTTGATGGAATAAAACATAGTACATCACATAATACAATTAAAAAGATGACTGCATATGAAACTGCAAATCTTGTATGTACAACTTGCTATTCCTTTCAAATATACAACAAAACTGTCATGTAAATCTCTCTTTTTGTCCTTTTTTCCTTCCCCTATCCATTCCCCACTCTAGAGATGGCCACCATTAGACAAAAAATAGGTATATATGTTTAAAATTATTCTATACAAACTTCTATTTATCAGTTCTTTCTTGGATGCAGAGAGCATCTTTCTTCATATGTCCTTTATAGTTAATTTGGGAATTTATAATAGTCAAAATAACTTATTCGCTCAATGTCATTTTTAAAACAATATTGCTGTTACTGTATACAATGTTCTCTTGGTTCTGCTCATTTTGCTCTTCGTTATTTCATGCAAATCTTTCCATGTTTTTCTTTTTTTTTTATTTATTTTTGACATGTTTGGTTTTCAGCATTGATTTTCACAGGCGTTTGAATTACAAATTTTCTCCCCATTTCCTCCCCCCGCCCACTCCAAGATGGCGTACATTCTGGTTGCCCTGTTCCCCAGTCTGCCCTCCCCTCCGTCGCTCCATTCCCCTCCCATCCCCCTTTCCCTTCCTCTCTCCCCTGTTCCCTTCCCATCCACCCTCCCTAAGAAGTCAAGCAATTCAACATGGGCCCCATGGATATCATTATGTATAACCCTTC
>CM053626.1:238826876-238849147 GCA_028646595.1 Phalanger gymnotis | reverse complement strand
AATTCAATAAAGGGGGATAGGTTAGGAAGAAGCAAAATATAGTTAGTCTTTCACAACATGAGTATTGTGGAAGGGTTATACATAATGATACGCATGTGGCCCATGTTGAATTGCTGGACTTCTTAGGGAGGGTGGGTGGGAAGGGAAGAGGGGAGAGAATTTGGAACTCAAAGTTTTAGAAAAATAGATGTTCGAAAGTAAAAAAGTTTTTTTTTTTCATGCAACTGGAAAATAAGATATGCAGGCAATGGGGCATAGAAATTTATCTTGCCCTACAAGAAAGGAAGGGAAAAGGTGATGGGAGAGGAGTGGGGTGACAGAAGGGAGGGCTGACTGGGGAACAGGGCAACCAAAATGTACTCCATCTTGGAGTGGGGGGGGGTAGAAATGGGGAGAAAATTTGTAATTGAAACTCCTGTGAAAAGCAGTGCTGAAAACTAAACATATTAAATAAAAAGGAAAAAAAAATTAAAAAACAAATAAATAAATAAAATCTCTGATACTTCTTCCAAATCCTTTTCCCACAAGAGAGCCCTTCAAATGCTTAAAGACAGTCCTTGATTAGGTTTCCTTCACTGAGTCAAACAGTTATCCCTTCCACATTGGGATTTTCCACATTACAGTTTTGATATATTGCGGGTTGGCATAAGAAATTAAATGAAAATTTCAGGGGAGTTTTGCAGATGACACTCAAAGGCCAGCAGGTAACAAAGAAGAAGTTTAGAAACTCAAACATGCATAAAATATGCATATAGTATTGTATAATATCAACATATTTTATCTTTTAATACCATAATAATTCAGACATCTTCTTTGGTACAAACGAAGGGCCAAAAAAATTGATGCAGATTTTTTCAGGTTGACACCACAGGGATCAAATACGAATTCCTCTTTTCGACAATTAAAACTTTTTGCAGCCTGGCTCCAACCTCCCTTTCTAGGCTTGTTATACTTTACACCCCTTTAAGTATGCTACAATCCAGGCAAAACGGTTTTCTCCCTATTTCTCATATATGACCTTCCTATCTATTATCTCCATATCTTTGTTAGCTGTATCCCATGACTGGAATTCACTCCCTCCTTATGACTGACTCTTACTTATCTTTATCTTATCTTATCACTCTGGAGCTCCTAAATTGGACAATAAGTCCCTGCCCTCCTAGCACAGAATGAATATTAATAGTAAATAGTAACTGTTTCTCTTTGGCCTGGAACCCTGAGGGTCTTTCCCTCTCAGTTTGATTTTTATTTTAATTAAAGGGGACACCCCTAGATTAACTTTTTTTTCTTTTTTTCTTTTTTTTTTAATTTAATTTTTTTTATTTTTGGTTTACAACACTCGTTTCTACATAATTTTGAGTTCCAGATTTTCTTCCCTCCTTCCCCAAGACAGCATGGAATCCCATATAACTTCCACGTATAACTTTGCATTGAATTAATTTACACACAAGTCAAGTTGTAAAGAAGAATTATAACCAATGGAATGAATCATGAGAAAGAAGAAACAGTATTAAAAAAAAAAATCCAAAAACAAAAAAAAAGAGAGAAAAAGAATAAAAGGGGGGTGGGGAAGAAAAGGCTAGCATGAAATGTGCCTCAATTTGCATTCATACTTCATAGTTCTTTGTCTGGATGTAGACAGCATTCTCCATCGTGAGTCCTTTTGAGTTGTCTTTGCACCTTGTGTTGCTGAGACGAGCAAAGTCGGTCAGGGTTGGTCCTCACAGAATCCATATATCTGTGGTTGTGCATAATGTTCTCCTGACTCTGCTCCGCTCACTCAGCATTATGTCGTATAGGTTTTTCCAGGTTGTTATGAAGTCTATATCATCCCCATTTCTTATAGCACAATAATATTCCATTGCCTTCATATACTACAGCTTGTTCAGCCATTCCCCGATTGATGGGCATCCCTTTGATTTCCAATTCTTAGCTACCACAAAAAGAGCTGCTTTTTTGTACATATGGGTCCTTTTCCCACTCATGTGATCTCTTTGGGATACAACCCTAGAAGTGGTGTTGCTGGGTCAATGGGTATGAACATTTTTATAGCCCTTTGGGTATAGTTCCATATTGCTCTCCAGAATGGCTGAATCAGTTCACAACTCCACCAGCAATGTAACAATGTTCCAATTTTCCCGCATCCTCTCCAGTATTTATCATTTTCCTGTTTTGTTATTTTAGCCAGTCTTCTTAAAGAGGTCTGTTCATTGAATGGGAGTTACCTCACTCAAAGTGAGAACCCATAAAGACCTTAGCCTAAAAGGGCCAGGGTCTCCCAATGCATCCTGAACTATCTCCAGTCATCCCGATGAATATCAGGCCACTGGACCCAAATGGCTCTGGAGGAGAAAGTGAGGCTAGTGACCTTGCACAGCCCTCCCTCACTCAAATCAAAGTCAACTGCAAGTCATGTCATCATTTCTTTGATGTCATGGTCCTCTTTGAGAAGGACAAACACAACTTATCTCTAGCTTCCCTCAAGCTCTACATAAAGGTTTTCCTGATTCTCTCTCCCCCAGCCAATAACACCTTCTCACCCACATCTAAAATAAATAAATAAAATTACTTTATATTTCTTTTGTATACACCTTTGTCTGTATACACCATCTCCCCAGATAGACTATAAACTATAAGGGCAGGGATTGATCCCTGCCTTAGTATCCCTAAAACCTAAGGCAGTGCCTAACATACAGTATGTACTTGTTTAATTGATGACATTGTGAGATCCTTGAGGGCAGAGACTGCCTACTCCCTCTTTTTGTATTAAAAGTGTTTATTTAGCACCAGTGCTTAATAAATGTTTGTTGACTACCGTTGACTCCTACAGAGCTTTCAATCCACTAAAACTTTCCGTTTGGTTAGGTTTTTTTTGGTTTTTTTTTACATGAACTTTAGTCTAACCACACTTCTATCTTGCATTTGTGATGCTGGGTTTGTTGTTGTTATTTTAATCCAATGCATAAGATTTGACATTTATCCAGAGTGGTGCAGTGTAAAGAATACTAGGGTCCTGTTGCAGGATGCAGATCAGCTGACCCAGGAGACTTAGATTTATCAAGGACACTGAGGTGTGTTCTCTTAGTATTTCCTCGTGTACCTTGGGGTTCGAATCATTTTTAGTACTTTTCGTTTTGTCCTTTTAGGTCCAAAGATAATCCTCCTTGACAAAGAACTGATGTGAAATAAGAATTGAGTAGCTCTACCTTCCCTACAGTGTGTCACCACTGTCCCATCTACCTGGAATATCTATATTCCTCATGCAATGGCTTAGCACCTATCCTTCTTTTTCCATCAGGAAGAGAGAGCCCTCGGTTACCTTCCTCAGCATAATAACATATAACATGCACCAGTTTCAACACATCAAGATTCAGCCCACACACACACACACACAGACGCACGCGTTGTGGGAAATGATTATTTCTTTCTTGTATTTAATAATTAATTATTGTATTACTGTGGGAAATGATTGTTTCTCTCTTGTATTTAATAATTAATTATTGTATTAGGACCAAAGTTTTCTCCCTTTTCTACTTCCTTATTCAGAAATCAACCAGTGTGGAAAATCTTTCTAAAAGACATACCCAGCCAGGATGGCTGAGATCTAATCAAAGACACTAAAAGAAATTCTAAGTTTAGGCTAGTGGGTGCATTCCTGCTCATTGTGTTTGCTCAGATAGGTCTAGGAAGATGTGGATCCTCCCTTTTATCAGATGGGTGATATGGAAATTGATAAGTCTCTTTGACCAAAATTTTGGTGATCCAAGTCATATACCTCAAGACCCTCATTGTAATATAGCCCAGCTTTTCATTGTAATATTCATTTTCTCATCAATTGTTAGCCAATCGCAATTGATTGCCATCCTCAGGAACATGTGCTCATCCAAGGGCATATAAACTGAGAGTCCACCACCATTATGGATGGGTTTGTGGTCTAGGAGAGACAACCAAATGACTAGCCTTTTATTAATAAACATGCTGGCTTTATTAATAAAATGATTAAATTACCCATAAATTACGTCTCTCAAACCTTTTTAATCATCACACACACACACATACACTCAGTCTTAGGATGTAGTAGATCTAGAGTTGGAAGGTTATTTAATCTACCCCTTCCCAGATAAGGAAACTGAGGTTCACTTTAAGTGACTTACTCAAGGTCACTTAGTCAGTGGCAGAGCTGGGACTTGAAACTTCAAGTTCTTCACTCTTTCCTATGAACTATGTATGCTATTCTTGACCAGCTAGCTGCAAGCCAAGAATCTTCTACTTCTACTTCTAATCTCCATTTCTCAGAAGCTGTGTTGAATGGAGGGCCATCAAACATCACTAATAATACAAGTTTCAGGTTCAGTTCCAAACACCCCAGTCATGAATTCTGGAAGTTTCTAAATTTAAGGCAACTATGACTTTTATTGTCATTTAACTTTGAAACACCATCATTTATGATACCACAGATCTACTTTTTCAAAAGATGTCTCCAACTAATCACAGAAAAAATATAGGTCTCTATCCAGGATAAGATAAAGCTAGAAAGCATGATGGTTTGGGATCCAGAGAACCTATGTTCAAATCCTGATTTTGCCAAGTTCTACCACCTAACCTCTTTGGGCCTCAATATCCTCATCTGTAAAATTAACATATTGAACTAAATGACCTCTAAGGAACCTTCCAGAACCTTAATCCTTCCAGGCTCCTAAATCTATGATCTTATGATCCTAGCTACTTTGCAACAAACCTAACACAGGCTTCCGCCTATGCGTAACCATGGGAGGTGTGCCTTCTTAACTCATACCTACTGACTTTGAGGCTTTTGCAGTAAGACTGACCTAACTTCTTGTTACTGTGTTAACCAATAGTTAATGCTAAACCATAACCTCTTCCAGAATCTCTCCATCAGCCTTCTCCAAGCAGCTGCCCCAAGAAACCATTAGAAATACCAGCTTTGAAATATTAAAGACAACGGCTAAATCACTGGCATTTAGCCAGGCCAAATGAAAGCCTATTTTTTTTAAATCAATGCAGAAACTCAGATAACGCATCAGCAATCTATTGAAATGCCAGCAACATTTTATTGGCGTAATACAGATGTCATATAACCATATTACTTTATGATCTTATTATAATCCATTGACCCCAGGACCTTCTCTCCCAAAGTGCTCCACGAACCCATTAACCTACACTCATAACACAACATAAGAGAGGTAACAAGTTTGCAGCTTTATTGAGCTGCATGGAAGTGAAAATCAAGGCCAACTTACATTCTCTGTCAGTGGGATGGGTAAAATAGGCAGCATTCCATGTCATATGATTTCAGGACACCTGGAAGACCACAAAGATAATTTCCTGCACCCCATCCCCAATGTTTTCTGAGATTCCAGCACCACTAAAGAGTTACTTCTTTGAGTTAAGCTTTGTTTCCTATTAAAATTCAAATGGGGGGGGGGCTCCACGGGGTGAATGTTAATACAAAAAACTGCATCATTTATGCTTTAGCATGAAAGAATTTATCAGAGCCCTTTTGGGGAAGTAGTTTAATTATTCAATCAACACACATTAAAGTACTGTGCTAGGCTCTAGAGTTTCCCCCCTCCAGACTTGTGATATGGGGAACTTCTGGTGTGGAAATTCTCTCCACTGATACAGATCAGCAACTCCTAATTTAATTTATAGCCTTTGACATTTGCCTGGGAGCAGTGGAGGTTAAGTGACTTGATTGTGGTCAACTAATAGTGTGTGACAGAGACAGGACTTAAACCCAGATCAATCAGTAAAAATTTATTAAGTGCCAAGCACTGTGTTACACAGCAGAGATACAAAGAAAGACAAAAAATAGGTCCTGTTCTCAAGGAGTCAAAGTCTAATAGAGGACCCCACAGGTCAGAGACTGGCCCTCTAATTAGCGCATTATCGGTGCATTAATTAAGCCCTGTGGGTAAAAGTCAAAAATGAAACAGTACTTTGACTTCAGGGCCTGGGAGGAGGGGAGGAGACACAAGGATATCGGGCAATGGGAAACTGGGGAAGAGAGGGGATCCATTTATGGAAAAAGAGTTTGAAGGCCATGGAGATAAGCATTGCTTTCTTCACAACTCTGTGTGAGACCTGCTCCAATCATCAGCCAGGAAAATTGCTTTGGCAATGGCAAAATCCACTAGAGATCGGAAATCTTGTCTTCTCTGGCATCTGGAAGTATTCTAAACACCGGGCATAAGGTGGCGCTGTAGTGCCACACGGTATCCTGTGGAATGATACAGCAAAATCCTGTAGCAACAGTAAGGAATTAAGTAGCAGCTTTCTAAATAGATGTATTTGGCATCTCTAAACACTGGCCCAACTCAGACTGGCCATGTCAAAAGATCAGCGATTTCAGAGTAGTTTTCATGGACCCTGCCTCAGCTAAGAGCAACATATATTTAGAGCCAGCTCCTAGTCCCTGCTCTGGCTGCCCTACCCTACCTGTCCGCATCTGTTTGTTTGGCTGAACTCCTACAGAAGCAATAATTGTTGGCGTAGAGGGTTTGTTGCCGAACCAGGATTTGAAAGCAGGGATGCTGGTGCCCAGTAATTTTTTACTAGGTGCTTCCTCTGTGTTCTGTCATGCACAGAGATGCTTAAAGAAGTATCTGAGGGGCAGCTAGGTGGCGCGGTGAGGAGAGAGCACCGGCCCTGGAGTCAGGAGGACCTAGGTTCAAATTTGCACTTAGAAAATTGACACTTACTAGCTATGTGACCTTGGGCAAGTCACTTAACCTCAGTTGCCTCCCTACCTCCCCCCAAAAGAAAAAATTACAGAGAGATAAGAAGTATCCAGAAAGTGTTACATTCCTTTCTTGCAATATAGCGGTTATATCTGTATAATCACTAACTGCCTGAAAAATAAGGAGTTCTGTCAAATCAGTTCTTTGGCATCAAGCAAAGTTGTGGTATATGATTGTGATGGAATACTATTGTGATATAAGAGATAATGAGCTCAATGATCTTAGAAAAACATGGAAAGATTTGCACGAAATGATGAAGAGTAAATTGAGCAGAATCAGGAGAACATTGCATACAGTAACAATATTGTTTTAAGAATGATTTTGAGTGAATAAATTATTTTGACTATTGTAAATGCCCATATTATCTATAAAGGACATACGAAGATGCTATCTGCCTCCAGAAAAAAAAACTGATAAATAGAAGTATGTACAGAAAAATTTTACACATGCATATGTATATAGATATAGATATATACTTACTGGGACCTAATGGAAGCCATCTCTAGGGCAGAGGGAAGGAAAGAGGAGAAAAAAAAGAGAGAAAGAAAAAAAGAAATTTACATGATAATTTTGTTGTGTATTTGAAAGAAATAGCAAGTTGTGCACAGTAAATTTGCAGTTTCATGTGAAACCACTTTATATTGTACTACGCAATGGAAATGCTTGTTTTAGTCCATAAATTAAAAAATAAAGTCAATTTTTTAAAAATACATGAAAACATCTTAAATAAAAAAGAAAAAAGGAATAATATCACCCTGCCAAAAATTACTTTTGGGGTTGGAATTATTTTGAACTGAATTCAGACATTAAGAGACAGTTGCTTGTGCAGACACCATCTGAGACTTCAACAAATCATCTGCCATTGTTTGTTTGTTTGAAAATGTCTACAGATGACAATTCATGATGTTTTCCCCTGCTTCTAAATCTTTTCTATGATTCTGCCAGTTTCACAAAAAATTGCACAAAACTGTAGTAAGAAATGTAATCAATTCCTATTCCTAAAGAAAAACATTTATTTTTGTCTTTTTCTCCTTATATCCTTGACAACCATTTTCATACCAGATGCAATGGTTAAATGAAATTATAGAAGATCTTTAGTAGAAATTCATACACTATGAGATGAATAAATGCCTCAAGATATTGCCAATGCAAGCTAACAAGTTGTATAAGGGGTGCCTCTGTTCACAGAGCTCTATCATGGGTGCAGGAGCATACTGTTCATTCAATCATCAAGCCTCTTCTGGGGCTAGGTACTGGGGACCTGAAGGCACAATTGAGATCAGAGAAAAAATAGAAGGCTCAAAAAGGTTTCAATTGAATTAGACAAAGCATATAGGTATAAAATGACATTAAAAGCTACAAAAAAGATTAGTCATTTCAGATATGTATGTGCCTTTAAAAAAAGGAATAGAGATTAATTTTATACAAAACAAACCTTTGGTAAGGTGATAAATGAAGTGATATGGAGGAAATGGTTTCTAATTATTAAAAAAATAATGATTACCAACTTGTTTTCATAAGCACAGAATTTAAATGAATAATAACAGCTCACATTTCTATAGCTAAGGTTTACCAAATGCTATGTATACATTATTGAACTAATAAAAATCAATGTTTTAGTAGGAAAGACTTTAGAGATTATCGATACTTAGGTAAATATTTGGAAAATGATTAAAGCTGAAACGTCCCAAACAAGATGACTACAAAACAGAGGCAGACATCCCAATTCTCGGACCTCTGCTCTGGTAACAATCTAAGAATAGCATCAGATGGAATATTGATAAAGAAATCCAATGAGCAACTATTGTACATGACTTCTACCCCAGAACCTCCCCCCGCAAAAAAAGAGTAAGCCAGAAACTCACAGGCAATAGAAAAGGAGGTCCACCAAAAAAAATAAGTACCCACACTCAGTAGGTAATATCCCAATGTACCAGCAAGTGATCAGAGTCACATACAGTCTCTATATGCAGGGACCTCAAAATCAAAAAGTTCCTCAGAAAGAACCCAAGTGTTAGAAACCCACTGAGCGGGCAATGGAAGCAATTGGAAGTAAGCTTCCCTCATTCACATGGGCCTTTGAATTCTGAAAGGACCATAACCATAGGTGTTAGAGATCAACATGGTACCCTAGATGAACCAGGTCAAAACTTAACAAGGCTCACAACCCCACCCAAACAAAACCCCCATAACGCTACACAACAGAGAGTAGAACCTTACCATGGCACAAAGCTCTGGCTCAGGAGCTAAAATTCAAACAGGAGATATGATAAAATAGATTCCTATTACTATGAAAAATTATTATAGATCCAGAGATAACAAATAATCCTCCTAGGAAAAAGTAATTCCATAAAACAGATACTCAGAGAAAAAAATCACATGAGGATAACATTAATACTTGGAAGAAATGGTATAAGAGATTCACAAATGAAGTAACTGTTAAGAAAGAAAGAATTGGAGGAATGAATAACTCAGAACGGAAAATGGCAAATCTTATCCAAAAAATGGAATCCCTGAAAAATAGAAATCAGATAAAAATAAATTCCACGAGATAGCAAGAAATACTAGAACAAAATAAAAAGACCAAAAAAAAAAACCAAACAAACAATAAGGTATCTGATATCAAAAACAATTGACCTGAAAAACAAGTTGAGGAGACATAATTTAAGAATTATTAGATCCCACCAAAAAAACCATTGCCAAAAAAAAAAAAAATACCCTTGGAAACTATTCCAGAAAATCTTAAGCAAAAACTGCTTCCACTTCTATTAGAAGCAAAGGACAAAGTGAAATACAAAGAATTTACTTATTACCTCCTAAAAGAAATTCCATAAAGAAAAATTTCAAAAATGTCCTAGCCAAATCCAGAGCTTCCAAATCAAAGAAAAAAATACTGCAACAGTCAGAAAGAAAGCATTTATGTGCCAAGGAATCCCAGCCAGAGTCACACAAGACCTGGCAGTTTCTACTATAAACAAGAAGGGATCTTAGAATATAATATTCCAAAAGGCAGATGATATAGGCATAAATCCAAGAACAACTTAATCTGCAAAACTGAGCATAATTTTACAGGAGAAAAAAACAGATTTTTAATAGAATAGAGGACTTTCAAGCATTACTGATTAAAAAAAAAAAAGACCAGAGCTGATTAGGAAATATGTCATGAAAACTCAAGAATCTAGAGAAACCTAGAAAGGTAAACTTATTTAAGCAATCAATGGGAAGGATGTCTATTGCAATGAAGAACTAACATTCTAATGGAGGAGGGGGAAAAGGTTCCTTCAGAATCCTAATGTGTTGAAAGTATAGTGGAGTCAATTAAGGAAAACAGAGGACCTGTGAGTAGATTGTGTTCTAAAGGTTTTAAGAGGGTAAGGAGAAAGAAGAGTAAAAGAAATACACTAAGGCAGAAAGAAGGAAGAAGGGAGTGGGACTTGCTATTTTTTGTAATTAAGTTGTTTGAGAAGAGCATACAACATGAAGAAAGGGGTGGAGAGAGTGGGCATCAGGTGAAATCTTACTCTTATATGAATGAGAAAGAGATGAAAAAGGGAGAGGGAAAAAGAGAGAAGAAAGAAAGGGAGGGAGGGAGAGAGAGAGAAAGGGAGAGGAGGGGACAAGGAGAGAAGAAGAAGAAAAAGAAGAAGAAGAAGAAGAAGAAGAAGAAGAAGAAGAAGAAGAAGAAGAAGAAGGAGGAGGAGGAGGAGGAGGAGGAGGAAGAGAAAGAGGAGGAGGAAGAGGAGGATGAGAAAGAGAAAAGGAGAGAGAGGGAGAGAGAGGAAGAGAGAGAAAAGGAGGGAGGGAGAGAGAGACAGAGTCAGGGAGGAGGAAGGGAGAAGGAAGAAAAGAGGGAAGAGAAGAGTTTAGAAAGGAGGTATCAGTGGTGGTGCTTAAAAAAGAAAAAGAGAAAAGAAAAAATAGAAGGGCATATGAAATATTTTTTGAAGTGCATAGACAAAAACAGAAATTGAGAATGAAGCAGACACAAATAATTTCAAAACTGATGTTGAATTGTAATTTAACGTTTAATTTATTACATAAAAGACCAGAGCTAAACTTTGAAAAAGCAATCAGTGTGAAAAAGAGATTCACAGTTTCATATGCAATTCCTTTTATATGTTCTGTTTTGTATAAAAATACTCATTTTAGGGTGCTCGGAATTTAAAATTTTTTAATTAAAAATTACAACAAATGGAAGGGGCAGGAGGAAAGTTTTATTATTGAATTAAAGTGTTAAGGTCATCTGGGACATTTTTCAAAGACAGGCGTTTTTTAACTTACCTCCTTTATTTTTCCAATCAGCATTGTAATTATTGCTTACATTAACAGTAACATTGAGAAATTGTGATAGTATGTGGAGGCCAATTTCTTAGCTATATATATTTTAATAGGCGGCACAGATAAGATCGTAAATGTTTGGAGAACAAACTCAGTCTATATGTGGACGAGGCATAAAAGTAATTCCTTTTTAAAATCAACTAAACAATTCCTGCCTTTCCTTAAATCAATTCTTCAAAAACATTTTAAAATTAAGAGAACAGCATTAAAAGTAGGCAACCTTTGATTCCATACCAAGAGAAGCATTTATTGATAAATCAGATAACTGAAAAAATGCCTATTTTTTCCCAAATCACTTATTAATATATTTAAGCCATTCTTTTCTAAGAAAGATTTTCTCTGAATCTTGGCAAATGATAGCATTCCAATGCCTAACATGGGTAGAGGGAAAGAAGAAATGAGACACTCTCACTCTATACTTTTAGAATCCAGAAAAATATTTAGTTTTTTAAAATGTCTTCATTTTTTGGGGAAAGGATTAAACCATTATCAATGCTTCATTTATAAATGATTTTTTTAAAAAATTCTTGATGTGATCATTTTGAAATATTTTATAGCATGCCACATCTATAATTATAAATACATTTCTAGTCAGGAGAACTATCAACCATTTTGTAATATGTGAATTTTTCAAAAGAACTGAAAGAAAGAAAACTACAACGACGGCGATGAATACCAAGTAACCTCAAAAGTCACATGAAATTAGACTCCCAGCAATGAGGTTTTTTAGGCAGCATGGAAGATTCTCCTGAAGAAGATTCGAGGGTCTTTGTATAGATCTGAAACATTGATGCTAGAGACATAAATAGTCCTGTTGTAACTACAGTAAAATCATTTTGCTTCAATAAGGATATTTTAAAAACAAATGAACCAAACCAAACAAAAAACCAAGCACCACACCCTCATATAACTAAAATATATAAAGTGAGGCAGTAATAGTACTATGTACAAATAAAAGAAGGGTATTCCACCCATCTTTTAAGAGTAATGTGAGCTCTGCTCTTGAGAATTCCCAGAAATAGACATATTGGGATGTTTATACATGGTTAAGACTTGCTTCATGCTTAACCGTATAGCTGACCACTCCTTTAAAATAAAGAGGTAATTGGGTTCAAAGATTGAACATTTTCAAATTTTAATATGATGAAGAATACTGCACAACAAAAGATTTCCAGAAATAACAACAACAAAAGAGACAAACTTAAGTTGTACTTGATACTTGTGAAGTTTTTGGCTTTTTCTATTCCATTTTATGTATCTATGAAGATTATTTGCAAATAAAATGTCACTTTTATAGTAGTTTGCTACATATCTCAATCTCTAGCACATGACACGAACATAGATTTGTTGTAAGACATTAACATGCTGAAAGTTAAAATGATTTGTTAAATATGCATTAATTTAAATTTATCAGTACTTATTATTGATTCTAAAAAGCTAGATTTAAAATACTGAATAAATTCAGTATTCAAAATGCATACCTTTCAACAACAAATGCTTCCTTTTAAAATATGTTATTTGAAAATTGGTTAATCTGCTAAGCAGATCCAACATTTTTTAATATTTGTATTTTATTTATTCACATTTAAAATGGCTATCCTTAATGCTTAACTGCCAAGTAATCATGTCCAATCTAAAAGTACCAGGAAATGGCATAAAATCTGAGTAGGAAATTTAGAAGTGAAAACTTCACTAATTACACACTGGTTACCATCATTTGTCAAGATTCAGAGAATTTTAATTCAGTTATCTGACCTGTCAAGAAGTGTTCCCTTTGGTATGCAATTGAAGGACTGCCTACTTTTAAGGTTGGTCTCCCAATTCTAAAATTTGCTTAAAGGATTAATTTAAAGAAAGGCTGGAATTCTGTGACTGACTCAAAAGTAATTACTTTTATGTCCTGTACATGTATAAACAGAGTTTATTCTCCAAACTTTTATAATCTTATATGTGCAGCCTATTAAAATATATGTAGCTAAGAAAGCATTCATGTTCCTGCAAGCTGTTAATGAATTGTTAGTTTTAACTGCATATGTTGTACTTCATGATTCATTTCCAATATATTAGTTGCTTTTAATTTTTTAAAAGAGGTTCAGTTAATATTTTCAGCTGCCTTGCAAATCAAAGGTAAATAATAAAAACTCGAACATTCACATATTCTTGGAGATAGATAAAAAGAAAAATAGATAGATGATTGATAGAATATAGATATATAGATATGTGGTAACCCTTACTGAAATTGTTCACTCTTTTTAAGGGGAACAAATGGAAATCGCATGCCAGTATCCAGGAAGACTCAATCCCAAGATAACATTATATCTTTTTACAATCCAAACCAGATAGAGAAGGGAGAACAGTTTCCATTTTTATGAAACATTGAGAAAGCTGACATGAAAGCTTTCAACTAGTCCCCAGAATCACTGATAAAGGCTTCTTGTAGTCACGCCAGCTTCAGGTAAGGAGGGGGTATGGGGAGCTAAACAATTTTTATGGACATCAATCTAGCTGATCTTAATCAGAAAAAAATCAACTAAGTAAGGATTTATGATCAAGTAACTAAGGTGTGGACATATAGAAGGCAGCATTGCTATATTACAGAATATATATGTATATGAATGTTTTAAGTATATATAGGGCTAGAATTGAAGTTTTATTTTCTTTGGGATAGTGAACACTTGGGTGAAGAAACTCCTTTTACTAATGAAGGTCATTGTATTCTCTGCAACTTAAAGTCTGTGAGAGTTGCCCTTGAGCACCGAGAGGATGTGACTTGCCCAGGGTCATACGGTCAGAATGTATCAGATACAGGACCCTGACTCTGAAATGGCCCTCCAGCCATTAGACCAGAGATAAATATGTGCCTCCCCAGAGATAAATGTGTGTATGTGTGTGTGTGTGTGCGCATGCACGTGCACCCACATGTGTATATATACACACATGGGGAGGGGGAGGAGGAGACTGATCTTTGAGTATTTTTCTTGCTTTATTTATATGTCTCTTTTATTCCCTTCCCTTTTTTTAGAATACACACATTAATTCTAAGAATATATCTATTTCTAGATGCTTCTGTATTGTTCAGAGGCTGCTAAAAAAAAAAGCAGTGTAGATACATTGCATTAAAATAATACAATAAAATTAAGACAGTTTAGCCCGAAGACCTGAAAGCACTGCACCAACATTATCTCCTAACTTCTAACTAGACCCTGGTGACAGAGATAACAGAAAAGACTGTATCAGTGGTGACAATGCCCTAGATGTTCCTCTGGGTGGAGTAGGGGGAAGGGAGAGCAGGGGAGCAGAGAGCTGAGAATTCATTTAACCTTAACTTATGAATACTGTGAGGATACTTTGTGAGTACACAGGCATTAAGCATTGGCATTCTCTCTGCAGTGGCCAGAATTCTCAAAACCTTCTCCCATCCTGCCCGTTCTGCTCATTGGCATGGCACATATACAGATCTCCCTTTCTGCTTACCTTCTGACATAGTAACGCCTGACTAAATAAAAGTTACTCTGGAAGCTATCCTATCTCTTTCTTTCCTGGACATAAACATCTGATGAATTGTCTTCCCTATTAGAAGATGAAGGGGGACTATGTATGCTACTGCATGCTTGACTCTTTCATTCCATTACCAAATGTAATTGAAAACAAAATGAGTTTCACTTCCTGAGAGAGCTAATGGACTCCTGGTGCAAGTTGAGGCATTTTCTAACACTGACAGTATGGGACTTTGTTTTCTTTGACAATGCATATTTGCTACAGGGGTTTTATCTTGAGTTATTTTATTTTGTTAATGGAAGGGGGGGGGGGAGCTCCAGAATGGAAGGGAGAGCTAGGATGGGCTTAGAGTGCTTAGTACTATTTTAATTCTGGACACTGTACTCCTGGCTCTGCCCAGAGTCCCGGTCATCATCTACCAGGTGACCATCTGCCAGGATCATAGATTTGGAACCAGAACGGAATTTGCCAGTTACTCTTGTCCAACCCTTTTGTTCTACAGCTAAAGAAACTGAGACCTAGAGAGTGACTTGCCAAAGGTCACACCAAGAATCACACCTAAGTCACATGACTTCAGATTCAGCACAATTTCACCTGTATATTGGTTACCTCTGGAAAAGCAAGCAAACAAACAAACACAAGTGTTGCTAAGTGTAGTAGGGTTCAGTTTGGAGACAAAAGGCCTGAACTCTAATCCTGGCTCAGCTATTTTTTACCTGTGTGTCACTGGGAAAGTTATACCTTGCTGGGCTTCAATTTCCTTGTCTGTAAAATGAAGGGATTAAAGTACATCACCTCTCAAGGCCACTTCCCATCATGATCTATTATCCTGGGATGCACTGGTTTATTATGTATCTAACCAATCAAAAGTATCTTCTAAACAACTTGCAAACAATTTAAAACTAGAGAAGGATTCCTAAGATTGCTACATCTCTTCTAGTCCTAAAAAACGGTTTTCAGTTTGCACAAACTCGATGGAGCAAATGAAAACGGAATTTTCCTTCTTACACTGCTCAGCCTCCCAGGAAGCAAGAGTCTTTGGAAGGGGTTTCTGAACCCTTCAAGCTCAATCCTTGGAGCCAAAATACAAGCAGTTCTGCTGATTTATACTATTAACCACACTCTACCAAGCTGAATTCTACTTAATACTCAATGAATTGAAAAGAGAAGAGAAACAAAGGCCCTCCTTGTTTTAGAGAGGAATTTTTTTAAAGAAAAAAAACTCTGAATGGTGGAAAAAATGCCCCAGGAGCTTAGAGTCTGCCACCAAGTTCCGAAGACTCTGAGCTTTAAAGTCTAAGTATTCTCTAACCCAGAAAAGGAAAATCTTTATATCCTCCCCCAACATAGAACATGTGTGTATATATGCACACATTACATATATACATATGGCTATGATTTTGTAGGTTTTCTTGTCTCCATAATTTCAAGAGTGGGCCCTAGTTTTGATATGATCTTCTGTATTTTGAGGGCAAAATTATAAAAGAGGAATTCTATATTTCTGTTAGGAATGCCTTGCAGAAATGCCTGAAACTAGGAAAGAAGACATGACCCTATCATGTCGCCTTTGTGACTTGTCCAAATGGTGCTTGAGTGTTTTCTCAGACTAACAGTGCCCTTGTTCTGAAGATGCTCTTAAGTGTCTGGATTTACTGTCACTAACCGTTAAGCATGGAACTCTTTCCATTTCATTCTATAAGTATTTTCCTATACTAATACTCTCAGAACTGATCTGGGATCTTTGATTTCCACACCTTCTAATTAGATTTCTTTTTTTTTCCTTAATAGTATTTTATTTTTTCCAATTACATGTGAAGATAATTTTCAACATTCATTTTTGTAAAATTTTGAGATCCAGATTTTTCTCCCTTCTTCCTTCCCTTTTCCCCTACCCGAGACAGCAAGCAGTATGATAGAGGTTATACATGTACAATCATGTTAAATATATTTCCACAATAGTCACATCATGAAAGAAGAACCAGAACAAAGGAGGAAAACCATTAAAAAGGAAAAAAAAAGCGAAAATAGTATGCTTCGATTTACATTCAGACTCCACAGTTCTTTCTCTGGATGTGGTTAACATTTTCCATCATGAGTCCTGGAATTGTCTTTCATTATTGTATTGCTGAGAAAACTTAAGTCTATCATAGTTAATCATTGCACAATGTTGCTGTTACTGCTCACAGTGCTTTTCTGGTTCTATTTACTTTACTCAGCATCAGTTCATATAAGTCTTTCAAGGTTTTTCTGAAATCCTTCATATACCACAACTTGCTCAGCCATTCTGCAATTGATGGGCACTTCCCCTCAATTTCCAATTCTTTACCACCTCAAAAAGAGCTGCTATAAATATTTTTGTACATGTGTGTTCTTTTCTTTTTGGGGATACAGACCTAGTAATGGTATTACTAGATCAATGGGTAAGCACAGTTTTATACCTCTCTGATATAAATTGCTCTCCAAAATGTTTGGGTAAGTTCACAACTCCACCAACAGTGTATTAGTGTTCCAATTTTCCCATATCTTTTCCAACATTTATTATTTTCCTTTTCTGTTATATTAGCCAATCTGATAGGTGTGAGGTGGCATTCCAGACATGGGGCACAGGCAGAGGTCAATTTGTACAAACTCTATGGAGCAAATGAAAAGAGCATTTTCCTTCTTATACTGATCAGTCAGGGAAGCAAGAGTCTTTGGAAGGGGTCTCTGAACCCTTCAAGCTCAATTCTTGGAGTCGAAATACAAGCAATTCTGCTGATTCATACTATTAACCACACTCTGCCAAGCTGAATTCTACTTAACACTCAATGAACTGAAAAGAGAAGAGAAACAAAGGCCTGGGGTCAGAAAAAGGAGCATCCTATTGGAAGAACAGCAAGAAAGCAAATGTCACTGGATTGTGGAATAGTACAGGAAAATTCCCATTAGGAAAATAGCAATACATAAGTCAATCCAAAAAATGCCGGGGGCGGGGGGGGACATTTGTAACTGGAGTCATCAACTGGGAACTTTTGCCTTGAGCTCTAATTTCAGAAATTTTTTTCTAAAGAAGAAATACAGAGTCTCCTTCCACAAAAACATGGAACCAAAGTCCAAAATGTCAGACACGTAGTAAAGGATTATAAAAGAAACACACCATTTGCTGACTTATACCATCTCAATTTATACCTTGTAATAAAACTGATTAGGAAAGAGAAATGGAGCCAGCCTAAATACTTTAAAAGCAATTAATTTAAAGAAAAAGACATTCATTACATCTATGTATAACATATTTATATGGCATAGAAAGACATTCTAGGTCATTAATTTCACTCTTTCCCTCTTTTCTTTCCAGGCACAAGGAATTACGGCCTTTGGACCCTTTCTGATCACAGAGGTTGGGCACTCTGTTCTCTTGAAAGGGCTCCCCTCCCTCTTCATGATCCAGAGGTCATATTGTGCCTCCAAGAAAATATCATCTGCTCTGGACCAGGTCATGCAAGTCCCAGGAGTACTGTTCTCCCATCAGCTAGGCTTTAGCCTTCCCTCATGACGTCTGTACCTGAGATAATAATACCACTATCTACTTTTCCTCAGCTGATATTGTACCAACCCAGAACCCAGAATGCAACTTTCTTTGAACTCCTCTTTAACCAGTCATCCCTGATCTCCTCTGTTAGTAACAACTCTTCCCCTTGGATCTTACATATTATATACTTCTCTGAAACATTTTTTTTTCTTAGTGGGGAGGAAGGAAAGAAGGGATAGGGACAAGAGGATTTCATCCAGCTTTGAAACTCTCATTTTAAAAACTACCTCTAGTAAGAACGTCAAGGAAATGAGAAGTGACAGCTTGTTAAAAATTCAAGTTATGAGGTTATTATTATTGAGGGGAAGAGAATAAATATTAAGCAACTACTATGTACCAGGCATTGTGCTAAGTGTTTTATAAATATCTCATTTGATCCTCACAACAACTCTGGGAGGTAAGTGCTGTTATCATCCCTATTTTACAGTTGGAAAACTGAGGCAGACAGAGCTTAGTGTCTAAGGGCAAATCTGAACTCAGTCCAGCATTCTGTCTACTGCACCACCTAGTGGAGGGGATAAAAGAGCCTAAACTAGGGTAGAGGCATAGCTTGTTATTGTTTCCTTTGTTCTTTATTTTCTGCTTTGACTTTCTTTGAAGCTAAGGCAAAAGATCTCATTTGCCCCTCTAACTTTAGTTTGCTCAATAAATTTAATATAAGAATAGCTAGCATTCACATAGTGCTTTAAGGCTTGCAAAGCACTTTAGAAATATTATTTCACTTGATCTTCACAATAACCCCGGGAAGTAGGTGCTATTATTGTCCTTATTTTACAGATGAAGAACTGAGGCAGACAGAAGTTAAGTGGCTTACCCAGGGTTATATAACTAGTAAGTGCCTGAGTCTGGATTTTAACTCAAGTTTTTCTAATTATAGATCCAATATTCTATCCACCCTAGAGCCTTCCTGCCTCTGTTCAAAAAAAAAAGAGAATCTATTAGGTGTGTGCAAGGTGAAAGACACTGTTCTAGGGACTGGGGATACAAAGATATTTCACCTCAAAGAACAAAGTGGGTAGGATGAGTATACAAATAACCAGGAGCCATTCCAAAATGAGTAAGTATATAAGGAAGTCAAAGTGGCCTGATAGATCCAAGTAGGAGGAATCACTTCTATCTGGAAAAAACTGAGAATCAGGAAAACCTATGGAAGAGGTAGGCATTGAAGGAAGAAAAGGATTTCAACAGTGAACGAAGAGCCCATCCCAAGAGTAAACAAATGGTTTATGCAAATATATGGAAATACGAGATGAAAGTGAACATTAGGGGAACCATTCAGTTTGCTGGAGTTTAGAGTATGTTAGAAAAACAGCATGAAATTAGGTTGGAAAGGTTGGAGTCAGATCATGGTGAACTTTGAATACCAGGCTAAGAAGTATTTGTTGTTGTGTAGGCATTGAGGAATAGTGAAACGTTGTGTAGTATGGAAATAAGTAGTTGGACCTGTCCTGTAAGAAGATTACTGTAGAAGTCCTATAAAAGGTTGGAGGATGAAGAAATTGGAGGCAGGAACATCAATTAGGAACCTACGGACCTCAATTAGGCCGGTGGACCCATGAGTAGAAAGGAAGAGATAGAAAGGAGAGATATCGCTGATATGGATAGACTCAACAACATTTGGGAACTGAAAATCAGGGCTTCCTAAACCTTTCCCACTCTCCAACCCTTCAGCACTTCATAAACTGTGGGTTGCAATCCCATGGAGACGCAACCTAGAGTTTAAGAAGCACTGGAAGGGAACTGAGGAGAAAAGAAGCGTCCTTGGTGAACCTGATAACATGAGAGCCAGTGACGAACAGGAAAAAGAAAAACAAAGAGGAGGAATAGGTTCAGTAAAGAAGATGAATTCGTTTGAGGCATGCTGAGTTTGAAGTGTTAAGGGAACATCCAGGTCAAGACTTCCTGAAGCTATGGGGGATGGGAATTCAGGGGAAAGATCAGAACTGGAGATAAGATTAACTAAAGTCCTCAGGAACAATTGGAACCTTACATTTAATCAGGTCTGCCATTGATCAGTGGGATTAGGAGAGCTGAAATTTGTAACCAGGAATATCACAAAGGCTAATTTTTCTTTAGAATTTTGCAATTGGCAAAGCTGTGGATGAGTGGGCTTTATTAATAATTACTTGTAATGGCTAAATTAGTCTTATCGCTTCACTTAAGCAAACACCAAGGAAGAATTTTAGTTGACTTAAGACAGTTCCACGTTATCTTCCTTGAAGTCTTCCCTGACTCACTGGAGCCCCAACTGATCTTTTCTTTATGTTAACTGATGCCCTATTGGTCCTTTGCTATCCTCCCCTTGCTTTCTCCAGTTATATCACTTAGATATGTCTCATTTCCTCTAGTCAATTGTAAAAATTCCTTGAATGTTGTATTTTCTACTTCTTTTGTGTTCTTCACAGCATCTAATGGTCACATGATGCCTTTTCGCTGGCTGTCCCCTCCCCCCCCGGCTTTTTTTGACTCAGTCAAGTTTTAGCTAAAATCTCTCTTTCTGCTAGTGGCCCTCTTAATGAATGCTAGCACTACCCTCTAAAGTGATCTGCAGCTTATCTCGTATGTATCTTGTTTTTATATAGTTGTTTGCATGCTGTCTCTCCACTCCCACTCCCCCATTAATCTGTGAGCCCTTGAGAGCAGCAATTGTTTTTGCTTTTCTTTGTATTCCCAGCACATTGCCTAGCACATAGTAAATGTTTAATAAATGCTTTTGGACTTGATTGTATTTGGTGGCTGCTTGATAAATGTCTTATAGTATTACAGACTCACAAAATGTTAGAGCTAGTCCAATCCCTTCCTTTTGCAGGTAGACAGCCTGGGACCCAGAGTTTGAAAATGACCAGCATGAAGGAGCAGCAGGATATAGTAGAAACAGTGCAGCATCTGGAATAGGAAGAGACCCATGCACTACCTCTGAACATTAACTGTGTGGTGGGTGGCAAGTCATTTAATATCTTTGAGCTTCAATTACCTCATCTATGAAATGAGCATGACAATACCTGCAGTACTGACCTCATAGTGTTGTTAAAAGGCTCAAATGAGCCAATACATGTAAAGTACTATACCAACCTTAAGATGATATATAAATCTCCATCTATGTTGTTATTGTCTCAGGCCATGAAACTAATAGGCAGCAGAGCCAGAAGTTAGCCCCACAACTTCTGTCTCCAGAGCAAGGGCCTTTTCCAATCTACCACACTAAGTGAAGTAAAGTTAACTGGGTGAATTGAGCCCATCTGCAGTTTGAGCTGCAGATAAACAAGCTCCATTATCATATCTAGTACACACCAGCTCAGCTAGGAGTGGCTTTCAACCCTGGAGCTAAAGAAAGAGTTATTCAGATGGTGGAAATGTGAAAAAGGAGGCTCCAAGATTCAGAATGAATAAGCAAATCTGGTTAATGTCCTTTTTCTATTAATATGGATTGATTTTCTTCAAGCTAGTTGAAGTTAGTGGCACTGAATGTGTCCAAATAAACCTATATATCATTTCTCAATAGCTGAATAGAGGAGAATTAATTAGCTTAATATACAATAGCACTTGCTGGTTTCAAAGCACTCTGAAGAATGTGGGATGCAGTGGAAATCATGGTTAGAAGATGTAACTTCAAATCCTAGCTCTGTTCCTTACCACTTGTGTGACCTTAGGCTAGTCACTTAAGTTATCCAAGCCTCAGTTTCTTCCTATTACAAATGAAGGTATTGCACTAGGTAATCTTTTTTTTTTTATTATTGGATTCCTTTTTCTTTTTCATTTTTTTAAATTTAATATATTTAGTTTTCAGCATTGATTTTCACAAGAGTTTGAATTACAAATTTTCTCCCCATTTCTACCCTCCCCCCCCACTCCATATATTCTGGTTGCCCTGTACCCCAGTCCTCCCTCCCTTCTGTCACCCCACTCCCCTCTCATCCCCTTTTCCCTTCCTTTCTTGTAGGGCAAGATAAATTTCTACACCCCATTGTCTGTGTATCTTATTTTCTAGTTGCATGCAAAAACATTTTTTTTGTTTTTGAACATCTGTTTTTAAAACTTTGAGTTCCAAATTCTCTCCCCTCGTCCCTTCCAACCCACCCTCCCTCCCTAAGAAGTCAAACAATTCA
>CM053626.1:238791783-238826376 GCA_028646595.1 Phalanger gymnotis | reverse complement strand
TCTCCTGGTCTGGTAGGTCCGTGTCTGGTCTGGTCGCGCCGTGCTTGCTGGGCTCAGCTCCGCTCCCCTCAGCTGGGGGCTGGGAGCTCCGTGTGGGACAGACCTTACCCAGAGACTATCCAGGGTGTCCTGGGCTGGGGCCCTGCTTCCCTCTGCCACTTTGTGGGTTCTGCAGCTCTAGAATTGGTTCAGAGCCATTGTTTTATAGGTTTTTGAGGCATTTGGTGGGGAGCTCACGCCAGTCACTGCTTCCCAGCTGCCATCTTGGCTCCGCCCCCCAAAAGAACCAGTTTTGACTTTGCTTTGCACACTGGCTCTGATATTTTCTACTTTGATTTAATGGGGAAGACACTGGATTTGGAGACAGAAAAGCTAAGGCACTAAGTGGCATTGTAGATCATAGTGCTGGCAACAGGAAGATCTGAGTTCAAGTCCTCCTTCAGACACTTACTAGCTGTGTAACCCTGGGCATATCACTTAACCTCTGCCTATCTTAGTTTTCTCGACTATAAAATGGAGATAATAATATTGCCTACCTTCAGTGTTCAATCAAATGAGATAATATTTGCAATGTACTTTGCAAACCTTAAAGTGCTAGTTATTACTATCGCAGCTGTGCAGCTTGCTACTTGTGTGACCTTGTGTGGGCAAGACACATAAATTCTGTGTGCTTCAGTTGTGTGACCCTGGGAAAGTGACTTGCCCTCTGTTTGCCTCAGTTTCCTCAACTGTAAAATAGGGTAATAATGGCCCCTACCTCACATAGTCATTGTGAGGATCAAATAACCTAATAATCTTCCAATAAGTAAAATCCTCCAATACACACAGTGCCTAGTGTGTTTTAAGCACTATATAAATATTAGCTATTGTAATTATTATTATCTGTAAAATGAAGGGGTTGACTAGATTGCCTCAAAGTTCCTTTCCAATTTTAAGATCCTATGACTCCCCTCAGCAGTCATTTTTGACATCATTACATTGTTTTAGTTATGCCTGACTTTGCAAATACCCCATTTGGGGTTTTCTTGGCAAAGACACTAGAGCAGTTTGCCATTTCCTTCTCCAGCTCATTTTACAGATGAGGAAACTGAGGCAAATGAGGTTAAGTGACTTCCCCAGGGTCACATAGCTAGTAAGAATCTGAGGCCAGATTTGAATACCAGACTCTAGGCCTGGCACTCTTATCCACTGTGCTACCTAGCTGCCCCTCAATACTCAATGGAAAACCATTAAAGGCTTTTTAGTAGTGTTGTGATATAGTCCAACAAGTCAGGCTGTTGTGAGTCATGGAATCATAGATTTACATGTAAAAGAGGACCCCTCCCCCCTTCACAGGACATCTAGTCCCACCTCATCAGTTAGTATTTTCATGACTTTGAAATAATAATAGCAAGAGACCCTATAGTGATGTTGGCTGGGGGTGGGAGTGGGGTGCTGTTTGAAAGTCTAAATGATTAGCTAGTTTGCATTTATTTAACACTTTAAGGTTTGCAAAGCACTTTTCAAGTATGATCTCCTGTTATCCTCACCACAACTCAGGGAGATCGGTGTTATTAATCTACCTATTTTGCAGATAAGGAAACTGAGTAAGGCAGACCAAGGCTAAATGATTTACCCAGGGCTACACAACTAAGAAGTGTTTGAGGCTGAATTTGAACTTTGGTCTTCCAGACTCCAGATCTGGCTCCCTATTCCACTGCGCTACTAAAGAGTTTGTTGTTCTAAAAAATAAGACAATTCAGCCCATGAACTCTTGCTTCTTTGGCAGTTCCTGATAAAATCCATCATTTATAGCTGGGCTATTTACTAGGAACACCAGTGATTGATTTTTTTAGAACTTGAAATAAAAAGATAAGCAAAGCAATTAACTGCCACCATGTATTTCATCTTCCAACATGAAACATGCCACTAGAGTTCAACAGCTATGGCTTCAGAGTCATTTCCCTATGATCCAGCGAGCTTTCAACGCAGTTGGAAGGGACCTCAAAGGTCATCCAGGCCAGTCACGTTAAACTCAAAGAGAAATGGGGGTCACTCAGCCATAATCAAGAATTCCTGAAGGCTACATAATGACAGAAAACTGCCTATTAACGTATGTTCTATTGTATTTTTCTTTATTTTGTTAAATGTTTCCCAGTTAAATTTTAATCTGATTTGGCCTCACTCAAGATTATTGGTGGTCACAGGTTTGACATGTTTATTCTAGATCAACTCTCTGTCTAGTACATGTATAAATGCATGAAAAAGCATTTATTAACTTTTTTCATTCAGTTTTTAATCCTGACTATAACACACACTAAATAAAATGTTCATTTCCATATACAAGGTAGAACAGCAAAAAAAAAAAGGATTGTGCATGAAACTGCAAAATCTCTATTACATGCTTCTTGCTTTTCTTTGATATATAATGAATACAACATACAACATGCAGAGCTGGTCTACTTGGCTGTTTTTCTTTCTGGCTTTCCTTCTATTCTCTTCTGTTTATTTTTTTTAATGTAATAAAGTTTGTTCCAATTGCAAGTACTTTTTCTATTAAAGCCCTGAGAAATGGGGCTTTCAGTTTCTGTTGGAAGATGTGTTGTGTCCTCTGTTAGACTGGGAGGTCATTGAAAACAGGAACCTCTTAGTTCTACCCTCTAGTGCCAGCAAAATAAGCTTAATTATGCTTCCACATGTCAGCGCTTCAAATAATCGAAGACAGTTATCATGTCTGCACCTGAGTCTTCTGTCTGCTGGCTAAACAGGTTGAGTTTCTTACCAGGATTTTGCATATGGTTTTTAAGTTATTGTGGCTGAAAAAAAAATTATCCCCTCTGCAGTCAACATAGTGATGAACCTCCTTAGTCTTAGCTAGGTTTTTCTTCAGATGGCAAACATATCATCCACTTCTGGGTCAGTACTTAAAATCTTTCCAACTTAGTAGCGCCTGCCAGTATGAATGAACCAGGGTCACCAAGACTCCTCCCAACCATCATTACTTTTTTTTTTATTAAATATTTTATTCTTTCCCAATTGTATGTAAGAATAATTTTTAACATTCATTTTTTAAAAATTTTGAGTTCCAAATTCTCTTCCTCCTTCCCTCCCCCCACCTCATTGAGGTGAGTAATTTCATTAGCAGTCATGCAAAACATTTCTATTTTAGTTATATTGTGAAAGAAAACAGACCAAAACAAACCCCCCCCCAAAAGGAAAATAAAATTTAAAAAAGTTTGCTTTGATCTGCATTCATACTCCATCAGTTTTTTCTCTGGAGGCAGATAGCATTTTTCATCATAAGTTCTTTGGAATATCTTGGATTATTGTATTGCTGAGAAGACCTAAATCTATCAAAGCTGATCATCGCACAATGTTGCTGTTATTGTATATAGTGTTCTCCTGGTTCTGCTCACTTTATGTTACACCAGTTTATCTAAGTCTTTTCAGATTTTTCTGAGAGCATTCTGCTCATCATTTTTTATAACACAATAGTATTCCATTACCGCTACTTGTTCAGCCATTCCCCAATTGGGGACATCTCTCAATTTCTAATTCTTTGCTGCAACAGAAAGAGCTGTTATAAATATTTTTATGTGAAGAGATTCTTTTCCTTTTTTATCTCTTTGGGACACAGACCTAGTAGTGGTATTGCTAGATCGAAAGTATGCACAGTTTTATACCCCTTTGGGCATAGTTCCAAATAGCTCTCCAGAATGGTTGCATCAGTCCACAACTCTACCAACAGTATTAGTGTCCCAATTTTCTGTGTGTGTGTGCGTGTGTGTGTTAAATGTATTATGTACTTTCTTTTTATTAATTAATCTTTTTTTAGTTTACAGCACTCAGTTCCACAAGTTTTTGAGTTCCAAATTTTCTCCTCCTCCCTCTCCCCAAGACGGCATGTAATCTGATATATGTTCTACATATACCTTTGCATTAAACTTATTTTCCCAATAATCAAGTTGTAAAGAAGAATTATAACCGATGAAATGAACCATGAGAAAGATGTAACAAAACCAAAAAGAAAAAAAATAGAGCAAATAGTTTGCTTCAATTTGCATTCAGATTCCATAATTCTTGCTCTGGATGTGGATAGCCTTTTCCATCATGAGTCATTTGGAGCTGTCTTAGAACCTTGTATTGTTGAGAAGAGCCAAATCTATCAAAATTAATCATCACAGAAACAATGTGTCTGTGGTTGTGTACAATGTTCTCCTGGTTCTGCTCCCTTCACTCATCATCAGATCATATAAGACTCTCCAGGTTCTTCTGAAGTCCAACTGCTCCTCATTTCTTATAGCACAATAGTATTCCATAACATTCATGTACCACAATTTGTTTAGCCATCCTCCAGTTGATGGGAATCCCCTTGATTTCCAATTCTTTGCCACCACAAAAAGAGTTGCTATAAATATTTTTGGACATACTGGTCCTTCTCCCCCTGTATGATCTCTTTGGGATACAGCTCTAAAAGTGGTATTGCTGGGTCAAAAGGTATGCACATTTTTATAGCCCTTTGGGCATAGTTTCAAATTGCTTTCCAGAATGGTTAGATCAGTTTGCAACTCCACCAACAATGCAATGGTGTCCCAATTTTCTCACATCCCTCTAACATTTGTCATTTTCTATCATATTAGCTAATCTGATAGATGTGAGGTGGTATCTCAAAGTTCTTTTAATTTGAAGTTCTCTGATCAATAATGATTTAGAACTTTATATGTGTATACCTATAGATAGTTTTGATTACTTGGTCTGAAAACTGTTCAAATCTTTTGACCGTTTATCAACTGGGGAATGATTTGTTTCGACTTTGTTGTCTTCTGAGCTTGTGTTTTGACCTTCCCTGTCACCACAGCAACTTTCTATGATCAGGTTCTTTTTTTCTGTTCATTTTTCCAGCCTATTTCCTGACTTTTAACTTTATGTTAAAATTAGACTCTTCTCAGAGTGAAGGAAACACTGTACCAAGCTTTAGGGTTTTTTGTACAGCTATTTTCAGAGCTTGTTCTGGGGATCTCTTAAGTTTTCAGTTCTTCCAAGGTGGTATGATCTAAAGTGATGTGTGTTTACTATTCTCCTCATCTGTGCTTTGTATGTGAATGACCACAAGCACTCTTTTCCAGAACTTTGACCAGGGTCTCTGTTCCCCTGTGGCTTCAAGCTCTGGTATGTTAGTATTCCTCCTCACCTTGGGAATGAGAACCAGGAATGTACATATGGGCAATGCAACAGAGTCCTGCACCCAGTGGCAGCAATGGCACCCCTCTAATCTCCTTATGACCAGTTTTCTGACCCCCTTACCATCTTACCATCTAGAAGACACTACTACTGATTCAGTTGCCCTCAAGGTTTGGACCCACTGCTGTCTTGCAGGTGATTGCCTGTGCTAGAGTATGCTCCACTTTCACCCCAGACCTTCCCTACTGACCTTCTAAGTTGTCTTAGGCTGGAAAATCATTTCACCTCATCCTTTTTTTTGTTGTTGTTATTCTATCACTCCAGAATTCATTTCGAGGCTTTGTTTTAACATTTCTGGAGGGTAATTTGGGAGAGCTCAGTGACTCTCTTCCTTTTTTAGGTGCATAATCCCTGCCTTTACTCTGCCATCTTGGCTCCACTCCTAAACCATCACTAATTCTTAGCTATCTTCTTACCTACTCTGCCTTGCTGCCAAGTCCAAAAATAGGTCATGAGGATGCAACCCTTCCTCTAGAACTCCCCCTCTCAATCCTCACTGATATGATTGTGAGCAATGGAAAAAAGAAAAAGAAAGAAAGAGAAAAATTCATTTGTGTCATGACCATTTAATCATCTCAATAACTGGCCATGGCCTTTGGAAAGCTAAGTCTAGGATATACCATCTCTGCTGTATCTTTATAGAAAAAAAAATGTACTTTTATCCATATTGAAGTTAACAAGCATTTATTAAGCATGTGAAATATGTGTGTGTGTGTGTGTGTGCTGTTTGTGTGCACACACACATGTGTCTGTACAAAATGTGGTCCTGGTCCTTGGAGAACGTGTGATTTGGATGAAGAGAAAAGGTGACTTCAGACCACATTCAGGATTTTTTTTTTACCTTGAGAGTTCCCAAATGAAGCAATTCCTCAAATGCCCTGGAATGATTATGACCTTGTATAAATGTACGACACAAGTGGAAAATAAACATAATCATGTTAATTTGTATAAAACAGAACTAGGTCTTCCTATAGACAGTTAGAAAAAAAGATCTTTTTAGGGGTTGATAACATTTTTTTTCTAATTTCAAATCCATATATGCACTAGCCAGAGATGGCAAACTAACAGTCTCACAAAGATATGCTCAGGTAGCTTTGGTGTTAATGCCTGCAGTTTTTAGATTGGAGTCTATGTGTTACATAAAAGAAAGGCAGGGGGGTAGAACAATCAGAGGGAGCCAAAGCAGCACAAAGGATAATGGCTTATCAAGTTAACAAGGTGGTATAAGCATCAGCCTGAAGCTTGAAAATATGGAATAGATTTGGATATGATGAGCCAAGCCCACTGCAGCTGGAGAGCAGAGATAGGAAGTTTATACCTCCAGATGGCAGTTTTACAGTTGAGGAATCATAGATAGCACTATCAAAACTTCCTTCTCAATAGAGCAGCAAGTCAGAACCCTGTAACAAATCTACTGCAGCCTCATTATGATGCTGGTGTCAACAGGAGTATGTATAATGCCTGTTTTTATAGACTGCTAGTATTATGGGAAGAATTAGATCACACAAATAGAATCATAAAATGTTAAGGCTAGAAGTAAGCTTAGCAATTATCTGCTTCAACACTTTTGTTTTACAGGTGAGTAAACTCTCTCAGAGAAAAGAAGTAACTTGCATGAGGCCACATATCTAATTAATTTAAAAAAAAAAACCAAGATCTCAGGTCTCCTGACCCAGTCTAGTGCTGTTTTCCCTATATTATGGAACATAAAATGACATTAGAATATAACTGAATATTTGACTGAGATGACAATGGATTTGAGTTGTGAGCCCCTTTCATAATTGAACTATTAGATAAGATCTCTCTATTCATTCTTATTTGAAGATAATAATGGTACTGGCAATAGTCGTGATGGTATCATAGTATTTCCTGCGGGTAGGGGGAAAAAGTGAGCAGTTGAGAGTTCTACATAGTTGTGAATGCAATGGAGTAGTTGGGGGGAGGGGTTCCCTTTAAAGGATGTCCCACAAGTAACCTGAAAAAAGAGGGTGGCAGGTAAATGCAGGATTGGATTTCAGAAGTCTTCTTCTCCCTGTGTGTACCTATCACCTGCAAAGCATGTAAGAAGCTTAAGGAATATTCGCCTTGCAGCAGGAAGCTTAGTGTATGGGCCCCCTACAGGTAGCACAGATAACCTTTTGCTTGACTTTACTCACATTTCCCTCAAGGGTTTGTCTCTACTAGGTGTAAGGGGATGGGCGGAAGGACAGAGAAAAACTGAGACACAGACAGAGATAGAGGCAGAGAGAGAAAGAGACAGAGACCAAGACAGAAATAAAAGACAGACACAAAGAGAGACAGAGAAAAATGATAAAAATCATAGACAGATATGTATTATTATTCTCTCTCTGCTATAGGCTCTCCTGATTATTAAAATTTACGCTTGCTTAGGGGTGATTTCGATGTGCCTCCATTGCATTTGGGTTTCCCAAATGAAGTAAAACTTCAAACGTCAACATAGCTGAAGAGGGAGTGTGTCTCTGGTTCATTTATAGAGATTCAAACTTCTCCCGAGATCTCTATCCTTGCAAGCATTAATCACCTCAGACTAGGATATAGTCACCACCTGGTTGACTTGTCGAAAAGTGGGGGAGGGGATAAAGCACCCACCCCGGAGTCAGGAAGACCTGAGTTCAAATCTAGCCTCAGATGCTTACTTATTAGCTGGGTGACCCCAGGCAAGTCGCTTAACTCCGATTGCCTCCAAAAAAAAAAAAAAAAGAGAGAGAGATAAAATTATAGCATTGGAAGGACAGGAAGCAAAGGAGAAGAAGAGTGCATTAGGATCATTAGGATCAGGAGAAACTGAAAATTCCATTGCCAGCTGCTGAAGTAGAGCAGCTTTCCAAGTTTAGCCCTTAACCAAAGGGAAAAAACCCATCTACCAGATTAGTAGAGATGCAGACTTTGTGCTAATCCCTTTTTACATGGTAAAAAGAAAGAGAAAATCAAACTCTTTCTGGCTGTTCTATAATCCACAATGCAATGTATTAGTCAGGCAGTGGCAAGAAGGTTGTTCCTCAGCTTCAGACTCCCTATAAATGGGGCTCACTGAGTCTCAGCGGAAAGGGATAAGAACTGGCACCCAAAGAATGATTGTCCCACTCCTCACTGCCCACACTTTCTCTGTCTAGCTGACCTCTCTCCATCTTGTTCATAAGAACAGCATGAGAGCCTTTGCCAAAATCCAGCAATCCCATGATTTACCAATCTGTTTTGGGGTTTTCTTTTGTTTTGGTTTTGGTCCTGATATTTAATGGAAATAATGCTGCTGGACCTCAGTTTAAATTCTAGCTTTTTTATTTATGAATTTGACCAAGTGATTTAGCTTTTTTGGGTCCATTTCCTCAACTGTAAAATGAAGAGCTTGGAATAGATGATGTCTAAGATCCTAACTCTAAATCTGGAGCTAAATCTTGTGGTTTTTGATACGCAGTGATTTCATCAGTGTCGAAATTCCCTCCAACACAGGTAAACAACTCATCTGTAATTCACAGACTCAGAGAGTTGCCTGGGTCACTGAGAAGTTAAATGACTTACTCATTCAGATACTGTGTACCAGAGGCAAGACGTGAACCCACATCTTCCTAACATCAATGTTGGCCTTTTTATAATACACCAAGTTGTCAAAAAGGAAAATGAGCTTGAATCAGCATTTCTTATTCCTTGATGAAAACTGCCTCTTGGTGATCTCCACATGCTGTACTTTCTCAACCAGTAAATAATTGACTTTCAGGGGAGTATCAAAGGACTAACAATATTCAAACCCTTCAGCCTGTCAGAACCCAGGTCTTTCTAAATAGAAGTCCAACATATTACAAAAGTGCCTTGAAATTGATATGAAACCTTATAAAATATAAAATATGGTGACAATGATTAGTGACACAAAATAATTTCTAAAGAGCTCTTAAATTCTGATCTTTGCCTAGTCTTAGATCCCTTGCAGTGTATGTGTATGTGCTCATGTGTGTGCATGTGTACATGAGCTTGGATGAACATACATGAACTGTGCTTGAAAGAAAGAGTATAAAACAGTGGTGAAATTCTGGCAATCTTGAGGAGCTGAGCAATTTGGATTGCTATGGTAACTACCATGGATAGCACCAGCTCAGCCATCTCAAAAAGCTTTCATCCACAAACACACCTTAGTCCTGTTTTTATTTAAAAAATATTTTTATTTATAGCACCATTGAACTTCCTCCACCTAAAAAAACACATTAATGCACATAAATTATTGGGGAATTTCATGCAGGTTAATAACAAGTTATCAAACCTTAACATTGGAGAGATTTATAAAGGTTTTCTCCCTAATGTCAGTTACATTTTGGCCACAAAAAAAAAAAAAAACTGTCCATGAGGAGAAGGAAAAGGAAAGATTTTAGGCAACAAAACTCCACAATACTGTAACAAAAGTTCATATATCCACTAAGGTTCTCCCCACCTCCCCCATCTTAGAAAAGTATTGTCCTGTTTAGATAGACTCCCACTGCAAGTCACAGCCTGGGAACAATTCCAGGGAATCAGAAAGGGAAGATTTCTGATTCCTCTCCCATAGAACATTTGACAAAATCTTATTTCAACAAACTGGCCCAGAATAAAATACCTGAAGTGTCAGAGGCACAAACACATGATATATTCTGCATCAGGGAGATGTTAGCATGATCAAAATATTTAAATGCCACAGGGATGCTTGCAGTCTGACAATGGTTTTGTTTGTCAGCAGTTCTGCCATCCTAATCTACCTGAAAGCTACATGTACAGTGAGCAGCTCAGATAGAAGGCACAGAGGCACTATGAGCCTGTAGAACAAGGTATACGCAGCGATCAATTAATTACATGTCTGAGGAAAAATGAAACTCTAACCAAATCATTTTTCCCCACTCAAAAAAAAATCTTTCCCATTATAAAGATGGTAAAAGTGATAATTTAATCTTGAAATTTTGATTCTACAGAAGTAAAGGTAGGATATGGGTACTTAACATATAAAAATAAAAATAAAGGGAATGGGGAAAGGATAAAGTTAGGCATAGATGACCAAGAAGTTTCAAGAGTAACTTCTTACCTAGCAGTAGTTAACAACTGGGTAAACTGCTTACTGGGAGCTACAAACAAGAATGATTTGTAGCTAGCTACTCAACATGAGAGTATTTTGTTTTGTTGTATAAGATAGAAAAACTGGATGTTTCTTCAATACCTTAATAAAAATAGACAAATTTTTTCCACTGTCTTCACTAGATGTTGGGCTGAATTGACCAGACTAATACTATTGAATTTAAGCTAATAATCATGAAGCAGTGAGGTAATTAGCTGAATTCTTCAACTTCTATTTCTCTTATTGTCTCTCTCTGCAATAGATCTGTGTGTTTCAACTTCTGGATTTTTATTTAAGTTCCAGGGCCTTAAGTAAAATATAGATAAGATCATGGTCAAAATCAAAAGCTTACTTCACAATCCAACAATTTTTGAAAATATAATTCGCTAGAACAATGATTTTTAAAAGAATCTGTTCATTTCATAGTATCGCAGATTCTGAGAATTGAAGGGACTTTATATGTCATTTAGTCTCATTGATTTACTACAGATATTTTGACACATTACCAAGTTTCTGCCTGAACACTCAGTGGCAGAAGCACTATTATAAGACAGCCCATTCTATTTGTGAACATCTCTAATTGTCATAAATTTTTTTGTCATATTAGATCTAAATCTGCCTCATGTATTCCCTCATTCCTGGTCCTAGATCCACAAATTCTCCTAATTCCTATGTCTCTTGGTTTATTCATAAATATAGTTTTTTCAGCCAGTAAAGCCAGTGTAAATATGGATAGACATTACAAACTTTGAGTCAGAAGACACCTTCGGGATCATTCAGTTGAACGCTTTTCTTCCTCCTTCCCTCATTTTATAGATGAGAAAAATAGGGCCCAGAGATTAAGCAATTTGTCCAAGGTCAATCCCAAGTTCTCTGGCTCCAAACCCAGCTGTCTTTCCACTGCACCATGCTGTTTTTACATAGTTACCTGTTTGAATTAATCATTTTCTAGAACTGGATGCAATGCAAGCCATCTCTTTCCTAACATATTTACTTAAATAATTTCTCTCCTTTTTGGAAGACGCTTTTATCAATAACATGGAAGAGAGGATGATGTAATAAAACTGCTCTGATAGAAGTAAAGTTTGGTGGTATTAACTCTATATCTAACATTTATTTAATAGAGAATTGATAAACACCAATCATTAGCAATCTTGTTTTTGTCCACAGGCAGCACAGGATAGAAGAACACTCCCAAGGCTCTGTAATCAGATTACCTACATTCAAATTCTGCCTCTAATGACTACTACTTGTATGACCGTGAGCACAGAAAGTCATGGAATTTCCTCAGTTTCCTCAACTATAAGATGGTGAGGTTTAACTAGATGGCCTCATAAGACCCTTGCAGTAGTCTCTACTCCTTTATTCTAAAAATAATGTTGAAAAATAAAATCAAACCTAATGTTTCCTTAAACTGGTGCCAAAATAATGTTAAGTTCGATGAATGACTATCAAGTTTCTGCTTGAACACTCTCAATGATACAGAGCTCATAAGGCAATCTATTCCATTTGTAAACATCACTATTTGTCATAAAAATTGTTTGTCATGTTAAACCAAAATCTACCTCATATTGTCCCTCATTATTGGTCCTACCTCCACAGATTCTCCTAATTCTTATAGCTCTTGATTTATAATATTGATTATACTTGACTAAGTCAAGTCAAGCCAACAAGCATCTAATAAGCACCTACTATGTGCCAGGCACTACACTATGGGCTGGATGTAATCTCACAGATAGCAGTAGGTATGGAATAATGCTATACTCTTATTGCACAACAGTGTGATCATAGCAAATTAACCCACATCAAAGATACTTGGAACATTTCTGAAAATTATTTTCCTTTGAAAAATAAATTCATTTTCAAGTATCCCTTAGACAAAAAGAAACCTCAAACCAAGAGATATTTGCCTGGCTTAAGGGAACTGTTTTGTTGCTGCTGCCAATGATAGCTTAGCAGATGGAAGCGGGGTGGGGAGGCATAGAGATTAGGGGAAAATATGCCTATGTAATAAGACAAGGGTGCAAAATGGAGAAAGGAAAAGTCAGCCAAATAGAGAAATAACAAGTGCAATGTTTTTTCTATCAGAAAAAATCTATATAATCAGAAAAAGAATGCATTTCATAGTTGTCCAACTATTTAACATTCTTGAGGGTATAAACCAGTGGGGTGCCTAGCACAGCATCTTGTACAGAACAGACACTTAGTAAATGTTTGTTGAACTGAATTGAAGCAGTGCATTAATATTCGATTAATAAACTGTCTAGGTACTTTTAGCAGTAGGAATGGGAAATATTTTCTCAAGTTCTACCTATGTTGGAGACCGGGTTTTTCCTCACACTTCAAAGCAAGCATCTCACAAAATTGTATATGTATAGGCATGTACATACATATATCTAGGTACACATATACATACATACACATTATGTGCACACACATCATTTTAAAAACTTTTGGGGTTCAAGTCAATATACAATCAATCAATACAGTTTTCACATAAAACTATACCACCCCAGTGTTGGAAGAATGTAAAAAAAGTTAAATTCTCATTGAAATTGACAAGAAAAACCCAATATTGAAAATAGTAGAATGTGTCAAAAAATATTAGCACTATAAACTTCACATGGTTTCCCTAGTTTGTGTCCATTTGGGCCATACCCTTACTTTTTTTCAAAAGTTACTTCAATTTTGCTGTAGAAACTTTCTGAAAAGTTATAAAGTGCATTTTGTCATATCTACCAAAAGGGTAGAAATACTCTTTGGGAGATAAAAACCCATGTAGGCAGTTTTTCAATTTACCTCTCTCATGGCAGAAGACTTGGATAAGAAAATATGATACATTTTCAAGAAGTAACAAGTGGGCAATTCCATCTTTCATCTGCACTGGTGTAATTGCTCCTGCCTCTAAAACTTTCTAAGAGAATACAAAATAGTCTATATTATTTTGGAAAAGCTATTGCCATTACCAGCTTCGCATTACAGGAGATTTCTTGTGCATATTAATAGGACTCAAATGTAAATTGTCCAAAGAAGTCTGACCTTCCCCTAACCTGTCACCTCTCCTGGGATGCTCCAAGTTTATCCAATTCCTAAAACTCCATGGAGACACTGTCTTCATCTTTATATTCCATTAAAATACTGATATTTGAATAATGATTAAAAGGATGGTGTGGTCTTCAACAATAACAAAATTGGAACAATATTTTAATCATGTGTCTATTTTGATTGGAGTGGGAGGTCCAGAAACAAAAGAAAATTTCAAACCCCTCAGAATACATTCAAAGTTATAATTAAATAAGTCTGCATTTCTTCCTAACATAATTTTTCCTATCGAATTACTAAAAAGAAAAGCTAAATAAATACATGAAAACATGTGTAATTAAAGGAAAAGCAATTGCCTGAATTGGGCACGAAACTAGAAACTAGCTTATTTATTAGGTAGGAATGAAAACTAAAGTGTTCTGTATTTTAAAATCTGGATAATGTCCATTTTCTCCTGGTCAATGACAGACAGAACCTAAAAGAATATTCAGATGAACAACTGGGTCTTGGCCAAAGCAATAAATGGCAGCAGCCCCAAAGAGACTGACTGCTGAAAACAAGAAATATGTGCTACCTAAATATGGGTTTATTTTCCTGCAATATTAAGAGAAAAAAACTGTACTCAATAGTTCTTGACCCTATAGCTGTGGTTGTCTTCATTTAAAAAAAAAAAGCAAGCAAGAATCACTTTTTTCTCCACCTCTGAAAGGAAATGTTATCAAAGGAGAAAATTTTTTTTCTGTTGAACTCATGTTCTGATGATCCTGAGAGTCTTTTCCAGCTTACTGAGTGCCCATTTTATTCTCTTTCAAAGAGGAACCAAGGAGTTGAAGAGATGAAAGGGCAGGGCAGAACATCACTGTGAAATTTGTTACTAAGAACTCAGAAAAACACAACTATTATGGGTCTTCATATATACATATACATGCATATGTATGTGTATGTTATATATATATGAAATGCATTATCCATTAGCTCACCTCAGAGTGGGCTAGAAATAGAACTCAGCCAAAAATGACCAAAAAGGGGATGGAGTAAGGGAGAAAGTTCAAATCCCAGTCCTGCAAAAGCATTGAATTCTAGTCTCCAGTTCATGTTGTCTCTATACTTTTTCGATTTACCTCAGGAAATAAATGTTCAAACTAAAATGATTAAAGAGGAGGTGCACAAGTAAACACATGAATAGTTCAACAATATTCACCTGCATGAGATGGGGAGGGGCGGGAGAGGAAGGGTTTGTGAATCTTGAAATTGCCAAACATTTTTAAAAGGACTTAACCCCTTATTTTAACACAGAATTACATTACTAATTCTGGTCAGTGGTCACAAACTGGTGGCTAAGCTGCATCTCTCAATCAGTTGACTTTCAATGCTGAGACCAAATTAAAAATGGGTGCTATTGGCAAAGATCAGATCTCCTTTCATCTGTTTAGCCGCTGGTGAACTGTCACTCAGACGATCTGCTTCAATGACAATCGCGGCTGTGTCATTTCGACTTAAGCCATCACTTCTGTATGTTGCGGTTGGGGGGCAACCATTGGGCTCTGTACAGCCATTGATGTGGATAAGTGACTGCGTCTCTGGAGGGCAGCAGAGCTGACTCCCACACGCTTTGGAGATGCAGGGTGAGTTGCAGACAAGCATCCAGTCTTGCTCCAAGGATTCCTTCTGGTCCACATATTCTGGCTGGATGGTTACACTGTGGATCCCTGCACTGTGGAAAATTTCTCGCATTTTGAAATTGGCATCTTTGTAATCTTTGCTCTTTTGGCACTTGATGTGGAGAGTGGCAATGTTCTTCCCATTTACAAGTTCCCAGACGTGCACTTCATGTATGCTGCTAACTCCAGGCACATTGGATAGCTTGCCCACTAGAAGAAAAAAGCAAATAGTATACAGGTACATATCAGAATTAAGAATCTGAGAATTATATAAAGATAGCAAAAAAAAGTTATTACCCAAGAGTTTTGACCAACAGAACTAAAATACACATAGGACTCATTTAAATATTCCTATCTATGTCTCGGTTTAAATTAGCCCTTGTAAGGTAAGAAAACTCTTGCTACAAGTTAAAAAAAATAATTGTTTTTTTTCTTTTTATTTAATATGTTTAGTTTTCAGCATTACTTTTCACAGGAGTTTGAATTACAAATTTTCTCCCCATTTCTACCCCCCCACACTCCAAGATGACATATATTCTGGTTGCCCTGTTCCCCAGTCAGCCCTCCCTTCTGTCACCCCACTCCCCTCCCATCCCCTTTTCCTTTCCTTTCTTGTAGGGCAAGATAAATTTCTATGCCCCATTGCCTGTGTATCTTATTTTCTAGTTGCATGAAAAAAAAACTTTTTTTACTTTTGAACATCTATTTTTTTAAAACTTTGAGTTCCAAATTCTCTCCCCTCTTCCCTTCCCACCCACCCTCCCTAAGAAGTCCAGCAATTCAACATGGGCTACATGCATATCATTATGTATAACCCTTCCACAATACTCATGTTGTGAAAGTAAAAAAAATAATTGTACTTCAAACAATCATCTCCCCCTCTTATTCCCATAATATTTTAAGGTTTACAAAGCACATTGTTCATGATTATTCCAAAAAGTGCATTATATAAGTACTATGGCCCCCATTACGCAGACAAGGAAACTGAAGCTCAGAGAATTGAGTACTTTGCTCTAGCTCAAACAGTCATTAGGGACTGCAGCTGGAATTTGGACTCAAAACCAGGTCTCTCTCCTGCCTCTAAGTCTAATGTCCTTTCCACTATAGCACACTGTATCAAAACTCAACAAGTACTAAATGCCTGCTATCTTCTAGTCATTCATGTTTAGGCACTAAAGATACAAATACAATTGATAAGATTATCCCTACTCACAAGAAGTTTACATTCCAATAGAGAGAGAAGTACATACATAAGTATATATGGAATAAGCATAAAGAAAATAAGGACAAATAAATAGAAAATATTTAAATACAAGGTGGCTCAAAGGGGTGAGAGTTAGGGAAAGCCTTCATGTAAGGCAATGCTTGGGCTTTGTTCGAGGTGAACTCTCTTTTTCTCTGAACTCTCACAGCATGTAATGATGCTAACACCAATTTTTATATGCCATGATATATTGCCTTACGATGTTATTTAACTGTTTCTCATGTGCCTTCAGTTTCGTCTAACTAGATTGTAAGCTCCTATAGGGTGGGCCCTTCATTAATTCACTCAAAAAGCTTATACTAAATGCCCGCTGTGTGCTAGGCACTCTGCTAAGTGATGGAAATACAACTGCAAAAAAGGAGGAGGAGGAGAAGAAAGGAAGAAGAAGAAGAAGAAGAAGAAGAAGAAGAAGAAGAAGAAGAAGAAGAAGAAGAAGGAGGAGGAGGAGGAGGAGGAGGAGGAGGAAGAAGAGGAGGAGGAAGAGGAAGAAGAGGAGGAGGAGGAAGAGGAAGAGGAGGAAGAAGAGGAAGAGGAGGAGGAGGAAAAGGAAGAGGAAGAGGAGGAAGAAGAAGAAGAGGAGGAAGAGGAAGAGGAGAAGGAGGACAAGGAGAAGAAAACAGTCCTTGCCTGCAAGGGGTTTACACTCTATTGGGGGAAAACATCAGATACATAGAAAGTTCAGTGTAAAGTATATACAATGTAAATACAAAGCAACCTCTAGGAGGATAGTATTCAATAAAATAGCTCGATTCACTGCTAGTCTGTGAAATAAAATGACCACAGAGCTTTTAGAGTCCTAGAGCTATAGCCCACAATCCAAAGGGGGATAAGAGGGCAGGGTCAAAAGATGTAGGTCACTGTCCTAGCTTTGTCAGTAGCCACAAGCTTTAAGCCTCAATTTTCTAACCCCTGCTTTGCCTCCCCTAGTTATTGTGAGGATGAAATTAAACAAAGCACTGGGAAGAACTTTGAGAGTTATAAAGTTATATTCAATGTAAGCTGTTACTGTTATTCAATAATCTTTCTAAAGAGATGACACTGCAAAGTGTTACTTATTTAAATTCTTGTGATAAGCCATACAATTTAGTAAAGTGCTCTATGGATTACAATGGCAGTACCTACATACGGGGCAAGTGGCTATCATGGAAAGTTAATGACAGTAAAAATGTATTAAGTGTCTACTATGTTCCAGGCACTGTGGTAAGAAGGAAGGAATACAAAGGAAGGCCAAAGACCGTCCCTTTTCTCAAGGACCTCATAGTGGGGTAAACAACATGCAAACATCAATGCACAAACAAGTTATATGCAGGAAAAGTTGGAAATAGTCAACAGAGATCAAGTACCAGAATTAAGAGGAGTTGGGAAAGGCTTCTTGTAGAAGGTGGGATTGTAGCTGGGGACTTGAAGGAAGCCTAGGAAGCCAGGAGGTGGAGATGATGAGGGAGAGCACTTGAGGCATGGGGGAGAGCCAGTAAAAATGCCCAGAGTCTGGATATGTAGGGTCTTCATACCTCCCTGTTAGCATCTGAGCTAACCAAGAATGCAGATTAGTCTTTATAAGCTCAGAGTCCCATAGTGGGACTCATTGTCCCATTAGCTGGGTTACTAGTCAAATATTATAATTGTTAATACTATCTCCGTCTTTTCTGTGGGTCATATTTCATTTCTTAAATGCATTTTGCATACATGCACATACACATGTTGTTTCTCAATAGAATGTAAGCTCTTTGGGGGCAGAAACTGTTTAATTTGTGTTTTTATATCCTTACTGCCTAGCATAGTGCCAGACACATAATAGGGGAATGGGAAAGGAAAGGGAATAAACCTTTATATAATGCCTACTATGTGCCAGGCATTGTGCCAAACACTTTTTTACAAATATCTCATTAACAACCCTACAGATAGTAGATACTATTATCCTTATTTAACAGTTGCAGAAACTGAGGTAAACAAAGGTTAAGTGACTTGCCCAGGGTCACACAGCTAGTAAGTATCTGATGCCGGATTTGAACTCAGGTCCTTCTGATTCCAGACCTAACGCTTTATCCACTGTGCCACCTACGGCTTAATAAATGTTGGTTAGTTGACAAGCTCAACATTAGATACTGCATCGTATCTATATATATTGCATATATGGCAATAATAAATCTGCATGAGCCAAGAAAACAATATACACAATGACACACTCATATCTTGAACTCAGATTTACGCAATCTATATCACAGTTGGAACTTGAACCTATGGGTTAAGTTCTTAACCTAAGGCTAAGCAAAGAAATACAGATCAATCCAAAACGAGGTCAGGAATGATCTGAATTTTAATCCGGCTATTTTCACATGCTGTAATAGACTGGGTACCTTTGCCATACATAAAAATTCAGTTAGCAAACATGCATAAATGCTTTTTAGACTAGGAGCAGCAAGAAAGCAAAGGTTCTTGATAAAAGTGACATGGAAAATTAAAAGAAATTTGATCTATCTCATAAGGGTGAATAGTCTAAGCGTTGACTCTTGGAGTTCCACATTTTCAAAATTCACAGGGATACAGAATAGAAAGGAAACTTAAATTCTTACATATGAGGGTTACATAGCCAGGATGAAAACACATGATGGAATTTCTACAACCCTAGAGTACTGAGGAGTTCCAAATACATAAATAAAATAATTCTCCAGAAATAAGACATATATTAATATTTATGTCATTAAAATTGAAAGAGTATGGCATAGTGGATAGAGAGGTGGCCTTGAAGTCAGGAAGATCTGGGTTCATGTCCCACCTCACACTAGTTATGTGACCCTGGGCAAGTCATTTGACAATGACAGGGTCCAGGCACCTAAGACTACACATTAGTGAAAAGATGCCAACCTACATATTATTGGGAATTTTCTCATCTGAGATATCAATGAAATTGTAGGTCCAGTCCCATGTCTATCTTTATCATTAAAATTATACTGAGGGGCAGCTAGGTGGTACAGCGAATAGATCATCAGCCCTGGAGTCAAGAGAACCTGAGTTCAAATACGTCCTCAGATACTTGACACTTAGTAGCTGAGTGACCTTAGGCAAGTCACTTAAGCCCAACTGCCTTGCCTTCCACCTTCCAAAAAAAATTTACATTGATAAAGGCACCACAGATTAAAACTGAACTCAACTTACCCAGTTCTTCCAAATTGACTCCTTTGGGAACCATCTGTAGCAAAATGGATGCTGTCTCCTTGATGAGTGGAAAGGCAGATGACAAAATGATGATGACCATGATAACAGTGAGGCTTGGGTCAATGTAGCACTGCCAGTTACATGGAGCATTGTCCTCCAGAGGAAGCACATAGAATATGATAGCAGCAATCACCACAACCACAGATCCCAGTGCATCTCCCATGACATGCAAAAGAACACCTATCAGAAAAAAAAATGTGAAAATCACAAAGGTCATCTCAAGCATGTCAAGAATTCTACATAAGTCCATCAAGATTTTTATACATGTTATTTTGTTAGAAAAGTATGATGGCTCAGAAACACATGCAAGAAAAGTGCCATCATTCTTCAGAGAGTTGTCCAGTGAACAAGCTTTTACTCTCTGGGAATACAAAGAAAAGTAAAGGCAACCCCTGCCTTCACAGAATATACAGTCTAACAGGGGAGACAACATGCAAACATGTACATACAAACAAGCTACATACAGGATAAAGTGAAAATCATCAACAACAATAGAGGAAGGCACTAGAATTAAGGTGGAATTGGGAAAGGCTTCCTGTGGGATTTCAGTCAGAACGTGAAGGAAGCCAGAGAAACCAGAAGGTAGAGATGAGGAAGGAGAAAACTCCAGGCACGGGGGCCAACTAGTGAAAATGCCTGAAGTCAAATGATGGAGGGCCTTGCATGAGGAACAGCAAGGAAGCCAGTGTTAAAGGAAGTAAAGAAATAAAGAATAAACAACCAGCCCAGAACTCCAGAAGCTTGGAGAAGGGAAGAATGGTCAGGAAAGAGGCTAGCTAGCTGATAAACTTAGAGAAAGCACAAATCCTCTATTTCATCATGCCATCCTGTCTTCTCAAACTGCCTTGTAGAGGATCCATTGTAAGTAAACTAAATGGACAAGTGAGTATAGAAGATGTCTATTTTAGATTAGTCTTAAACTTTTTTAGAAGAGTAATGAGGACACTTTTACTAGTTGTGTGACCCTGGGCAAGTCACTTAACCCTGTTTGCCTCAGTTTCTTCATCTGTAAAATAAGCTAGAGAAGGAAATGACAAACCAGTCCAATATCTTTGCAAAGAAAACGCCAAATGGGGCCACAAGGAGTTGGACGCAACTGAAAACGACTGAACAACAACAACAAGGGGTAATGTAAGAAGGGAAGAAGTTCTTCTCATCGCCCTTCTCTCCAACCAAGCTTCATGCTTTTCCCTTCCATGTCTGCATTTGCTTACAATTCATCCAGGTGATTATATTCTAAAACATGTAGATTAAAATATCCTCAAAAGCAAGGATTCCGCCATAGCTTTGTGCTTAAGAAAAGGCAAGCTATTTGTTGTTCCATAAATGAAGAAGTACTAAAGTTAACAGTAATGCCTTTAAGTGCCCTTTAAGGAAGGGCATACTAGGCAAAGTCAGACATGTACCCTAGACTTTAGGAAAATAGACTTCAAAAAGTATAAAGAAAATATGTTTATACAGATCTTGTAGTAAAATTCTGTCTCTGTCTTTTTCCTTGTCCTTTTCCCTCCCCTCTCCATTCTCTGTCTCTGTTTCTCTGTCTCTCTCTGTCTCTCTCTCTCTCACACACACACACAAACACACACACACACACACACACACACACACAGGCATTTCTCTCTCCCTATCTCCTTTGTAGGGCATTGTCAGTGATACTGAAGCAAAAGAGACATTTTAGAGAACATAACACATTAATGACTTCATTGGCAGTCTTTGCACATCTAAGAAGCAGGATGGTCATTTGTCAGGTATGATATAGATGGGATGCTTGTTCAAATAAGGGCTGGTTTTGATCAGGTTGGGAAACTTGCAGCCTGCAGCCTCCAGGCCACATGTGGCTTCTAGGTCCTTGGATGTAGCCTTTTGACTGAGTCCAAGTTTTACAGAACAAATCCTTTTATTAAGGGGATTTGTTCCCTGAAGTTTGGATTCAGTCAAAGGGCTGCACTTGAGGACCTAGAGGGCCACATGTGGCCTTGAGGCCACAGGTTTCCCACCCCAGGTCTAGATGACCTCTGAAGTCTCATCCAATCTTCAGATTCTACAATTGTAGTAACATTTTCTAAAGGTATAAATTATACAATACAAAAGCAACAGTCTTATGCAAAGAAGGACAAAGGATCTATTTGTTCAATAGAAACAAAAAAAGTGATTCTGTTCTTTGGGTGAAACCTTTTCAGAAAGATGGCAGATGGTTATCTCTGTGTGTTTTGTGTAAGAAACTTCTAGAAAAGAACAGTGAACCTAAAGTCAAGCACAAATTAAATATCTCTGCTATTAGAAACTGTTAATTATAGCAGAAAAAGCTCTGGTTCTAGAATCAGAACCCTCTAGTCCAAATTTTGATTCTGCTGTTTACTATCTTTGTGTCCATGGGAGAAAGTCACTTAATTAGCCTCAGTTACTTCACCTGTAAAGGAGGGAGGCTGGACTCATGATTTCTGAGCTCCCAGCTCTAAATCTCTTAGCTTGGTCCATATTTCTTGGTTTCCTACAGTTCACATTGTAGAATTATAAATGATTCCAACTATTTGGTTATTAAGGCTTTCTCATAATTGGTCTCACTTTCCCACTTTTCTCGTGCTTTATTGATGAGATTAATAAATTATTTCCTATGGGCCAGAATCTTCCCCACATTTAGGTAAAGCCATGTGCAAACACACCAAGTAACCTTCTGTTGTACCACACACAGATGATTGCTAATCTCTCCCTACAACTTTAAGAGCAAAAATAATCCCAGCTCTTTCTTGGGGGAGGAGGGCAAGGGCTTAAATGCATTGACAGGCATCAGGAGGTAACTTACCCAAAATTCAAAAGAATAACTCTCACATTTTTATTACTGACTTCTTTTTGCTTCTGAAAGAGCTTTGCAGTTTTATCAGTCCCCGTCTCAAGCCCAAAAAGAGAACATCTCAATTCAAGAATCATCCAGAATGTCTCACAACATCAAAAAAAAAACAAAAAACAAAAAAAAACCTGAGGACCTAATCTTTGATGCTCCCTCCACAAGACAGGCCAGCACAATTCCACAAATTCCATTTGTAATAAATATGCATAGTCAAGCAAAAGAGAGATAAAAATTAATTTCTGTTCATTTTTTTTTCAAAATAGAGAGGTGTGTATGAGTGGAAGGCAAGGGCAGGGGGGGGGGTGGGGCGGCTTGGAATGCTACAGATGTGAAGTGTTGCCTGCTCTTGCAGTTGAGGCCTTTACTTAACTAAAATATTAGCTAAAAAATTAGCTTTACTTAACTATTTAATTTTGTTATAAGGTAATTATCTCAAAGTGGGAGTAATCTGTAAATGTCTGTAATATAAAAATATCAACAAAACTTATTTTAAAAAGAAAAAAGACACACTTGTATTCATTTGACACCTTTCATGCTACCTTAACCATTTTTTGTATTTTTTTTCCTAATTGTTTCCTATGCCGGTGCCATAATGGGTAGAATGTTGGATTCCAAGTCAGGAAGCGTTCAGTTGGAATCCTACCTCAGACTCTCGCTGGCTGAGCGACCCTGGGCAAGTCACTTAAACTCTGTCTCAGTTTTCTCAGCTATATAATGGGGAGAATAATAGCACCTACCTTCCAGGGTTGCTGTAATGATATACGAATGATATAAAATGTTGGCATTGTTCTTCCAATTAGATTGCAAGGTCCTCGAGGGCAGGAACAATACCTTGTAATGATTTTATCTTTCTAATCACTGTCCCCATCACAGTGTTAAACTGTAAAAAATGTTCAATAAATATTTTTTGCTTGATTCGTGTCAAAATCCCTCTGATGTGGACTCCTCTTGTCTCTGCATCATGGGCGTAGACAGCAGATTTGAAATCCAAAGATTCAAGTTCAAGCCCTAGTTCTGACACTTACTACCTGTGTGACCTTTGGTATGTCAATTAATCTCTCTCGGCCTCATTTTCCTTATCAGGAAAATGACATAGTTAGATTATACGATCTTAAAAGTCCTTTATGTCTCTATAAAAGTCTGGCATTCGGGTTTCATGTAAAACTGCTGAGCTATCCCTCCATTTCTCCTAAGAATCATTCAGGGCATAGGCCCTCAGAGCTCGAGGGAATCTTAGAATCATAGAATTTCAGAGATGGAAGAGACCTCAGAGGCCATGAAGTCCACCTACACCCGATGAAGAGTCCCCTTCACAACATGCCTGGCACGAAATTAGCCATTCCCAACCCCCATTTTTACAAATAGGGAAACTGGGATTGAGGGAAAGAAAGTAATTTTCAAAGAGTCACAGAATTTTAGACTTGTAAGGGACTTTCATGGCCACCTAGTCCAACCTACACCTGAAGAAGAACCTCCACTACAAGACACCCTAACAAATGGTTATTCAGCCTCTTCTTTAAGACCCCCTGGGTGGGGAATCTACCACCTCCTAAGGCAGATTCCATTTATAGATACTTATCTTTAGTGACATAAAACCTAAATTTGACTCTCTGCCCACTGATTTTTTTCTATTTATTTATTTATTTATTTTTGGCATGGGGGAAGGCAGGGTGACTTGCCCAAGCTCACACAGCTAGTAAGTGTGTCAAGCGTCTGAAGCCGGATTTGAACTCAGGTCCTCCTGACTCCAGGGCCGGTGTTCTACTCACTGCTCCACCTAGCTGCTCCAAAACTTTAAATTTTTTAAACTAAACTCAACAAGCACTTCCTATGTCTGAAATACTGCTATGTTTGACCCACATACTGTTGAGATGTTTTAATGTCTATAGCAACAAACTCAATGACACCCTGTTTTATAGAGGACTGGTTGTCAGCGTTCAATAAAAGTTAGTCATTCTGAAGATGACTTTAGTCACAATGCTACTAAGTATTCCAAAGATGGAATCTCCAGAATTCTTTTTATTATTCCAGTTGCTAGCAATGAAAAAAACAAAAGAAAAAAAGAACCTATGTAGCCCTGAATCATGAATTAACACCAAGTAACACTCCTGGACTTTGAAATCGTCTCTGCTCTGATTAGTGAGTCTAGCACTTGGGAGAGTCATACATTTTATTGAATCTGTTGATAAACTAGAAGAGTCTTTTGGGTCAGCGTGTCACTTTGTGTATTTTTGTAGAGTTAAAAAGTACTTTGGTGTTAGAATAAAACAAGGAGGAAGAGACATATTAAGAGAAAGAAGAAGTGTTTTTCCAAGACTTGAAATACGTTTAAGTTCCATCTGCTTACAAGATGGCAAATATTTACCTCATATAAAAATGTTCATTATCTTCATTATTCAGACTCAACCTTCCCATCTCTTATCCTGCCTGACCCTACAAGTCAAAATACAGTACAAAAGTGTCGAATCTGAAGTTGGAAGATCTGGGTTCAAATCCCAACTCTGTTACATGCTACTTGTGTGATGTTCAGTAAGTTATCTAACCTCTCTGGCCCTGTTTTCTCATCTGTGAATTGAGAGGTTTGAAGAAGTAGATTTACTAGGTTTCTATCAGCTCTAAAACTGTGATCCTATGAACCATGACATAAGGCCCTGTCACAAATCTTGGGATTTCAATTTCCTTGCAGACTCAAGTTAGAGAAGAAGATGGATTCTGAGAGATGTGGGATTGGCTCCAACACAATCTCTGATTTCAATTAGAATAAGGATTGTGGAGGTAGGAGTTAAAATGGAGAAGAAACAGCTTTTTATAAACAGGATGCTCTGTCAGACACTTCCCCAGCTCTGGGGCCACAGTGTTGTCTTTTAAAACAGCTGCTTCCACGATGAAAACTTAACAATGCTGCCAACTGTGAGCAGTTTAGGAAAAGGGCAAGGATGGGGAGAGACAGCTAGAGTAGGTACCTCAGGGTCTGATCCTACAGCCTACAGTGAACTCTTATGGAAATAGCATTAGATTGGGTTCTGGTTTTAGCTCTGCCACTCACCCAGCTGTGCGACCTTAGGGAAGTCACTCAACCTCTTCAGGCATCATTTTCCTCCTCTGGAAAATTGGGGCGCTGTAGTAAATCATCTCTAAGTTTCCTTTCAAATCTAATGATTCCATGTGGTTCTAGGCTCATCCTTTAACAAGGCTGCTCACAGCAATAGGATTGGTGAGGTTCGACGACAGTAGCTACGGCCTTTAATTCAATGGGTGCGGTATGCATGGCTCTGACAGGACAGGAAAAAGGCTTGCATTGCTCATTCTTACTGAAAAGTCAACACAGTAATTCCATATCCATATTTTCAAGCAATCACTTAATTAAATTTTGGGCTAAATATATTATAAAGATCTCTCAAGTTTCTCTATAATTTTTGCTTTACTGCCTTCAAATCAACAGACATTGATTAAAGACTTACTGGTTCTTGAAAGTACCAGTGCATAATGGGTAGAATGCTGGATTCCAAGTCAGGAAGACTTCAGTTTGAATGCTGCTTCAGACTCTCACTGGCTGAGTGACCCTGGGCAAGTCACTTAAACTCTGTCTCAATTTTCTCTCTGTATAATGGGGAGAATAATAATACCTCCTTTCCAGGGTTGTTGTAATGATATACAAATGATATAAAATGTATAAAGTGTTTTGTAATCTTTAAAACATTATATAAATGTTAGCTATCATTATGTGCAAAAGAACTGTGTCAGTTGATAGGCAGTCAATAAACATTTATTAAGTGCTTCCTATGTGCCAGGCACTGTTCTTAGTGCTGGGGGGATACTCAAGACATGATCCCTGCCCTCAAGTAACTCAGATTCTAATGAGGAAGACAACTTGAAAGCAACTGTATATATAAAAGACATGTACAGGGCAAATGGAAGGTAATTTCCAAGATGGGGAGAGCTGGGAAAGACCACCTGCAGAGAGTGAGATTTGAGGTGGGACTTGGAGCCAAGAAAGTCAGTAGGTGGAGATTAGGAGGGAGAGAGTTGTATGTATGAAGGATAATAAGTGAAAAAGCCTGGAGTTAGGAGATGGAGGAACAGAAAGAAAGAAGGCCAGTGAGTGATAGGCTGGTTGTCTGTAAGGGAGTCATCTGGACCCATGATTTCATTGATGCAGAGAATGCCCTCTGAAAAAACTCCCTCAACCAGTGTGGATCTGTAACTATTTTGCATCTTAAAGTCTTAGTATTACCTGGGGTATTGAGAGGTTAGATGACTTGCTCAGAGACACACAGTGTCAGTGGTGGGATTTGAACCCAGTTCTATCTGACTCTGAGGCTAGCTCCCTATCCCCTATGCCATGCTACTTCTTACTAGGGATTTGTTGTTTGGTCATTTTCAATTGTGTTCAACTCATCACCCTGTTTAGGGTTTTCTTGGCAAAGATACTGGAGTGGTTTGCCATTCTTTTCCAGCTCGTTTTACAGGTGAGGAAACCAAGGTAAAAAGGTAATTAGTTGCCTAGGTTCACACACCTACTAAGTGTCTGAGGCCAGACTTGAACTCAGGAAGAGGAGGTCCAGCTCTCTAACCATTACACCACCTAACCATCCTTACTGGGAATACAAAAACAAAAAAGAAATCTTGCCACTCATCAAGTTTCTTGTACCCTAGTGGAATTTTATCAAGTATACCACTGTCACCTTCATGCTTCTCTCTCCCCACCTGTAACTTTAGGGATTATAATAGATCTACTGATTTTATGGGTTTTATGGTGGGAATAAAATGAAGTCACTGAAGGAAAATAATAAAAAATGTTTAAGTATTGTATTCCTGGGCTCTACTTAAAGATACTTACATAAATGCAAATCTAAACTGATCTAGTTTTTAAAGATTAATTGGGAGAGGGGATAATTTACATTACAAGATTCACCACAGGACTCCTACTAATAATGAATTCCCTACCACAACAAATATGCGATTTTTAAAAAAAATCATGTATATAGTTATGTTTGTATGTTGTATGCCTCCAGCATCAATCAAATGAGATAACTGTAAAAGACTTAGCATAGTGCCTGGCACATAGCAGGCACTTAATGCATGTTCCTTTCCCTTCCCTTTCCATAAGCATGCAAGGTCCATGAGAATGAGGATTATCTTCTGTCTTTGTATACCCAAGACCTAGAACCTTACACAAAGGCTACTATGTATACTTAAATACTAAATAAATGCTACACTTAAATAATTGTTGGGCAAGGGGAAATAATTGGGGAAATATTATCAATGTATGAATCATGGGGAAAGAGTTGGGAGAGGGGTTCCCTTCATACTAGCTCATTAAGATTTTACTCCAGTGTTTTCCAAGCCATCCGAAGTTTTGTCTTCTCTTTTTTGAGGCAAGGCCTCCCTATCTTGCCCAGGCTGGAAGTACAGCAGCCACTCATAAGCCAGTACTGATCAGCACAGAAACTTTGACCTGATCCATTTCTAATTTGGGCTGCTTCACCACTCCCTAGGCAGCCTTGTGCTCCTCCCCCTCAAAAAAAATTCTGGGTGCTCACCATACCAGTGCCATACTTAGTGAGGGCACCTGATCAGTTTGAGTCCTACTGCAGCTCAGAGTCAAATGATCCACCAGCCTCAGCCACCCTAGTAAAATGGACTACATGTATACACCACCATGTCCAGCCTAAAGTTTAATCTAATCATTGCTAGGTTTCCTAAAGCCAAGGACCCAATCCCTAGAAGTAAGCTCTAATGCTGCTAAAGGTAGGCTTTAGGCAAAATTGTACCCACATGAGAAGTACCCTGGAACAGACGTTCTCAACTTTTTGGGGGGGCATCATTTTTTGGCAGTCTCACGAAGCCTACTGACCTGTTCTCAGAAAGATGTTTTAAATGCAAGAAAAATTACAGAAGGAAAGCAATCATACTGAAATAAAGTTATCAATTTTTTTTTCTTTCAAAATATCAAGTTCATGGACCCCAAGTTTAAAAACTCTGCCTAGAGCAGTCTTGACTCTAAAGTCAAGATGTCAAGGGTCATGAGCTCAGATGGGAAAACATTTCAAGATGATGAAGACATCAAGCTATCCTCCCTCATCTTTCACTGGGCCCACAGCGTGGGACTTGAAAGAAATTTCATGGAAGGAAAATTTGGATTCCAATGCCTCAGGGGTCTGACAGAAACTGCAGAAAAACCTATCTTGGTCAGCCCTAGGTAGAGGGTCTGTCTCTTTCACTCCAAAGGATGAACCTAAAGCTGGCCATTTGGTGAAAATATTAGCCTCCAATACGTCATAGATTTAGAGTTAGAAGAGACCTAAAGGTTATCTAGTCCAACCCTTCCTCCCTCCCCCTCCCCACAGACACCCCTTAGAGATGAGGAATCAGAGGCACAGAATGGTTGAGTGCCTTGCACAAGAGCATGTGAGTAACAGGGTGAGGATTAGAACCTAGGACCTCTGACTCTAAATCCAGTGGTCTTTCCATGAAGCCACAATGCTTCTATAATTCTACCAAAAATAAACTATAAAATAGGATTGGGGAAAATTGGGAAGGAGCAAAACAACAAGAAGAGTAATAACTAGGAAATTTGTTCATCTGTGGGATATCATCAGTATCAATCTAAAATGGACCAGTATAAGTCATTAACAACCAGTCTCTCCCTCTAGAAATGCAATGAGTAAGAAACTAAGGACTGGCCTTGGGAATACTTTCACGTAAACTTCTTCCCTCCTGAAAACCAAATGGAAGCGAAGAAGAATGATGTAAGTATGCATTGCCAAAAAAAAAAAACAAAACTTTTTTGGGTTTATTTGTTTCATAAGGACCTTAAGATAACATACCTCTGATATTCAGAGCTTCAGACTTTTTCTCTTTTTTCCTAGTCTCCTCTTGAGGTTCATTCTGGGTATTCGCAGAATCACCTGCATTCAAAGAAGAAACCTTGTGTTGTGTATAATTCTACAAACAAAAAGAACCAAGGGACTCAAAAACAATTTTTAAACCCTTATCAGATTAGCAGGATCCCCTTTATCCTCCATACACAGATGCACCCAAGTATACACAAAAAGCCTCCCTCCACTACAAACAGAACAGTGCTTTGGCCTTGAAATAAACCCTGTGATCAGCAGTGGACTTTGTTCACTCTTCCACTCAAGTTAAAACCAATTCAAAGGAAAATTGGCCATAAAAGAACCCCCCTCCTCTTCTGCCCCCAAGACCTGAGGAAGGAGGGAAGAAAAGATTATGCTTATCAATTAAATGAAAAGAAAGTAGAATGCTATTGTCTCAAATTACTGTGTGTGTCTAAGAGAGACAGAGACAGAGGAGAGAGAGAGAGAGAGAGAGAGAGAGAGAGAGAGAGAGAGAGAGAGAGAGAGAGAGAACAAAAGCAATTACAAAAATGTTAAATAATGCAAGATTGACCTGAAGGCAGTAAAATGATAAGGAAGAACCAAGAAATGAATGCGGGACCAGTAGAAAGGGGAGTGAGGAAAAGGGAAGGGCTGAAAGGGAAGAAGAAAAGAAAGGTAAAATATCCAGAGGATGCAACTGAAAGGCACCTGCTTCACTGGGCTGCAGAGCCTCCGCTTTCTCCTCCTTCAGAGGGCTCGAGGCCGCCCTGAGAGTTAGGGTCGAATCCGAACCCGGTACTACAGCGGGTGGTGGTACAGACGGCGACGGCTGCTGCGCGCTGACTCCGTCCAGAGGTGCAGAAAGATCTCTTTTGCTGCTCCTCAGACGTCGCCGGTGGCTGCCGCAGCAAGCGAACCAGGAGGAACAATCCTGGAAGATTAGCAAGCCAACCACGTTGACCGCCAGCCCCAGGACCCCTACGATGAGCACTAGCTTTGGGTCATCTATACGCTCTGGACGGGCCAGTCGCAGGATGGCCTCCACGAAGATGGTGAAGCATAGGGCGGTGAGGAAGACTGCGTTGCTCAATGCCCCTACCACCTCCGCTCGCTTGTAGCCGTAAGTGGCCCGGGCGTCTCGGGTGTGGCGGCGAGCGATGTACCCGGCGCTTATCCCCACGCACAGCGAGATCAGATCGGACAGCATGTTGAAAGAGTCGGAGATCAGGGCGATGGAATTGCCCAGGTAGCCGGACACCAGCTCGGCCACGAAGAAGCCAGTGGTGAGTACAAGCATGAAGATCAACCTGCAAGTCTTGCCTGAATAGCGCCCCATCTTCCCTGAAGCCCTGGGGCTGGAAGGATGATCGCAGACCTAGCAGCAGCTGGGCTCAATCGTGTTCACCATGCCTGCCCACCGCAGCTGGGGATTCCCTGCAGCGCACAGCGCAGCGCCGCCTTTTGGGCAGGGGGGCACTGAGTGTGCACCGCCCGGGGTGGCGAGTGGGGTTCGCAGGAGGGCCTTTGCAACAAGTGTGACCGCAGACCTTGACTGACTCTGAAACAGCCTTGGATACCCGGCTCTGGGGCTTTCAGAACCCAGCCCCTGTCCTTTGGCTTTTTTATAAGGCTGAGAAGAGCGCCCCTAGCCTCCAAACGGGCAGAGTTTAAGGAGTGGCAGCAGCGGCTGCTGCAATCAGATCACCTCCCAATACTCTTTCGCCCTTTTAGCGTGACAGTGATGAGAAAACTGAAGCTCAGAGTGGTTATGGCCCATGATCCGAATAGCTAGTCTTAGAGGCTGGATATGAACCCCAGTTTCCAAACTCCAATGTTTATACTCTTTCTGCGGCACTGCTGTGCCGCTTAAGCCATAACATTTGGAAAAAGAGAAAGAAAAGAAAAAAAAGGAGGGAGGAGAGAGGGACAAACAGAGGGGAGAGGGAGAGGGAGGGAGGGAAAGAGAGAGAGAGAGAGAGAGAGAGAGAGAGAGAGAGAGAGAGAGAGAGAGAGAGAGAGAGAGAGAGAGAGATTTTTTAATGCATCAGAAAAAAAAGCATAAAGAAGGCCAGAATTAAACAGATGAGCAGGACAGCTCTGAAAGTCTACCTTGGATTTATTATGTATTTAAAAGGTAAAGCAAACTGTATGTAATAGATGTTAACATCTTCGTGTACAATCCTCTTTTATGTTCTACTTTGTACACAGAAATGCTCATTTTACTTGGTAGTTAAGTTTAGAATTATAATTTATTAAAGCTCTGTCCCTAACATAATGACACATTACACTTCACTTTATATCAAAATTTATCTCAAATAATGCACTTCCACTAACATCAGATTTAGCCCCCCTACATGTAAGAGCTAATGAGCTTCCTCCTGAGGTACTGAGTTTTCCATCACCAAGGTCATTAAATGGAAGCTGGGTGCTATATGTAAGAGTTACCATAAGGGGAATTATTGCTCAGGTAAGATTAGACTAAATGATTCCTGAAGTTCTTTCCAGCTCTGAGATTCAGTGATTAAATGAAATAAAAATATCTTAGAGACTATTAATGGGCTTGGAAAGAACGTAGACCGTATGTGTACAAAACTGCCATTGAACATCAGATGACCACCAAATGTAATGAAGAGGATTACACCAGAAAACTACGTCCTTCCTGCCTGCCACCTCCTATTTGTTCGACTCCCCCACCAACTCACAAACATTTAGTATATGGTTAATATATTAATAATCAAGTCAATAGCAGCAAGAGATAGGATGCTATTTGTAACTTACTTGATATAGACTGACATTCATCAACACTAATTAGACTTTTGTGTCACTAAGCACTAAAAGAAAAGCACAAAATCAGCAGACCTAGATCACGTGAACACTGCTTAGTCATTCACCCTGGATACAGATAGCAAGAACTGTGTCATAGAGCAGGGTGTGGGATCACAGGAAAGCCATTTGTCAAGGAAAAAGGGGTCTTCAGGTTTCTTAGGTGCCTTTAAGCTAGAGTTGTATAGTAGTACAGTTCCCTCCTAGAAGAAGAGAGATCAGATTTCCTCATCTTTGTTACTCATTTAATGTTTTTTTAACGATCAATAATAAATAGAGCTTAGCAAGTTGTCCAGTATCTTCTTAGAAGCCTAAGTGGCACTAGAGTGAGAGGGAATGCTGAAGGGCAGAATTAGCTTGCAATTTGCCTAGAGTCCACAAATATTTTAATGTGGTTTCATTGATTTAATTAAATCTTATCAATAAGATTAGTTATCATTATTTGATCATTCATTTGTATAAGTATGGCTGAAGAAGTTTAGACCTGCACTTCCAACTATTGGAACTATATGGAACTATATATATATATATATATATTCCAACTATATTGGAACTATTCCAACTATATGGACCAGACCTGCCCTTGGAGGCCCCATGGGCACTTCTAAATCATTATGACCCAAACTGAGCTTATTATCTTTCCCTCTAAACATTCTTTACAACTGGCTATTTCTACCAGTAGCACGACCATTCAAGCTATCTCCCATGTTCAAAACCTTTGGGCTATCTTTGACTTTTCCCTTACCATCATTTCTCAGATCCAATCAGCTATGATGTCCTATCAATCCTACCTCAGCAATCTCTCACAATGTCTATTTCAACTGCTACCACCCTAGCATAGGACTTGTATGTGTCATATCCCCCTAATGACCTATGAGTTCTGTGAGGATAGAGACTACCAGTATCTGGTTCAGTAAGTATTTGATGTTTGTGTATTTGAACTGAATTAAAAATTTTTCTATACTGAGAGAAAAACTGATTTTAAAAGTCTAGATTTTTGAAATAAGTAAACTAGGGTGGGAGAAGTGGACAATTTTTCACTTTAACAAAGTAATGACCAAACCTTATCTTTTTAAAACAACAATTTTCATAATATTGCTAGATGAACCTTGTTCAAGCCGTGTTCATCTCTAGCACAGATTATTCCCTCTAGCACGGGGAAGCAATAGCTTCCCTAACGGATTGCCATGCCTCAAATCTGTCCTTTTTAATCCATCCTCCAATCCATCCAGCTGCCAAAATAATCTTCTTAGGACACAGGTCTGACAGTAGATTTTGCCCTTCAGCTATCACCCCCTGCTCAAAAACCTTCCATGGCTCCATATTTCCTCTAGGAAAAAAAAATACCAACTACTTGGCATACAAGGCTCTCCACAATCTGGCTCCAAGTTATCAATCCTATTTAATATTATTTCCCTTCACAAACTCTACATTCCAGTCAAACTCAGTGACTAGTTGTTACCCGAACCTGACATAGCTGGCATGTCTTCCCACCTGATCTCTGCCTTTCAAAAGTCTCTTCCTCAATTCAGGTGATAACTCCTCTATACTCTATCCTTATTCTCACAACTGAAAGTGATTTCTTCCTCCTCCAATTCTTCTGAAGCACTTGTCTGAATCTCTCCTTTTTCCTAATCTTTCTTCATAGCTTTCATTCTATTTACTGGTGTATATGCTGTATCCTCTCTAGTAAAATCTAAGTTATTTGAACGAAGGGACCATCATATTTAATCTTTGTATTCCAAGCACGTACACCGTATCTTACAAGTCAAATCAACTCAACAAGCATTTATTAAATGCTTATTGCTGGAGATACAAAGAAAGGTGGCGGGGCAGGGAGAGGCAGGAGGAGACTCTGTCATAAAGGAGCTTACATTCTAATAGGGGAGACAATATGTAAATAGGTACATACAAGGTATATACAAAGTAGTTGAAAGGCACTCTGAGAAGGGAAGTCATTAGCAGGTAAGGAGACTGAGAAAGGCTTCCTAAAGAAGGTAGGACTTGAAGCAGTTCTGGAAGAGAGTTAGAAAAAATAAGAGGCAAAGGTAAGAGGGCAGAATATTCCAGGAATGAGGGACAGTTTGTATAAAAGGATAGGGACAGGAGATGGAGTGTCATGTTCAAGGAAATAAAAGGAGGCCAATATTGTTGAAACAGAAGGTGTAGAGGAGATTAAAGTGGTAAGAAACCTGGAAAGGAAGGAATCGGGTTATGAAAACCAAACCAAGTAGTCTATATTTGATCCTGAAGGTAATGGGGAACCACTGAAGTTCACTGAGCAGGAGAGTAACACCATCCAATCTACATTTTAGAAAAATCAGGGGGCAGAGCCAAGATGGCGGCTAGAAAGCAGAGACTAGCGTGAGCTCCCTGCCAAGTCCCTCCAAAAACCTATAAAAAATGGCTCTGAACCAATTCTAGAACTGCAGAAAACACAAATTAGCAGAGGGAAGCAGGGCTGTAGCCCAGGACAGCATGGATGGTCTCTGGGTAAGGTCTATCCCGCACAGAGCTGGGAGCAGAGTGCAGCGGAGCAGAGCAGAGCTCAGTGTGGGCGATGCAGACCAATCAGACCAGGAGCC
>CM053626.1:238762491-238791283 GCA_028646595.1 Phalanger gymnotis | reverse complement strand
AGGGCACTTGTTGAACTAAGTGCTAAGGAGCCCATTTTGCTTACCAACACAGTATGTTGGAGTTCCCCAAGACCCTTTTAGAGGTTAACTAACCCTAATTCTAAGGTCAGAACTATTTGCATAATAATACTAAGGTGTAATTTGCTTATTAAAATACTCCTCCCTTTTCCAACTACGTAACTGTGAGGCCGTATTTTCTTCAGATATTTCAATCAAAACAACAGAATGCAGGAGATATGAGAATTTAATTGTCCTCTATTACAGCAGACATTAAAGAGATTTGCAAAAATATGTAAAACAATGTTTTTTTTAAAAGACAGGCAAAATGACTCTTTTGAAAATTTTTTTCACTTTGGGAAACAGTTAATTTTTATTAAAATGTGATTTATATTTGTTTACATGTAATGGACTTGTTATTTAAATGAATTAATGAATAAATATTTGACAATTTATCAGTTTTAATTTCTAATATGGTAAATATGGACAAATACAACCTATAGACAAAAGCTCTTTGAGGTATAATTTTTAAGGATATAAAGGAATCTTCAAAACTGTTAAGAATGTAAAATGGTCCTGAAACCAGAAGGGTTGATAACCCCTGATATACACTGTAAGTCCCAATCAATCTATTTGGTAGTTTTGCTTAGGTACTTTGTATGTATGTAGGGGTGGGGAGGGTTAGAGGTGGTCTTTGGGGATTTGCTGCAAAGTGTTGCATCAAAACACAATGTGCATTTTATAGCACTGATAGCTGATATTGGGAGATCAATGAAAACTATAATTGTCAGGAAAGCTTCCTGAAGGAGGCAGGATTTGAGGGAGGATATGGATAAAAAATGGGGGGAAATGGCAAATGTCTATAGGCAGGGGGTAGGGTGGGAGGACAACGTGATCGAAAGCATGAAGCTAAGAATGATCATGGTATATTTCGGAGACAGTGAAGATATGAGCCTGACTAAAGCAGAGGAGCACCTCTGGAGGAGTAGTGGGAACTAAAGTTGCCTAAGAATGACATACTGAAGTTATATAGGCAGTTGAATGTCAGGCCGAATTGTTTAAACCTGAAAGGGTAGGAAATAAGGAGCAACTAAAGGCTTCTAAACAGAGGAAATATGTGATGAAAGATACATGTTTTAGGAAAATATGTTTGGTAGCAGTCTATTGGATGGATTGTTTAATATACCATTTCAAGCCTAGCTAAATAGGAGAGAAGTAATATCAATAGGAGGCAGCTAGGTGGCTCAGTGGTTAGAACGTTGGGCTGGAGTTAGGAAGACCTGAATTCAAAGCCAGACTCAGACACTTACTAGATGTGTGACCTTGGGCAAGTCATTTGACCTCTGTTTGCCTTAATCCACTAGAGAAGAAAATGGCAAATCACTTCGGTATCTTTACCAAGAAAACCTCATGAACAGTATGGTCCACGGGGTCACAAAGAGTCAGACACAACTGCACAATGACAAAGCAACATCAGTAAAAAACAGGGAAGTTAGGGAGAAGAACCATAATTGAGGTAAAAATGATAATTTGGTTTTAGACGTGTTGAAGCTATGGTGCCTGACTCTTAAAGTACTCCATAGCTATTATTTACCACAGCTCCTTACTTCTTCTATAATTATGCTGGACTCACTGTACTTGTGGGTTATCAACAGGATGGCAGACTAGACATTTTCTTTGATCTTTAAGACCTTTCAAATCTCTCCAAAATAGGAATTATAATCCAGAGATGAAACAAATTCAGCTCTTTCTACAGTCTAGGACAAACTAGGTAAATACACTGAAATAATATCAGAGAAAGTCAATAATCCTTAACCTCAAATGCAGGTACACCCAGCATTTCCCCCTGTACCACCTACCTTGCTCCTGGCAGCAGGGCTGCATAAGCTGATTTTTTCAACCTTGTAAAAGAACTCAGTTCTATACTCTAACCTCCAACCACTCATCCTAGTTCCCAGTGCCATGGAGATCCAAATTCCAAATGGCAAAAATTTGTTGAGTATGATAGCATCATGGTAGTGTTCTGTGCCATAATAGAGTTCTGCCAGAGAACAGAGGAATAGTGAGAGCAGAGCTAGGACCCATGTGTGGTTGTGTGGCACCTCACTAAAGCCTAAGTGAAAGTACCTAGTATCTAGCTGGGAAAATCACTTGAGGTAGAGACTGTGGCTGGTGAATTGACCTGCATGGGAGGAAGCCAAGATATAGTGAGACCACATCTACAAAGAAAGCACCATCAAAAGAGAGAGAGTCAGAAAGTGAACATTAGAGGAAAACAGACTCATGCCCACACCAAAAAAAAAAAAAAACCTTGAAATTGCCAAAATTCTCAGAAGAAAGAAAACTCATAGATCTGGAACATAAACAGATAAACTGACAGGAAAGATAATAATATAAAGAAATATACCCTCCAGATCAAGTAAGAGAGTACAGGCACGTATGAATAAGTATTTCAAGACAAAGGAAAATGAATACTTGATGAGACAAAGGTCCTTGCAAATTCTAACAGAAGAATATGGAACCATAGCAGGTTTTTGCCTAAATGGTTTAAAAGAGAAATAAGAATTGTGAAAGCATAATGTATAGCCTGCATGACAGAAATAATTGGCAGAACAGAAAAAAAAAATATGATTACAGAGTATCAAATATCACCAAAGAAACAAAAAAGAAAATAAATGATTTTGGAATGCAAATATATGGAAATGAACAATTTGGAGGAAAAGAAGCAAAAAAGCTAAACATTAAAAGAAAGCATGATCTCTTTATAAACAAAACATTGATCTTGAAGATAGGACATATAGATATAAATTAAGGATTATAGGACACCCAAAAGAAATTCCAAATCAAAATAACTTGAAAACTATAACGCAAGAGAAAATAAATTTTTAAAAATTATCGATTTCTGAACACAGAAAATAAAAGGTCCATTTAAAAAAATTAATAGATTCACTCCAGAAAGAAACCGTGTATTGCAAACCACAAGACACCTAGTGGTAAAAACTGAACAATTCCACTGACGAACAACAAATTCTACAAGAGACCAGGGGAAAGACCTTCAAATATTAAGGAAAGGAAATTCAAGTAACACAAGATAATTCTGTACCCACCAAAAACCACAGTAGGGACTAAAATAATGTGTTCCAAATAAAAGAGCTCAAGATGCAGCCCAAGCTGAGAGCCCCAGAAAATTTGAGTCTAATTATAAATTTTAAAAAAGATGATGTTCAATCACTGCCTCCTAAGCACTCCATGTTTATTCTTACTTCTTTATTTGCTCAAGATTGTCCCTCATACCACAATATCCACCCCTACTTCTTTAAGTCTATCCAAATTTTACTCATCCTTCGAAATGTAGCTTTTATACTGACTCCTCCATAAAATCTACTCTCACTACTCCAGTCCACACTGAGTAGGATTCATATTGAAAAGCAGTGGAAAATATTTTTAGCTTTCTGAAGGGGAACATGGTGGTTAGCAAGAATAATAAACATCTGACTTAAAACAGTTTTTAAAAAGTCAAAAAAGAAAGGAATTGATCCATTTTTGAAGAAGGATTGATACAATGTCAAGGCACCTTCTATTTACAATAAATGAAATGTTGGCAAGACCTTGATCACAAGTACTTAAGAAAAAAAAATTGCCTTTAACAGTCTTACAGGTTATTTTTTTGGGGGGAGCTTTGCTTATTGAAAGAATAATAAGGTTGCTTATGATAAGTTCTGGCTAATTTCTTAGTATTTACAGGGTAAAATTATTTGGCAATTTCCATGGAATGGACCTTTCCTGGGAAAAAGAGTGCTCCATGGTAAAAAAAAAAAATGACAGACTACAACTGAAGTCTATATTTACATAAAAATTACTAATAGTTATTTATACTGATTCTTCTGCTTTGGTTTTACTATGAAGCTCAACAAGCAAGTCCATAAGACCTTTCATGTATAGCAACAACAAGTCCATTAAAATCATATAAAGTGGGGCAGCTAGATGGTGCAGTGCATAGAGCAACAGCCCTGGAGTCGAGAGGACCTGAGTTCAAACGTGGCCTCAGACACTTGACACTTACCAGCTGAGTGACCCTAGGTAATTCACTTAACCTTGATTGCTTCACCAAACAATTATTTAAAAAAAAAATCACATAAAGATGATAAAAATCATGACAGGAAAGGTACAAACAAATGACTTAAAAGAAGTTGTCAATAAATTGATTCCAGACTACATTGGAAAAGAAATGGAAAAAATTTGCCAGTCCATTTACTCTCTCCATGATGCATTTATTTTAAAAGAAAAGATGAATGATGTTCAAGAAGCCTGAATTTGAACTCAGAAACTAATGAAAGTACGTGGTGAATATGGTTGCCTTATTCTGTGGAGGAAACAGGCACAAAAACAGTAAGAGCTGATGGATATGAGTCAAGAATTCAAGAATTCATCTCAAACAAGAACTTTTAAAGGCTGAAAAATAGGAATTAGTATCTTTTTTTAAAGTAGTGGTAAACAAAATTGGAAAGGTAGGGTAGCAGGCAAAAGAGCTGGATTTCAATGCTGTAGGAAAAAAGAAGCAGCAATCCATGGCACACAAGCAGATATAGTTAATGGTAAAGAATGCATTATCATATATGTATGTATGTATGTAACTAAAAGTTAGTTGATACATCATTTTGTACTTGGACTAGGATTCTATCAGTGGGGAATCAGATAGAGGCACAGACCAACATAGAGACACTGACTGAAGGGAAATCGGAGACTTAGAATGAGGAAGGATTTGCTGGACTGCCCAGTAAACCCAAGCCCTTTCTTCCTCTTGGGTATCCTACCCAGTGGAGAACTGGAGTACTATAAAGGTCCCTGGGGAAGTTGGATGCTCAACAGAGAAGTGAGTCTTCCTGATTATTGGCCCAGATAACAATTCTTTGTGTCTGCTGTCTCATTCAATAAGTCCTGTTCTGTATTCTATGTTTTGTTGACCTGAGCACTTTTATGAGAACTCTTTTAGATATGAGCCAATTTGCGATATTCTCAAGAGAAATTCTGGAGGTATGAGGAGTTTTGTTTAAGAAGGCTTCAAGATTGAACCTGGTCTGCTTCTCTACTGAGATATGGGCCACAACACAATATTTTGTACTGTTATATTTGAAAATTAAGCTGAGAGACAATGATTTGAGCATGATCAAACTATAAATTAGGCTAGCGGTAACAAATAAATTGGATCAATAGCCTCTCCTGATGACCAAAGACCTTAAGGAAGGGCTCACCAATCTTAATACAGTTTTGGTGAATATAGAGTTGTGTAAGGGGGAAGACAATATGATTGGTTACAGGGTAAAAAGCATCCTGGGGTTGGGGACAACATGATTGGTTACATTAGGAGGAGCGGGTTAACACTCATAATGGGTTAGCAACTACCCCTCCCAGTCTTAGAGGAATGTCTGTTTGATTTATGGGACCCATCTGCATCCCGAGGATATTGATAGTGGACCAGGGATAGCCGACTCCCTGGCTCCTAGGAGAGAGATAGAAGCTTCCTTAATTGTAGGAGGGCAGGCAGGGATGAGTCATATATTTCTTAGAACTAGCTTCGGCACTCAAAGATAACACCAGATGTCTTGGTATTTTCCTAGGAGCCGAAGGTATTATAGATAACTGTTTTACCCATCAATTATAACTTTAAGCTAACTCAGAGGGAAGCTAAACTTCTGTGACTAAGAAATGTTCGTTGTTTGAGTCCACTTACAAGGTTAGAGATAGTGCACCACACTCCCTGGTGTCTACCTGCATCTTTCAAGGGTAGCAGATTTCCTTGAGGCAAGAATAGTGATTAGTAGAACTAGATTTCTGAACTTAACTCATTACAGGCCAGCTGAATTTCTGAAATAAGTTGAGGCAAAGAATCATGACTTAGGTAGTTATTTAGGGGAGAAAAATCACTTAGTCGTAAATAGGAGCAATAAAAAAGATACAAAATCAATTTAATTTTTTAAGTACCCTAAGAGCTAAGTTAATATCATTAATCACAGAATTTCAGAGCTACAAAGAATCTTAGAATATTACTAGAACTCAGAGAAGGAACAGATTACTAAGGGTGAAGGTAAGGCTTCCTTCAGAAGAAGTAAGAAATAACTTTTCTTTCAGAAAGGGTAGGATTAAATAAATTGAAAGAGGAGCTAGGGAAGGGCATTCCCAGCAATAGGAACAAAGACACAGATTCTCAACATCTACACAAACAAAGGCAACATCTCTTAAACCCATTCTTTGTTTCCCTTCACACAATTGCCTCCTTAATTTAGGCCCTTATCACTTCTCACTTGGGCTACTGTTGAAACCACATAATTAAATGACCTTCCCCCATCCTACTCAAAGGAATCCATCTTCCAAATCAATGCCTATGAAACTTTCCTAATTCACCATTTAGATCATTAAAAATTCTCCTGCTCAAAGACTTTTATTGGTTCCCTGTTACCTAACTAAATGAAGCACAAACACTTTAAGCAGGCATTCAAGGACTTCCCTTATGTGGTCTTAGTTGACCATTACAAACATTTCATGCAGTCCACGATGCAGCCAAACTGGACTATTTGTTACCCATTGTTCCTATCATGCCCTCTTCAACTCTATCTCCCCAGATGAATGCTTGAATAGTATTTAGAACTCTTTGGAGTTTAAGTCAATTTAGAATATTCCTAGGAGAAATTCTGATTGGAAATTCTGTACAATCTTTAAAAGAATGACAAAATCCTAGAGTTGAAAGGGATAACAGAGGCCAACTAGGCAAGGTATTTTTAATGCGGGGCCCAGGAACTGGGATAGGAAAAAATACCTCTTTATTTTCACTAACTTTGGAGTTCCTTTGTAATGTTATGTATTTTATTTATACATTTAAAAACAGCATTGTGAGAAGGTCTATAGTCAAATCACAGATAATTAAAGAAATACAAATTTAGACAACTCTGATGTTTCTCCTCATAAGCAATACTGACAAAAGAGAAAAATAACAAGTGAAAATTTTGTGGGAAATAGGCACATTGACACACTATTGGTAGAGCTGTGAATTTGGTAGAGGTGTGATAGAGGCATGAATTGATCAAGTTATTTTGGAAAGCAATTTGAAACTTCTATACCTCTAAAATTACTAAATTGTGCATATTCTTTGACCCAGCTATGTTGAACTACTACTAGGCCTGTACCCCAAAGAGATCCATTTCCATAATACCCACCTTTCTGAAGAAGGGAGGGAGGTGCATTTTCTTAACTTCTTTGGGACCATGTTTGGTCATAATAATTCCATTTTGTCCAGTTACATTGTTAGTCATTGTAGGTATCATTTTCCTGGTTCTAATTACTTTACCTTATATCAGTTTATATAAATCTTCTCATGCTTCTCTGAATTCTCCATATCATTATTTCTTATGGCACAGAAATTCATAACATTAATGTTTCACAACTTGCTTAGTCATTCACCAAACAATGGGCTAGCCAGCAAGTCTTCCTAACAGATGATAGTTCTTAACTAAATTGTGACTACAATGCTTCGTCATGGTACAAAGGTGACCCTGAGTTCTCAAAGGCTATGCCAGTGAACACGAGCTCCAGAAGATCCTATATTGTCGTAACTATTCATATATCATTTCAACATCAGACCAGCCTGGCTATTTTAGGGAGGTTCCTCAGGGGAAAAATTGGTCAGCAAGTAATGAATTTTTGGAGTCACTGTAACTCAGAGGTACAAGTTATTTAGGTCTATGTACTGTCTAGTTTTTGTATATATCCCCAGCACCTCACATAGTGCCTGGCACAAAGTGTTTAATAACTCTTTGTTGACGTATTAGTGAGACCATATATTTTAGATACGGAAGGGGCTCTGATCTGTATTGGTGAAGGGAGTTAAATTCCATAGGTTTTGAATTATTTTAATGGCTCCTCATTGCCCCTGTATCTATGATATTATCTATGATAATGTTTAGACAATGATGTTAGATAATAGATATTATCTATGATAATCATAATATCTATGATATTTCCATGTTCCACTCAGGCATCATATTCCAGAAGGTCATTTGACTCCTTGCATTTTATTACTCATATTCTATGTATTTGTATATATGAGTCTATAAGCACTACTACTGTCCCTTGGATATTTTCTCTGAGTTAACAGGCCTCATCCTATATTATAAAAGATACTCTGTGGAATAAGCCTTAGTAATTGTCTCTGGGATTTTTTTCTCCTTCCCATTACATTTTCAATTTAAAATCTTTTTTAATTAGATCCATAAGCTTTCTTATACTCAATCAATCAATATTTATTAAGGACCTACTAGATGCTAGATGCTGGGGATACAAATACAAAGGATGGAATACTCTTTACTCTCATGTAACATAATTCTAACAGAGGAGACAAGTACATATATAAGGATATTCAGGAAAAAAAGTATAAAGAGAATAAATACAAACAAGTACAAGGTAGTCTGGGAAAGATGGTACTAGCAGTTGGATAGATCAGGAAAAGCTTCATATAGAAGACTTCAACTGAGTTTAGAAGGAAAAAAAGATTTTATGAATGAATGAGTGAGTAAGTAAATGAATGAATGAATGAATGAATGAATGAATGAATGAATGAAAAGCTCTTATTACATACACATAACTGTACTAAGTTCTAGGAGTACCATAGAAATGTCCCTGTTTTAAAGGAGCTTACATTCTAATGAGAGACATAGCACACAGGTTTTAGCTGCAAATCAGAGGGCTACTTCCTGTGGTCCTTAGGGTACATCAGCAAAGCAGATGGCAATTCTCTTCCTTGGTGTCATTTCTATTGATAAGACCATATCTGTTTCTGACATTGAACCAGGTGATAAGGAATATTTTTTCTGGGTTGTCCTTAGCTCTGAAGGCTGAGGAGGTAGAGGCTGTAATAGCAGCAGAAGTAGTCACTAAGCTGCTACTGTTATTGTCCTGGATTGTGGCTGCCTGGTGGGGCTGTGCTAGAACTACTAGGGTTGGTTGTCTGGGGCAGGGAGAGCACTGCCATTACTGGGGTTCTTGAATTTACCTGACAAGAGATGGTAGCTGGTTAAAAGTATGAGGCAAAAGTGGGGGGTGTACTGAATTCCAGGGATAGGGGACAACTAGTGCAAAGCATGAAGACAATGCCATATGAGAGGAAAGAAAAAAGCTCAGTTTGGCTAGACTGCAGAAGGGAGAATGAGTCTAATGAGTCTAGAAAGATAGGTTAGGGGCAGATTGTGAAGGGCTTTAAGAACTAAAAGGAGGATTTTGTATTTATTCTAGAGGCAAAAGGGAACCTTTGGAATTTATCGAGTAAGGCAGTAACACAGTCATATCTTTGCTTAAGGAAAGTCACTTTGGCAACAGCACATGGGGTGGCCTGAAGTTGGGAAGAGACTTAAGGCAGAGAGACCAAGTAGGGAACCATTACAATAGCCTAGGTGACAGGTAAACCAGGACTGAACCAAAGGGCTGGCTATGTGTGTAGAGAGAAAGAGTGGAATGTAAAAGATATGATGAAGCATATAAATAGCAGTGGTGATTTTTTAAAATCCCTGAAATCTCTAAGGTTTTCAAATTTCTGAATGAATGAATAAATGAATGATGCATTTATTAAGCATTTACTTCATGCAAAGCACAATGCTAGGTGCTGGTTTTATATATATATATATAAATATATATTTTATATAATATATAAATATATATTTTATATATTATATTTTTATTATATACATAAATATATATTTTATATATTATATAAAATCAGCACCTAGCATAGTGCTTTGCATAAAGTAAATGCTTAATAAATGCATCATTCATATCTATATATATATATATATAAAAGTAAGACAGCCCTGGCTCTCAAGGAGCTCATTTTCTAATGCGAGAGATTACTCATGTTGAAGGTGCCTAGTACTTTATAGAGATACTTCAGGTGTTATTATTTGCTCCCACAAGAATCACACCTTGTGGGCCAGGATATTGGTGGAATTGAGGAGGTGTAAGTTAATTCCCCACCATGCTATCCAGAATTATTGCAAGTAAGGAAGTTATAGTGTGGACCTAGGGGTAGTTTCAGTTGACTCTGCCCCCAGATGGATTGATCTGGGACCCAACTGCGGAACCTTTGGGCAAGAAGAATGTAAAAGTGGTTTTTTGGACTTTGGTGGGGAACTCTTAAGACCTCAGGAGCCTCCTTGCCAATTGCTTTTAGCCTACTTGCTGCAGCTTCTACCTGCCTTATCCTCCTAGACTTCTTCTTAACCACATTGAAAATTGCTTTTGCAAAAAATATACATGAATATATGTGTATATATGCACAAATATATACATTGGAATATGTGTATATGTGTATTATATGTATATATTATATGTGTACTATATATACACTATATATGTATTATTATTATTATTATTATTATTAAATGGATTGTTTGTTGGAATCCTTAGGCTCTGAGTGATCCAGATGTGGAACAAACTTGACCCACCAGAGATGGCTATTGGTCATTAGGTATAATAAGTCTAAGGAGACTCTCCATGATATACCAGATACCCACTCAGAAAGATAAAATAACTCCTAATTATTAGTGTTGGGTTACCAAACAGTCAACTCAGCATCCTTGAACAGGGAGTCACCAATCTCCTTGACTCATCTGTTTTTCCTGTAACTAGTAGAAAAGGTACTTTCCCTCCAGGTGCCGCCTCAGGATCCTTACCATAATGTCATGGGGCATAGGAAACTTCTAATCTCTTCAGAAAATACAATTCCATTCTCTGTGGGAGAACCTGGAACTGACTAAGCTCCAGGAGATCAGTGGTCCATTTTCCTTTTCTTCCACTCTTCAGACTTCAGATTATATATGAATTCTCCTCTGCCCCTTCAGATTCTTCCCCTTGCCCTCTTTCTTCTTAAAGCACTCCTTGTATGCTTTAAAGGAATACTTAATTCTCCTTTAAAATCTGATGAATGTTCCTCCGGCCTTTTATCTTTGACCCTAGCCAAGAGTCCAATTGACGTGTAGTTGTCGCTTGGAACTGGCAGAAACATGTCAGGTCACTGAAATATTTGTTGCATCCTCCACGTTGGCTGAACCATATCTTCAGTCCTATATAGCTCTTACTAATTGGCCAAGAACGTTTGCTGTGTTAGGTAGTTCCTGAGGGAATCATTTATGTAGGGCACACTTCCCATGTTTTCTCAGGCTCTCCTCAGGCTTTTTGCCTTATCTGGCGCTCACTTGCCTTTGATCTATAACTGGCATATTCCTGGCACTAAAATAAATATTAATTGTTGTTAGCTATTATCTAGAAGGTCTTTTGAAGAAAGGGTAATCAATTTTGAAGAATTAATAAATGTTTTCTAATTTAAACTACATCAAGACTATATATTGCTTTTGGGGAGAAGGATCACCAAAAAAGAGGAAAAGGGGAGCTGAATTACTCTTTAGTCTTATTGGAGTAGAAGTGTCATATAATGGAGTTTTGTTGTGGTTCAGTCATTTCAGTGATGCCCAACTCTTCGTGACTCCATTTGGGGTTTTCTTGGCAAAGATACTGGAGTGGTTTGTTATTTCCTTCTCTAACTCATTTTACAGATGAGGAAACTGAAGCAAACGGGTGCCCATGGTCACACAACTAGTAAGGGTCTGAGGCCAGATTGGAACTCAGGAAGATGAATCTTCCTGATTCCAGACCAGGCGCTCTCTCCACTGTGCTCTGTAGCTGCCTGTGTAATGGAATAGTCAAGTGTAATTTTTGGAAAGTATGTAAAAGGCAGACTATGGAAGGACACGAAGTTTTGACTCTTAGCATAAGTGATTGGGAAAACATTGAAAATTTTTGAGCAGTGGGATGATATTTGTAAAGAAATGTTTAAGGAAGTTTATCTTGGAAATTGATTTCAGGATTGGAATGGAGAGAGATGTTTTAAGATTATTATGGTGGTTCAGAAGTGAAGTGATAAGAGCTTGAAGTAGGGTACTAACAGTGAAAATACAAAGAGATAGATTCAGGAGGCATTACAATTGATAGGTCTTGGGGATTAGATGTGAAGTAACAGAAGTTAAGGACTAGTTAAGGATGGCTGTGAGGTATCGAGCCTTTGTTACTGGGAAAACGATAGTACCAATGACAGAAATAAGAAAATCACCAACAGAGGAAAAGGTGAGTTCCGATTCAATGACATCTGAAAATTTAGGTGGAAATACCCATGAAGCAGTTGGAGATTCAGGATTGAGAACAGGTAACAGTGGATTTCATCATTAGACGGTCAAGGGTAATATGATGGAGATGAAAGCCAGATTGTAAGGGGTTGTGGAGTAAGTAGATCTTAGGGTAATATGGGCAGCATGTATCAATTATGTTCAGAGAAATTTGATGGTGAAAGGGAGTTGGTAGATGGAAACTGACACAGGAAAGTTGCAGGGTGGAGGAAGGGTTAAGATAAAAAACCAGTACTAAGGAAACACTAAAGAGATCAGACAGACAGACAGACAGATAGACAGAGACAGAAAGAGAGAGAGAGAGAGAGGATAATTAATTCACAGATTAGAGATTCGATTCAAATCTGGTAAGGACTTTCAGAAGTCACTTTATCCAACCTCATCATCTTAAAGATGAGGAAACTGAGGCTAATCTAGGTTAAGTGACTTGCCCAACAAGTAGTTGGAGCAAAGGCAGAATTTGATCCCAAGACCATTGAGTTCAAATCTAGTATTATTTCCTGCACACCAAATCCATAATAGGATCCATAAGTGGAGACATTCTGTAAAGATTTCTAGCTCATTGCAAGCCTGGGCTACACTCTAGTTAGAGACTTAAGAAATACAAAGAAACAATGAACACGACAGTAACATTTTGTACACGTATATGTCAATTTATCTCATATACTAAGAGTAAAAACTAAGTGGGACAGATACGTCTAAGAGGGCATATTAAGGAATCATGGATTGATTAGAAGTAAGTGGTAAGGAACAGTGTGGATTCAAACATGATGCTAGATATTGAGACAAAGAACAGAAATAGAAAAGTTGGGAAGAGTAATCAGTTAAGTCTAGAGGAAGAAGTCAGCTTTTTGACAGAGGGTGGCAAATAGAAATAGTCACCATCAAATAATAGAGAGGTTGGTGAATATAGAGAGGATAATTTTAAGGGCATGGCTTGGACAAGATGGTCCATTCCAAATCTAAAATTACACGATTCTGTGTGACTGGGAAGAGAGGCAGCCGATGGCTCAGCGGATGGAGCACTGGGTCTGGCGTCAGGAAAGCCTGTGTTTGAATCCCGCCTCATTCGATTCCTAGCTGTGTGATCCTGGGCAAGTCATCTAACCTCTGACAAAATGGATCCACTAGAGAAAGAAAACGCAAATTGCTTCAGCATCTTTGCCAAGAAAACCCCAAACGGAGTCACAAAAGCTCTGACACGACTGAAACGACTGAACAACAACAAATGACTGGGCAAAAGACGTTGGATTTGGTAAGAGATCGGTCATAATCTACAAAGAGCAATTTCACACCGCTCCCTCCCCTCTTTGCAGAGATGGGAAATTATGAGTATGAAATACTGGACTATGACATGTTGACTGATTCTCTTAAGGGCGAGGGACAGGAATTGGATCTGTGGCTTTTCCTAACACTGAGAACTCCATCATGAGGAAATTCCCTTCACTGATGCAGGTTGGCACCCTCTCTGAAATTTAGAATGTTAGGGAGTTACATAGAGCGCCAAATTGCCCAAGGTTATATACAGTCAGGATGATTCAGAGATAGAGCTTGAGCACAGGTAATCCAAGGGCTCCAAAGGCAACTCTCTATTCATTTTACCACACAATCTCTCTCACTGTCTTTGCTAAACTGCTCTCTTTTCTTTCATTTTTTTTTTTCCCCCTCAAGCAATAGCTTACTGAGTAGGGAAAGAATAAGGGATATTTTTCAGAAATGAAAAAAAAATATAAACCCCGCCAAAATCAACAAAAATAAGAAAAATCAAAATTTTAAAGGCAGTTTCAGTGTCTTTGTGTCTAACCCAGTGCCTACCATACTGCTTTATGTATAGTAATAGCCCTTTAATAAGTGTGTTAAATTGAATTGTTCAACAACACCTGAGGCTGGAAGCTAGTCTCTCAGTGGAGATTTTCAAGATGACTGGATGACCACTTGTTAGGAAAGTTGTATAAAGGATTTTTGTCTAAATTTGGGTTGGACCAGATGACCTCTGAGGTCCCTTCCAGTTCCGAAATTCTCCAATTTTATGTGATAAATATCACAAATAGAGTTTGCCAAAACAACAAGTCAACAGTGTTGAAAAAAAATGCATTGCTGATATTGCAGATCATTCTCCTATTACTACATCTGACAGCCTGGCCAGGTCTGTGAAAGTACTTTCACCCTAAGTGGGAAGGTAAATATTTGAAAAAAATTGGAAACAAAAGGAAATTATTTTTTAAAAATGTAAAGCTTTACAAAGTTTAAAAGAAAGGGCCCTTTCTATTGGAAGTACATTTCAAAGTCCATTTAGGGAGCGAGCCAGGTTAGTCATATTGCTACACAAGGCAAAAAGACTCACTCATAATGGGGAGGTAAGCAGCAAAAGACAATAGAAAATTGTCTCAAGTTGAAAAGAAAAGCCAATCTGCATTAGGGTGTCTGCCTAACCTCAAATTAAGGAAGCACTTCTGTCAATCTAGGAGAAGCAGATCCAGAGCTGAAAAGTTGTAAAGAAAGAAGACGCAAATGTTGAAAACCAAATAAATCCAGCTTAATGAAAAGTAGACCACTTAAGAAGAGTGGATAAGTAGTATTGTCCCAGAAATCAGGAGAAGGTTGTAGGTGGTAAGACCTCTCCTAGGGGATAGTGCTCCCTGACTCTGCTTTTGGACTTTGAACCTGTTGTGTATTCTGCTCCCTCTCCTACTCATTTTTTCCTTTTTTAACTCTACCTTTCACTTTTGTCCACACTGTAATGAAGTCTAGTTGAGCCATTTTAAACTCATTCATTTCCATCTTTTCTTTCATTAAAGCTAGATATTCAGAAGGTCGACTGCAGCTGGGTATCACCCAAACCTCCTGGACTCTCTCGTCGATTGATTTTCACATTGCCTGGCTCTAGCTGCTCAGTTTCCCTCCTATCAGTTACCCAGGGATATCTAATGTCTGAATAGAACGTGCAATATCTCTGTTCTCAGCTTTTTTGAAACTTTGGTGAGACTAATAACTTCTTGATTTTTCTCTCATCGCAGTCATCCAAATTTAATTAATTCCAGTTCCCTTTGCCAGATGTATATAGTAGAATGGGGGAAGAGCCACATGGAAAAAAAGAATGAAAATATAGAGTGAGAACCACTACAGATCTGCTAACCAAAGTTTTTATTTTTAAATATAAAAAAAAATCCAGAGGACTCTACAGGATTTTGGATGCTAGGCCAAAAGATACCATCAATTATTTTGTTTAAATACTATACTGAAAAATACAAAATATAATGGATAATAATTGGAACCAAAATATTAAAGTCAAAACACACAACCCAACTTTATGTTATTAGCCATAAACTGCAAAAAATGGCAAGAAATACATGCTATGACTTGTAATCACTCTTTGTGTCAGTTTTGCTTAACTGTTTTGGGGGTTGTGGCAGAGACGTAGTTGTGCCTATGTGTTTGTTGAGATGTGTCTGCTGTGTCCAAAAAAAAAGTATCAGTAAAATAACATTTTAAAAACCAATGTACCGTAGTAGGGTTCTAGTAATGTAGAAATTCTTCCTCATCCCCAGTCTGGAGTATGTGGGCTTTGTTTTAAAGATCATGTCTAACAGTGGGTGCTAATCAATGCTAATATCAAGAACAGAATGCATTTTATTCCTCTCTTTTTATGAGAAAAGTAAAGTGGAGGAATATCTGTCAGTTTAAGAGGTTCATCTGGCCCAGATGTTTACTCTTCACTTGAAACTTATTTTGTGGGGACAGGGAAGGGAAGCACATGGACATTAAAACAGATAACTAAAAACATCACAAACAAGAGACTAGAGAGAAGAATAACAAGAATCTAGATGTGGTATTTCTAATAAAAATAACCCCATCCACTTCTAAAAAAATTTGGTATAATTGTGAAGAGTTTACATCAGACACTGGATTATTCCTATACAGATCATTTAGCTTTTAATAAAAACCAATGCCAATATAGCTCAGAATATAAAAAGAGAATATGAAATATGGCAACTAGACCTCTAGATCAATTATTCCTATCACCACAGTCCTTAATTGTTTTGACAAAAAGACTAACAGCATGGAATGGATCAAAGGAAGATGAATAATATTTTCTTTTGCCTTATACCCTAGGCTACTCCAGGAGAACCAAGGCTGGGGGGACCCATATGGTTTGCTCAGCATGAGCAGGTCAAAGGCTAGGATAAAAAATGGGCGTTGTGTCTTTTACTGTTATCTTAACATGGGAATAAAAATGGGAAAACACTCCTTCAAAAATGCGCACTTTGATAAAAACAAGTCCAATATTTTGGCCTTTTCTAATAAATGGGTCACAGGTGTCTAAGCATCACCATGTTATTTTCCATATTCGTCCATGTCTGTTTTACCTTTTGTAACATGAGGACTTTGGTAATTTTCTTTTGTTATTTATAGGTACATAGATTAATAGGTACGTAGTTAATAAACTATTTTCAGAAAAAAGATAAAACTAGAACCAATGTAAAACAGCTGAGATAAATCAGAAATGTGTTCATGAATATCCTATTGACACTTCTGTAATTGATTCTGTTCGTAGGTCTTGGCCAACTATTCTTTCCTTGCTTTAATTCTAACATAGGACCAGATGTCATGTTATATTTTCACATAATGGCCTATGTAGTCAGATACAAAATCTCCAGTTAATCAGTGGTTGCTCTTCACAAAAGAGTCATAGCCACCACTCTAGTCTATTAATGTGCTGATTTAGTCACTTAAAAATTTATTGAACATCTACAGGGTGTCCTTAAAAGCTGGACACATAGGCAAAAATTTTCAACAACATTGTATTTATTTAATTGGAGTATTAATAGACCTTAGACCCCTTGACTTCTTTTTCTGGGATATGCTAAAGGAGCAGGTGTACTCATGAAAATCACAGCTGCAACACACTTGATTGAATGTGCTAAAATTGACAGCAATGTAGAGTTACTGCATTGAGTTCATGTGAATCTTGCAAAGCTCATCAACCTTTGCATCACAAATGATGGAAATCATATTGAAAATGTTATTTGTTAGTATTTCAATTAAATAAAATGTTGAAAATTTCATTCATTTCATTTCTTGAAAGTATGCATTTTTGCCTATGTGTCCAGACTTTAGGAACACCTTGTAGTATGTAAAAAGCATTGTGTTTAGCTCTTGAGGGATACAGAGATATATAAGAAACGATTTTTGCTCTTAAAAGTTTACAATCTAGTTTAATTATGCTTTAATTTGGGGGGAAGAATGTACTTCATTCTAACTCTTACCAGCATACATGATTGCAAAGCTCTCCCAAGGAAATTGTAGTCCACTGTCTATATATTCTCTTCCCTTATTCCAATCCAACTGATTCTTCTAACTTCTTTTTCCTTTTACTCTCAGTTTTGCAAATCCTACATTCTATGTCAAACACCACTAAAAGAGTAATACTGTTAGTGTGCCTTTAGAATGTACACATCTTAAGGACAGGATACACAGTAAAAATAGAGGTTCTCCAGTTTATCCTGTATGTACTTGTATGTTTGCATGTTGCCTCCCCCATTAGAATTTGAGTTCCTTGAGGTCAGGGATTGTTTTTGCCTTTCTTTGTAATGGTTAGCATAGGGCCTAGCACATAGTAAGCATTTAACAAATGCTTGTTAACTGACTGATTTCCAGGGCCTAGCACGCTGTAAGAAAATACAGTTTACCAATAGGCAAATTGAGATAGAGATTGGCTAAGACACTAGGCCCCTATATTTATACAATCTATCAGTATCCATGCCCATTCTCAAATCCTATAAAATATATCTACCACATCAGTCTTAGGATGCAAGGTCCCAACAAATGAGAGAGGACTGAACCATATGACGCAAGAAGAAAACAAACTTACAGTTCTCAACATCCAGATGAGTATTTTAGAAAGAACCCAGACTAGGTCACCATGTTACTCAAAGGCTGCTATTGGTAGATTTGTTTTGTGAAACTTTCTCTTCTGCAAATAGCTTTAATTAAAAATAAAAGCTTCAGTGGCAAGAAAAATAAGATACACTGTTCAGAACAAAGACACTCTTAGATCTGTTGTTTTGTTCCAAGGTTTAGTGCAATCTTCTTTTTTACAGATGATCTAATAAATGAGGTAGGTAGAACGCTCTTCTCTGCTTGAGTCTTTTTCAGAAAATCCACATACAAATAACATTTTTGTTTTCCTTGAATGGAACAGATCCAAGATGATAGATATATATTCAAACAGCTGTGAAGTTTTCTGCTCACAGAGCACTTACTAAATGAGAGACCTCTTCATTTTTCCTCTTCCTTTGTACAAAATATTCTTAGGCATCTGCCAATCTTAACACTGTTTTCCCACTTGATTATGAGTGTTTGGAAGAGGGCAAGGGGAACTTTATTTTTTTTCTTTTTTTTCCTTTGGTCTCATACTTTTTAACCCAGTTTCCAGAGATTGTTACTCTCTAAAATTCAACCATTGCCATTTCACATTTAAACAATGAATTTTTTTAAAAAGAAAACTCTTTGATCTATGATCATTTTTCTTTTTTCAAAGGACTGACATTGCTTCTGAGGTTATCCTTTCATTCCCAGCTACCTGTCCGAAGCTCCTGTTTTTTGTCCGAAGGGGTTGGACTGGATGACAACTGGGATCCCTTCTAGCTCTAAATTCTATGATCTTAAGCATCAAAGAAGAGCCTAACATGCACGGACTATATAGTAAAGTGGAAAGCATCCAGGTTTGGAGTGAGAGGACTTCAGTTTGAATCCCATCCCAGATTCGGCCTGTATGACCTTGGGCAAGTCACAACCTCTCTGGGACTCTGTTCCTATAAAATCTGTAAAATGAAGAGGCTGGACCAGATGGTCTCCTAGGTCCCTTCCTTGATCCTATGGAAATAGCCTGGTCTTATTCAATTCCCTAGGAAGTTAAGAATGAAAATTCTTCCCAGATAAGACTTTTTCTTAAATTAATTTTTTTTTAAGATCAAAAAGAAAAAAAAAAGCCTAACATCCTTAGGGCATAATTTTCCAGAGAGGATGATGGTAAGAAGCTGGGTCGGAACTCAGGCAGACACATAGCAACAAAATGAAGAGGTGCCACCCTTAGGCTATTTACCTGTTTCAGTGTCTCCCTGGACCCTGCGGGGAGCGCAGTAACAGCAGTCTAGAAAGATAACGTAGTTGAGCACATTGAAAAAGAGCCCAATAATCCCAGCAAGGAGGACAAGCAGGGCTTGTTCCGTCTTCTGTGGGTTGATATACCTCTTGATGGCTTCAATCAGAATGCTAAACATCAGGGCCACAGCAAAGATGGTGTTGCCAAACGCTCCCAGCACATCTGCGCGGGGCAAGCCGTAAGTGCTCTTGTTGTTCCGTCTGATTGTGCTGGCTCGGACCCCAAACAAACCTATGATCATGGAAACGACGTGAGAGAGGACGGCAAAGGCGTCGGAGGCTAAGGAGAGGGAGTTGCCGATGTATGCTATGGTTATTTCCATCACAAAGAGAAGCGCGCTCACCACACACATGAGAACCAGGCGACAGCTTCTCCCCGTGTAACGTCCCATGTTGTCGTCTTGGCTCTTCCACTTGGCTCCTTCTCTAAATCTCAGGAAGGTCTGGGCCCCAGTGGGAGCAGCTATAGATTTCTTGATTACAGCTTCAGGGATAACTCTCTCCTTCAGCCTTTCAGAGCTTGTCATATTTGGAAAGCACTTTTTATAGGCCCCAGTAAAGCGATAAAATGGTTTAAAGGGCAATTAGGCAAGGGGACATCACGTGAGCCTCAATGGGGAAATGGACACACCTGGGGAACCCCTGGCTTCAGGTATAGTTCTGTTATTGAAAAACATCTATTGAGATGAAGAAAACTCCGAGCCATTAAAACTAGGTAGAAGTTCGTCACTACTTGCTGCCTTGCCATCTTTGAAGCCACAACACAGGATGCAAGACTGGTTTAGCAAAACAAGGTTCATCTGATACAAAAAAGCCTTCTTTTCTAACCTGTTTTGTAAATAATTTGAATGTTACTTGCTGCTCAGGTTGAGGAATTTGGGAGGAGATCGGGACTGAAGTAAGGGGCAGTTGAAAGGTGAATCTCTAAGTGAAAGGTTTGCTTCCTGTTGACTTTCATCGACTCCTATTCTTAAGCACTCTTCTTAAGTTCAAAGACAAATATTACATTACACACTCTCCCTGGGAAGATAAGATATACTTTCCATTGTTGGTGTTGGTGGTGGCAGAGAATTTGCTCTTCTAAGGTTCAATTGTCTAAATTCCTGTGGCCCCAAAACAGAGGAATACCCCCCAGTATTTGGGGACATGTTAACTTTTGAGAGTGAGGGATAGCAACTTCAATAATTTTTTTAATACTTTGAACGTTTTTCTCCTGCATTTTGTATATTCATAAAAATCTTTTCTTAATCATTCTAATATGCTCCCATAAGTGGGGTGTATCAAATTTAAAGTAATAGTCTTGAAATTAATGGCACAAATTTAGAAATCCCTTTCACATTGTAATAAACTGTGGATTCCTCTTCCTCTGCTACTTCAAGTTAAGAATGTTTCTTTTAAGCCTATTCTGTCTCCCAGAAAAGATGGACTTTGAACAAAACTAAGCTATTTCTGAATCAGATTTACATTAACACCTCTCCATCTAAGCTTTGCTGTCATTTAATTTCTTCTTATTATGTTTCTGTGATCTATAGGGGTAGGCATTTATTCTTCCTGGTTTGTAACAATTACAATTGAATCACACAAAGATTTACAAGAGGACAGAGATTATCTTACTGTTATCTCTCTTGGTCCCTACCACGTGGTGTTGCACCTTACAACTTTTGCAGTAGGTGCTGAGTAAATATTTGAACAAACAAATCCTTGCTAACATTAATGAGAAAGGCAAATGTTATCAGGTAGGCAAGAGCATGGGTAGTGCAAAGTTAGGAGTCAGAAGACTTGGGTTCCTACTCCCAGTTTTGCTGCTGATTGTGAGTTTAAGTCATTTTACTGCTCTGGGCCCGTTTTCTTGCCTGTGAGATTAAAAGATTGGACTGGATGATCTCCAGGAATGCTGTCAGTCTTAACCTGATATGATTGACCTAGCTGAAGACAGGAATTTTATCTTAACTTCTATGTTCAGAATGCTTTTTTAAAAAAATTTAATACCACTTCCTAAAAATGTAAACCATTAGAAACCTGTCTTCAAAAGAACCTGACCAGCTAATGCCTATCCCTCATGCAGATATTAGCTTAACATGATTTCTAATCTTTAATTTCTATTTTTAAGAATCTGACCGACAATCTAAAAATTGGACAGTAGCCTGAATAACTTATTTTGGCACGTCGTAAATTTTCAATTCACGTTTGATCAGCATTCCAAGTTTGACCTAAAACAGGGTGCAGGAAAAAGAATGCCAGCTAAAGAGTTGAGGGACCTGGGTTCAAAGTTGAATTCTGAAACTTTTCTATGTGACCTTGAGAAAGTCCCCTCATACTTTAGGAATCAGTTTCCTCATCTGTAAAGTAAAGGGGAATTGAACTAGATTTATTGGACCTCTAAGTTCTCTTTCAATTCTAAATCTGTGATCCCGTAACAGTCACAATGTGGAAAACATTGCATAAGCACAGCTACACACAAAACACAAGCCAACATATTGGCTGCCCTCTCCACCAAATGTTGTTGGACTCACTCTTTATTGACATTACTGACAATATGCTTAAGGGAGATAGGGGGGGGGTGGGGCAGGAGTCATATTAAAATGAATTTTAAGAATACTTTTTTTTTCCACAAAAACAATTTGAATAAGCTTAGTACCTATCAATGTTACATTTTATTACATTAATAGAAACAATCATATTTAATGCATTGACTCTGTCTATTGAGGAATACACACACCCTCATACCCACACACCATGTTTATGGATATACCTTAAGTTATTTTTATTATTTTTTAATCTTTTAAAAAATTTAGTATTTTACTTCTCCCCAGTTACATGCAAAAACATTTAACATTCATTTTTAGAATTTTGAGTTCCAAATTCTCTCCCTTTCTACCATCCTTTCCCTCCCTCCCCCCTGCCTTATTGGAAAGGCAAGCAATTTGATATAACACCTTAATTATTTTAAGCTGATGGTATGAACGGAGTTTTCCTAACATCCCAGATTGATGGCATCAATTTATCTACATTTTGGTAATGCTTTCTACCAAGCTGCTCTTTATAATTGGAAACTCAGTGATAGCTGTCTCCAGATCCATCTGTAAGAACGCTCAGCCCTATCTTTAATCCCTGCTTCCCTACTCAGATACTATTTATCATACTCCCTTTTCACATGACTTAGGATCTTAAGCTAAATTGGGTTGGGTAAAGACTCATCTGTAGAGAACAGCTCAACCAATAGTCAACACTTTCTTGACATGGTTGAAGTGATGAGTATAAGGTCAAAGGTAAATTTGGCAATAAGGTACCACCTGCTCCCCCCTCCAGACAAGAAGCTGCTGGCATCAAACTTTTGGTGTTGGTAACAAATAAAAACGTCAAGGTAGGAACAATACAGTTATATGGCAGAAGAGAAATATTAACAGCTCAGGTCAAAGACAAACAGTATGATCTCTCCAGACTTTCCACACCCAAAATACCAACCCTTTCCTTATTTACCATCTGCTCTCACTATGACTCTCAGAGATAAGCATGAAGACATCTTTGCATCTTCTCCTCTACCAATAGGTCAAATGACTATATGTAATTGTCTAGGCTTCAATTTTCAACAAGTCTTGTGGTTTGTTGGAATTTAAGAAAAAAAATACAACTATTAACCCTCTTAGCTAAACTAATAGTTGCTCCAGCTTTAAATAAGATGTAAAGCAGAAACTGTACTTGTCCTGTATGTTGACTATCCAGAAATGGATCTTATTTCACACTGATTCCACTAGCACTTTTGAAACTGCTATCACACCATCTGTGAACTATGGATAGTACTTTTTTGAATAGTTGATACAACACAACTTGTAAACAAGACATAATTCCATTCCTTTCCATTTCTTGCTTCCAAGTCATACCTTGCCCTGAAAAGTATTACCACTCTACTCTAGTGTAATTAGTGCTTTTATGGCAGGACAATTATAAGTTATCAAATAAATTTATATTATTAAGGAATACAGCCTCTAACAAAACAACTCACTGCAGAGTCCTTTAAGTGGTGAATTCAATCTTGAGAGAGGTCCTCAAGTGCTTTTAGGAAGCAGCAGTTAAATACGCCCATTATCTGAAGCCTGAAAATTGCCAAGGAGCGGTATTCTTGGAAGACACCATTGGTGACATATTCTCTGCTATTTTAAAGATTGACAAAACAGAGATAAGGTGTGATGGTAGCTACTAGGTTTGACTTCTTAATCAACAGTTTGGGAACTTTGCTGTAATAGCACTTCTGTTAATTTACAGACAGACCATCAGCCATTATATAAGGGAGCTGAGAAATAAAGGTAAATTATTAGGCACCAGAGTTAAATTAAAGATGGTTCATAAAGATGGATTATTTCTAAACTTCTCAGACAATTCATGGAAAACTGACTCAATTTACAAAAAAAAAAAAGATTTACCAGGATCTTGGGAAAACATTTTGGAATGAATCAACTATTGTTTATTAAATTAAATCAAATATATTAAACACTCTAAAATTCTCAAATGAATCTGTAATCTCATCAATTTGGATATTCTTTCTAATGATGCAGATCACCACTTACCCATGTCTGCCTATCCTGTGTACTTCATGTTCATGTGTTCTCATTAATTTTCCACAAGGGGCTCATCAAAAAGGCTAGAGGATTTCCTTGCTTTTTCACAAATGAATGAGTGAATGAACAAATGAAAAAAAAAGGTTTATTAAGCACTTCATATGACTCAAATACCAAGTTAAGACAGCCTGACATTGCAAAGACACTAGTGCATTGTTGAATTGTCCTGTCATCCCCTTGCACCTGCTGCATGACTAGTCCATCTTCTTTTCCTATACTACTTTTCACTGATAGTACTATCTGTTCCAGATGCATGGGGTGGTTGACAAACACTAAAAGTCATGTGTCTAACTGTATATTATGATTTTGGCAACATTCATTTTTTAAGGAACAAATGATCACAGCCAAGCAAAATAAATCCCCATGTTTGCTATGACCAAAAAATGTCTCATGTTGCACCCTGAGCCCATCAGTCCTCTGTCAGTAACACGCTTCATCATTGGTCCTCTGGAGTTGGTCATTGTATTGAAGTCATATAACAGACACCATTCATCTGCCTGATCTTTCCTGATGCTCTGGGGCCTTTTTTTCCCCTTTTTTCTTTTTAGCAATGTGGTCTGAAATTTCTTTACCACCATTAGGAATTTCTCTTCCCTCAGACACATTATGAATTAATGCTTCCAATATAAATCTCCTCTGTGTACACTTGGTCTAATCTAGCTGCTTTCTCTGTCTTATGTGATATTTCTGTCTTCCACATAAGCACATCTGGGACTCTCATGTTGAGTCCAATTGTAATGGTTTGATGGACCTCGCTGTTTAAGGTTTTTTTTTTGGGGGGGAAAGGACAATTGGGGTTAAGTGACTTGCCCATGGTCACACAGCTAGTACATGTGTCAAGTGTCTGAGGCCAGATTTGAACTCAGGTCCTCCTGACTCCAGGACCGGTGCTCTACTCACTGCGCCACCTAGCTGCCCCAGACCTCACTGTTTAAAAGCGTCAAATGTTTTTGCAATTTTCCCCTCCCCGTTTTTCATGTCATTATTCTTCAAAGATCCTCAGGATGACTTCTTACCAAGTACTCTTTAAGCTGATTTTACTTTTTACTGATTTTAAGCTGATTCTATTTTTGAAGTGATACTATTCATCATCATTCACCCATCATCTTTCTTCCTAAGATCTTACAAGTGAGTTGTTTTCCTAAATCTGTGTTGCTTTTGGGCACCAACTGTTGTGGTAAGCGAATACATCGGGCTTGCTGACCAAGATGTTTTTAGGCTTTTTAAAATCTCTATGTTGTGGCAATTGATTTATATTAAACTTCTGTGTGAGTGTTGATATCATTTGACTTCTGCTTGTATATTATGCATTTTTCGTCATTACTTATTTAAATAGTTCAGGATTAACCTGTCTGAACTGCAGACCACTTTTTTCTTCTCATTCTTTGTCTTACAGCCTTCTACTGTCTGATCTTTGCTTCAGAAGTCAGAAGTCTGACTACACACCGGAAATTGAGATGATTTCCACATCGGTAACATGTCTTTTGCTATATGACCAATTTCATTTTGGAGACATTATTCTGTGCTCACTATCTCGAATGCCTACTGATTCTTTTCTCAAGGAAAATATTCATGATGTAAAGGCATGAAGATTTTGTAGTCTACAAGGCTCTGGGCACTCTCTTTGAAATGTAATTCCTACTTCTTGAATCATACTTTCAAATACATTTCTTTCACAATTCTCATCAAAAATCTCACCAAACATCAAAATGAAATGTCCCATAAAATATCTTTATTTTTAAATGTAGGATAAAATCAATTAAGAAGCATTCATTAAACACCTACTATGTACAAGGTACTGTGCTAGGTGCTGGAGATTAAAAAAAAATTTTCTACTCTTAAGGAATTTACATTTTAATCACCAACTCTACCACTATCTTTCTTTGCTTCTCCAAGGAACATCTGTGGCCCATTCTTCCATTTAGTTGCCACTTTTATTTTTGGTTTATCACAAAAATGTCAAGATTTACATGAATCAGTTCCATGAATAGTATGCCTATTTCTTGGTCTCGCATCCAGAGAAACAAAACAGCCAAGTTAGTTTATAGACAATTTAGAAACTAAGTGTCTCTTAGCAACCCCTGCCCTATTTTCTGCCATTGGCATTGGAGAAGCAGAAAGGAGTTGCATAGGACTGACATAATTTCTATTTTTTGTCTCATGGGATGAAAACATACTTGAAACTCCACAGTCTTCCATGCCAATGCCTCATTGTAAGATGGAAGAAGTGCTAGTTCTCAAAGGACATGCAAGTGGACTTCACAGGATCTGACTATGCAATGAAGCTGACAGACTACCTATTTTCTGAGGACCAGTCTTTCTGTGAACAGAAAGTCTCTTCATCGGTAAGCCAGCAACTTGGCTATGGAAAGCCATGGAAACCCATAGGAAGTATAATGAATAAAAATTCTGCATAATAAATCTTCATTATTGTGGTTATTTGGATAAATGTACAGACACTAAAAATTACTGAATCTTCAGAAGATGGCATTTTCAATTTGGTACATTCAGATACTAACAAACAAACACATTCTGCTCCTTACAGCATCCTTTATAATTAAAACACAAAAATTATGTCCCCTCCCTGCAAAAAACCTCCATAAATAAATCAGATTATTGTTAGAATCTTTTCACATGACTCACCACATTTCCTGCTTAGCATGAAATTGTATGTATTATTACCTGGCTTTATTCAGGTTAATTCATATTCCTATGACTCGCTTCACTTATCTCTTCTTAAAACACGTTTGAGATGACTTTAAAGGCTTACCCAGGAAAGATGAGGGCAGGAGATACCGCTGTTAGTCTGAATGTTGCCATTATTCTTAATTCTTGTTACTTGTTAACAATTTTCAAATTAACAAATCCTATGAGGATTCATATTTAGATGGATTCAGTTGAAACACCACAGTGTTAAGAGGCTGCTGTGGCCGAAAAAGTAGAACTTATCTCTTACTCCATTTTTGAATCGAGACAGCAATGTTAACAATTCCAACCAGAGATAATGGGCGCAGTAACCCTAATCCCTATACTGCAGATTCCTGCCTCAGAGCCATCTACAAAAGTCAAATTCTCGAATGATCCAAGCACCTGCTACGAAGGACCTATTAAATGTCCACTTAAATACTGGGTTTAAATTTCTAATTTCTTCATTCAATTTTTTTCATACAAAACAACATGCTCCAGATAAAAGCAAATATGAAGCAACGTTTGATCACAATACATATTTATTGTTAGAATTGTTTACAGAAAAGTCTTTATTCCTGCTATTTTAAGAGTATAATGATTTCTCCCCCTTGAACATTGTCTCTTATGACTCTGCTTTTGGAATTTTTATTTAAAAAGTCATAAAACTGATTATTTTTGAGAAGATGTCAGTTTTATTTCAAAAAAAAAAGTTTAAGAAGCTCAGCAATAGCCATTTTCCCTAGTAACTGCGACCAAACAAGGTATATGCCTTGGCAGGCTTCTTGCCACAGATACACTTAGTTCCAGGCTGCAGCTCACAGAGAGGTTTGAAGGGTATACAAAGGCTTTTTGCTCCCATGGATGGGGCACCAGGTTCAAGATCTTGATCTCTGAAATAACAAAAAGAATTTCACTTATTTGTTTTCATTTATTTATTCTGACAACTCGATTACTTTGAATTAGAATACACAAGTTTTTGACATTAAGTTTAAAAAGTTCTTTATAGTTAATACAATAATGATCATATTAGAGCTCAACTTCATTCAAAAAATATTGATCTGGGTGTCTGCTAGGCAAAGCATTATGATAAGCTTTTGGGAGCTATGACTGAGGCACAGAATGAGTAAGACAAAGCCTTGTCCACAAGAAACTCACAATCTTGTAAGAGAGTTGAGACAAGTTACATATAACTGTAAAACAAAGTAGGATGTGATATGAGAGGCACAAATAAAAAGCCATGGAGATTCAGGGGGTCATTTTGCTCAAGAATGTTCAGGGAGATAAGCTAGATGCATTTCCAATGAGATCAGGGGTGAAACAAGGATGTCGACTATCACCCCTATTATTCGATTTGGTACTAGAAATGTTAGCTTTAGCAATAAGAAAAAGAAATTGAAGAAATTAGAATAGGCAAAGGAGAAACTACCTTATCAATCTTTGCAGACAATATACTTAGAGAATCCTACAGAATCAAGTAAAAAGCTACTTGAAATAATAAATAACTTAAGCAAAGTTGCAGGATATAAAATAAACCCACATAAATCTGTGGCATTCCTATATAATACTAACCAAGCCCAACAGCAAGAGATAGAAAGAGAAATTCTATTTGAAGTTACTGTAGACACTATAAAATATTTAGCAGTCTATCTCACAAGAAAAACCCAGAAACTACATGAATGCAACTACAAAACGCTTCTCACACAAATAAAGTCAGATCTAAATAAATGGAAAAACATCAGTTGGTTGTGGTTAGGCTGAGCTAATAAAAATGACAATTTTACCTAAATTAATTTACCTATTTAGTGCCCCATCAAACTACCAAAAAATATTTTATAGAGCTAGATAAAATAATAACAAAACTCATCTGGAAGAATAAAAGATCCAGAATATCAAGGGAATTAATTAAAAGAAATGCTAGGGAAGGTGGCCTAGCCATACTGGATATCAAACTGTATTACAAAGCAGCAATTATGAAAACTATTTGGTACTGGCTAAGAAATAAAGTGGAGGATCAGTGCAATAGGTGAGGTACACAAGATGCAGTAGTTAATTAATATAATAATTTACTATTTTTTTAATAAATTTTATTTAATATATTTAGTTTTC
>CM053626.1:238731982-238761991 GCA_028646595.1 Phalanger gymnotis | reverse complement strand
TTTAAAAATTATTGGACTACCTGAAAGCCATGATTAAAAAAAGGGCCTAGACATCATCTTTCAAGAAATTATCAAGGAAAACTGCCCTGATATTCTAGAATCAGAGGGTAAAGTAGAAATTGAAAGAATCCACCAATCACCTCTTGAAAAAGATCTTAAGAAAAAAAAAAACTGCTAGGAATATTGTAGCCAAAATCCAGAGTTCCCAGGTCAAGGAGCAAATACTGCAAGCAGCCAGAAAGAAACAATTCAAGCACTGTGGAAACACAATCAGGATAACACAAGATCTAGCAGCTTCTACATTAAGGGATCGAAGGGCTTGGAATATGATATTCCAGAGGGCAAAGGAGCTAGGATTAAAACTAAGAATCACCTACCCAGCAAAATTGAGTATAATGCTCCAAGGCATAACATAGACTTTCAATAAAATGGAGGACTTTCAAGCTTTCTCAGTGAAAAGACGAATAGAAAATCTGACTTTCAAACACAAGAATCAAGAGATACATCAAAAGGTAAACAGGAAAGAGAAGTCATAAGGGACTTGCTAAAGTTGAACCATTTTGTTTACATGGAAAGATGATATTTGTGACCCATGAGACCTTTCTCAGTATTAGGGTAGTTGAAGAGAATATACATACATATATATATCAAGGGATGAGGGAGGAATACATTGGGAGAAAGAGAAAAGGAGAGATAATCAAACACTTTTGAAAAAGGGCAGGGTCAAGGGAGAAAACTGAATAAAGGGGGACAGGATAGGATGGAGGGAAACACAGTTAGTCTTTCACAACATGACTATTACGGAAGTGTTTTACATAATGATATATGTGTGGCCTATGTTGAATTGCTTGCCTTCTCAAGGAGAGTGGGTGAAGAGGGAAGAAGGGAGAGAATTTGGAACTCAAAGTTCTAAAAACAAATGTTTTAAAAAAAACCTTGTTTTCACATGCAACTGGGAAATAAGATATATAGGCAATGGGGTATAGAAATCTATCTTGCCCTACACGAAAGTAAGGGGGAAGAGGATGACAGAAGGGAGGGCAGACTAAGGAAAGGGGCAATCAATATATGCTATCTTAGGGTAGGGGGGAGGGTAGAAATGGGAGAAAATTTGTAACTAAAAATTTTGTGGAAATCAACGTTGAAAACTAAAAATATTTTTTTAAAAAAAGATGGTTCCAAAAAAGCATAATAATTTTTATGATCCAGAACTACTTACTATCTCTAGTCATAATTCTGATTTAAACCTTTTTGACTCCTAAACAGGAAGACCACACAACTAATACAAACTCATCACTGGACATATTTCTCTAAGTTTGAGGAATACTAGGTAATGCAACAACCCTGTATATCCAAGCTCAAAGAAAGGAGGGTAATAGAGCTACAGAAGAGAGATAGGTGAGGGGTAGGAGTACAGACTAGTTTTACAGTCTTGCCCAAGTCAAGAAGAAAGCACTAAGTTGCTCCTTTAATATGTCACTCTTCATTTGTCTCTAGATGCAAAATTGTGTCCCACATCCACAGATAAAACAAATAAATACGACTACGTAATGGAACTACCCTAACCTAAGAATCCCTTGAGTGGCTCTATCTGACTTGTGTTCTAAGGATATAACATTTGGATTATTCACTTTAGCTTCCCTAATAAAAGAAATAGGTAAGCAGAGAGATACTTTAACTATTCAAATAATAAAATTTATCCCTTAGAAATTGGTCTGACTTTGTAAAGGAATATATATCAGACTACTACTAAAATGTTGTCAGACATTTATGCTACATTACATGAATAATCAACAAGACAAATAATTTGACTAGATACATATTGCACCTGAAGAATTCCAACAAAGCACATACATAGTACTACTACACTATATTAAATATGATTGCTTTGTAAGAGAGGAAAAGGGACTCCAACAAATAACAGGGAAAGTTATGTAGGAGAAAAAAACCAGTCTAGCTATTTAGCTCAAAATGAATGGATTGTCATGTGGTGGAATAGAAAGATCAGTGAATGGAAACAGAAGAGATCTCAAAAGTCAAATAGTTTAACCTATAATTCAATATTTAACTCCCCTCTAAAAGCTCCCAGCAAATGCTCAAACTTCTCCATTAAGAGACAGTTCATTCCTATGTTAAATTGCCCCAACAGTCATGAAGCTTCACGTATAGAGACAGAATCTGTTTCTCTAATCTATTTCACTGAATTCTCTGTTTCCCTAATTGGTCCAATAGTCTTGTCTTTTGGAACCACAAATAATAAACAACCAAACACAAAAGAAATCAAGAATATTGTTAGGGAATGTAAAATAAAGCAATAGTCTAAAAATTAAGAGATTTTAAAAGAAATTGATGATTATCTACAAATAAATTTCTGCCATAGGGTTCTGACATTTAAACAGAATAATCTCAGAGAAAGAATACTAGCTTCTCTCCACACTCCAAAAAGAAAAAAAAAAGTACCTCACAATTAGGGTTAGGATGGATTCACAGTAAAAATCTTTTAAATTTATCAACAAAACAATCCCTATGTATATATATTACTCGTAAGTACAGACAGTGGTAGAACATTACCCAATATTTTTTGAGGCAAATCTGGCTAAACCACTAAAAAAAAGAAAATTACTATAGACAAATTTCCCTAATGAAAAGAGATGCAAAAATACTAAATGTTAGCCAGCAGCATATAGCCATGGAAAATTTATACAATAAGATTATTACTCATGAGGAAACAAGATTTTTACCAGCCTTTCAGGTTCTATCAGGAAGAATGTATATTTCCTGACGGAAATCAACAAAATTAAACATGTAGACAACAACAAAAAGGCTCAAGATGAGCATGTGATTAAGATAGAGCAAGCCTTTGAAAAAAAATCCAACAAGGGAGAAAGGATGCAAGAAGCAATTTTCGCAATGTGAAAATAAGAGCTATATAAAAAAAATGTATTTAAAAAGAACAACAACATTCATTTGTGATAAAATACTAAGAAACAATCAAAAACATCTGACATAGATATCATAAGATTCTTTTTTCCTCAACAAGATAAAAGTTTCTACCTTAAGACAAAACCCAAAATAACTTGTAATGCAGAATCATTTGAAACACTGCCACTAAAAAGTAGTACAAAGTAAGGGTGCTACTTTTTACTTCCCATAAGGGGAACTTCTACAGACTGCACTTAAACAGGAGAAAGAAATGAAAGGGAATAGCACTGGAAAAGAAGAAGCCAAAATAACACTATTTGCAGATGACACAGCAATGTGGTTAGAAAATCCAACTGTCATTTTTATTCAGTTGTTTCAGGCATGTCTGACTCTCTGTGACCCCATTCTGGAGTTGTCTTGGCAAAGATACTACAGTGGTTTGCCATTTCCTTCTCTAGCTCATTTTACAGATGAGGAAACTGAGGCAAACAGGGTTAAGTGACGTGCCCAGGGTCACACAGCTAGCAAGTGTTTGAGGCCAGATTAGAACTCAGAAAGATGAGTCTTTCTGATGGCAGGCTAGGTACATTATCCATTGTACCATCTAGCTGCCTGAAATCAAATTGCCGTAACCAAAAAAAAAAAAAAAAAGGCAGGGGGAACTCATCTAAACTGCAGGATATAAACTTAACCTAAATAATCAATTAAAAACAATTTTTAAGGGCCCACTACATAACAGGAATTGTGCTTTAAGAATACAGAGCAAAAGTCACTGAATTCTTATTTAATAATAATAAGATCAACAAAAAAAACTCAACCTCTTTCAACAAGAAATAAAAACTATCAGTTATTTGGGAATTTAACTGCCCTTTCTTAGCTGAACTCCTTTGAAAAGTCTTCTACACTCAATACCTCCACTTACTCTTCTCTCACCTGCTTCTAAACCGTCTGCAATCTGACTTCCCAACTCTAAACAACTGAAACCACAGCTTTGGGAAGCTACCAGTCTCTTCTCTTCCCATCACACGCTCTGTGATCCAGTGACACTAGTGTTTCTATTCACACACTACTCTATTCCCAACTCCCTGCCTTTCAAATGGATGTCCTCCATGCTGCTGAATAAATACTTCGTTCTCAGATACTATTTCTTTCTATTAGCCCTACCTCCCATCACTACTCTTGGAAATGATGTGTCAATCCACTCCCCTCCGCTCACTTGCTCCACTCACCAACTCAAGTAAGTTTCAAAAGCAAATGACGCCTTCCTGGACACCACTTCCTCCTGCTTCCTGAGAGTAAGGAACTGTTCTACTTCTGCATCTGTGTCTCCAGCAATGGTAGGCCCATAGTAAATGCTTAACAAATTATTCTTCACTTCATCACTCACAATATACCCCATAACTGTGAGTGTACCCTAAGACTCCATCTCGGCCCTCTTCTCTTTTCTCCCTACATTTTCTCTTAAAGAGCTCATCTGTTCACATGGATTTAATTAACATTTGTATACTGATGACTCTCAGATTTGTATTTCTAGTCCCAGTTTCTCCTGAGCTCCAGTCCCACATCACCAACTACTAGCCATTTTGAACTATATGTTCCACAGACATCTTAAACTCGGCAGATCCAAAACTGACTATCTTTCTACCCAATTTCTAAACTTCTCTTTCTGTTAAGAGTACCACAATCTTTCCAGTCACACAGGTTTGTGGCTTCAGCATCACCCTCAATTCTTCGCTGTCACTCAGGCCACGTACCCAATCAGTTGCCAAATCTTGTCTTTTCTACCTCTATAGCACTTCTTGCATCTTTCCCCTTCTCTCCACTCCTACAGTTACCACCCTAATTCAGGCTCCCATTGTTTCTTGCCTATACTATTATGGTAGCTTCCTAAGAGGACTCCCTCATAACCCATTACACAGCTGCCAAATTATTTTCATGAAGCACAAATCTGGCTATCTTATTCCTCTACTCAATATACTCCATACTACCTCTAGGATAGAATATGAACTTCTCTGTCATTCAATCTCTCCGCAACCCAGCCCCCACAAATCTTTCCATTCTTATTGCACATTTCTCCCCTTGACATACACTGATATCCAGACAAACTGCCTTCTTACTATTCATCACAGCTCTACATCTTTGCAATTGGTTAATCCCTATGACTACATGACTGCTCCTATTGTCTCTCAAAATCCCTAATTTTGGTTAAGGTTCAGCTCCAGAGTCATCAGATCTCCCTCCCAAAATCATTTACTATTTATTTTGCATGTCACTCTTTTTTCTCAATCTCTTTTTAATTTTCTGTAATCTAGCTTCCAATCTCATCATTCAACAAAAACTGTGGTCTCTGAAGTTACCAATGATTTCTTAATCACTAAGTCTTTTTCCATTCCTCCTCATCCTAGACTTCTCTGAAGCCTCTGACACAGTCAATCACCCTCTTCTCCTTGATACTCTTTTCTCTCTAGGTTTTTATGACAGCACTTTCTTCTGGGTCTCCTAGTCATTTCTTCTCCAGTCAGCTCCTTCTCAGTCTCCTTGGATAGATTTTTGTCTAGGTTACATTGGTCCTCTTCTCTTCCCATGGTTTAAACTGTCATCTCTATGCTGATTCCCAGATCTACTTATCCAGCCCAAACCTCCAGGCACATATGCACAACTGCCTACTAGACATACCAAAATGGATGTCCTGTAGACATCTTAAACGTGTTGAAAAGCAAACTCATTATCTTTCTCCCCAAACCATCTACTCTTCTGAGCTTCCCTCATACTACAGAGGACACCATCCACCCAGTCATGCAAGCTTCAGACCTAGGTGCCATCCTTAACTCCCTTCTCTCATCCGCCATACCTAACCTACTGCCAAGTCTAGCTAATTTTACCTCTGTAACATTTCTTGCATACCCCATCCCCTTCTCTAATTGGTGCAAGCTCTCACCAACTCACCTACCTTTCCAGTCTTCTTACTCCGTAATCCTTTCCTGTTACCCCTGATACCCACTGGCCTCTTTGCTGTTCCTCAAATAGAAACTCCATCTTCCAACTATGGACATTTCCCTGCCTCTCATACTCAACGCCTATGTCTAGAATACTCTACCTCTTCATCTCTGACTCCTAGCTTAATTCAATTCTCAAATAGAACCCCAGTTTCTACATGAAGTGTCTTCTGATCCCCCTTACTTCTAGCTCCTTCCTTCTGTTTATTATTTCTAATTTATCGTAGATATAAAAAACCTTATATCCCATTCTGATTGCATAAATCTCTACTCAAAAACCTTTACTGGTTCACTACTGCCTATTCCAATAGCAGGTAAAACATAAATTCCTGAGTATGGCATCCAAAGACTTCCATAATGTGGTTCTAAACTAACTTTCCAGACTTAGTTCTTGTGACTCCTGTCTGTGTACATACATGGACTCCTGTCCATTCCAACACAGCTGGAATACTCATTGCCATCTGTTCTTATTAGCTTTTACTGCCCTCTTCTGTTTATGTGCTCAGTTTACACCATGCCTGGGAAGAATGCATTCTTATGCCTCCAAAACTGTTCTCTACCTGTTAAAGTCCCTTTTGGAGGACCCAATACAGATGTTGCCTCTTCTATGAAAACTTTCCTGATCCCTGTAGCTACAAGTGATCTCTCACTCCCTGTAATTCTCATAATAATTTGTCTGGGTATTTTAATTTAAAACATTTGGCCTTGCCTTAGAGTTATTTGGACATAATACCTATCTTACCTATTAGGTTCTAAGTTCCTTGTGGCTTGAGAAATAAAGGCAATGCCTATTTGTCTGTGTATGCCCAAGACCTAGTGTCTTGTTGGTGCTTAACATTTGTTGAACTGAACTAAATTGTAGTCTAAATTCACAATGAATTTTTGGCAGTCACAGTACATTGTTTTATAATTTGTAGTCAACTAAAAGCCTTAAATCTTTTTCTATGTGGCTTGCTATACACATCTCCCTATGTAGCTGATTTTTTTAAACTAATGTATAAGATTTTATCACTGATATTTCATTGTGAGATTTAGTATGTCATTCCAGTTTACTGGATTTGGAGATTATGAGTCTGTCATTCAACACATAAGCTATCCTTTTCCAGTTTCACGAGAGCCTTTACCACATCTATCCAGGTCTCCAACTTTCTGGTCATCCCTAAATCAGACCCCATGTACTATGGCCTTTTCTTCCCACTTTCCACTACTCCTATCTCTGGGGTGCCTTAAACTCTCTAACTAGTGAGTGTTCAACTTATTTAGCTCAGTCTCAGCCTTATTATACACTTCCAGATATCTGAGTACCCCCAAGCTTTGCCTCTGAGTTAGAACCCTCCTAACCCACTTTCCATCACTTACCTCCTCTTTAATCTTCTATTAGAATGTAAGCTCCTGTTTCTTTATGATATAGTTTGAAGTCCTTCATCCCTTCCCCTTTTAATCATTTCTCTTTATGTTATAGAGCTTTTATTTTTACAAATGAATTTTGCTATTATTTTCTCAAGTTCTGCAAAGTATCCCTTAGATAATTTGATTGGTAAAACATTAAAACTATAAATCATCTATGGCAATACTATCATTTTTATTATATTGTCATGGCCTAGCCATGAGCACTGAGTATTCCTCTGACTATTTAAGTTGTTCTTTATTTAAGGAGCACTTCATCACTGAATGTATACAAATATTTTGAGTACTTTGGTATACTGATACCTAAATATCTTATGCATTTTGTAGTTATTTGGAATTGGATTTCAATTTCTATTACTGCCTCTTGTATTTTTTTCTTATTACTATACAGAAATGCTATTGATTTTTGAGGGTTTATTTTGTAGCTTGCAACTCTGCTGAAGCAACTCTGTTTCAAGTAGTATCTTTGCTGGTTCCCTAGGATTTTCTATGTAAACCATCATGTTATCAACAAATACGGACAGTTTTAATTCCTCTTTCCCTATTTTAGGCCTTTAATTATAAGGTAGCAGTCATAAAAACCATTTGGTATTGGTTAAAAAATAGAGACATAGATCAATGGAACATATTAGACAAGGGAGGATCAGAAACAATGGACCTAACTCATTGGTTGATAAACTGGAAACGATAAATTGCTGATGAAAGAAATCCCTATATGAAAAAAACGGTTGAGAAAAATGGAAAGCAGCCCGACAGAAATTAGGCTTAGACCAACGCCTTATGACAAATTCCACAATATATTCTAAATGGATATGCAAACTCAATATTGAAGATTACACCATAAAAAAATTAGAAGAGAATCAGATCCTTTAAGAGCTATGGGTAGATGTATTCTCAATCAAAGAGTGATAGAGGCAATTATGAGAGATAAAATAGATACATTTGCTGACATGAAACTAAAAAGTTCTACACAAAAAAAATTAATGAACCTAAGATAAGAAAGGAAGTGGTTTTATAGCAGAAGGGGGGAATCTTTGTATCAAATTTCTCTGGTGAGGGTTTGGTATCCAAGATATATAAACAATTAACAGATTTTACACTTTGTGTGTGGGCGTGCTTATGTGTCTGTGTGTGTGTAAAATGTCATGCCCCAATAGCCGTTGGCAAAAAATATGAACAGTTCTCAAAAAAAAAAAAAAGAATTGCACACTATTAGCTAACATGTCAATACTCTAAATTACTAATAACAGAAATGTAAATCAAAACAACCCTGAGGTTTCACTAAACACTTAGCAAACAGGCAAAGATGACAAAAGATGGGAACACTCAATACTGGAGGCTTGTGGGAAGACAGGCACACTAGTGTACTGCTTGTGGAACTATCAATCAGTACAACCATCCTGAAAAGTAATTTGGAATTATGCAAAGTGACTAAAATACCCATTCCCTGTGACTCAGATTCCGTTACTAGGCTTATACCTCAAGGAGACTATTAAGAAGAAAAAAATCCTGATATACACCAAAATAATTCATAGCAGCACTTTTGATGGTAACAAAGAATTGGAAACAAATAAATGCCCATTGATTGGGAAATAACTAAGCAAATTATAATACATGAGTGTAATGGAACCACGATATAAGAAATGGCAAATGTGATGAGTCAAAGAAGCACAAAAGGTTTTACTTGAACTGATAGAGTGAAATAATTAGTCAAGAAAACAACATACACAATGATTATAATGTAAAGTGAAAGAACAACTACACACACAATTCGATAAACAAGGAAACAGATAATATGGTATATTTTGAAAATAGTTCAACTACTCAGTGAAACCCTAATTCCTGATGGAACTACATTAAAACATTAATATCCCAAGCATATATGGCTTTAGGATGGATGGCTAATTATCACATTCATTTCAATAAAAACAAGCTAAAGCAACCCCACCATTTAAAATTTAGCATGCATATAAACTTTAAATGAATACTCTCCTCTCTGTATATGGATACATACGTATATATACATATGCATATACATATATATGTATAATGAAGCACCACATGGATGCTCAGTTCTTACTAACCAAAAACATTACCACTTAAAATACAGAGGAGTAATAATACAGCTTTTAAGCATTAGAAAAAGCAGCTATAAAGAACAAAATATGAAACAAAATTGGATAGGGAGAAACAGTTCAGAGGAATTTACCTTGAGCTCCCAATGATTGAACTTCCAACCTGGTGAATAATTGTCTCGTAAATCTACCCGGGCACGGATATTAGCCATGAGCAGTCGTTTTTGATAATCGTTGCATTTCATAGTTAATGCCTCTCTGTCTTCTTCAGAGAGTGCATTTGTAATTCCACAAGGAATAACAATAACCTATAAGCCAGCAAAATGTTCCAAACTTAGAATACAAAAATACATTCTACTCAAGTAATTTTACTATGTTAAATAAGTAATGGTTTGCAACCAACTATAAAACTTTGCATAAGTCAGTGTGTACATGATGTCTAAATAACAAGAAGTTTTATGGGATTATTTATCAGACACCTATAAACAGCATCTTCTATGAAACAGAAAACACTTGGCTTCAGAAATTATTTTAAAGTATCTGAAGAACTGAAAGTAATTAACTATTGAAACATATATACAAAATGAATGAACAAGAATTTGTCTAATGTTCTACATTATCTTATTTACAATGCATTTTTTTAAAATTCCAGAAAACTCCATTTTTGAAAGTAGAAAGAAAGGAGACATCTTTCTTACCTGAACACAGGCTACTCGGGGTGGCAGGACCAAACCCATATTGTCTCCATGAACCATTATCATAACACCAATAGTTCGAGTTGTAAGCCCCCAAGAATTTTGATAGGCATACTGTTTCTCTCCTGGTGTCTTTGGGTCTTCAAAAATAATTTCAAACATTTTAGAAAAATTCTGCCCAAGATGATGTGATGTTCCTCCCTAAAATAAAGCAAACAGTTGCAAGCATAGCAACTTATTTAGTAAGGTTAAGATAATTAACTATGCCTTGACAAGAAAGTGCTAGTATTCTCAAAAAGTTTTCTTCCACACAAAAAAAGTTAACTATTCTACCTAATCGTTAGTTTAGAAACTTTCTTTTAAAAAATCATGTTCATAAAATAGATATGTTTAAGGGCAATAAAAAATCTCAGTTGATTCAAAATATACATTATTCCGGGGTGCAATGAACATGACTTCTTTCTTGAAGGTCAAGTTAAAACATGAGAGTAAAATGGAAAAATAATTTAATCCAAGAAAGGTTTCCAGGGGAAGTATGTTTAATATTGAACTTCTTTTAAGTATTATGCTTATTTGACCTGATAACAATGTAGCCCTAAGTGAAGACAATGGTAGAGAAAGGATTTTAAAATCTTTCAGTTCTAAGAACCATTTCAAGGATTTTCTTGTTTTTACTTCTTTGGTAGTCATATCTAAATGTATTAAATAAAAGTCTATACCCCAAGTTGATACCTGGATTGCTCTTCCACTGGCAGAAATGAATGCTTCTACTGTAGTGGTATAGTCTCCTCCTGCAAATTTCTCCTTCTCAGTTTTTCTTCCCTTTACAACAGGGATTGCCAAGAGTTCTTCATACACTCGAGCATATAGGTCAAGTATCTGCAGGACCTATACATAGTGCAAACATAAGTGTTTTCACATGTATGACATTTGTTCATTTCAATTTAGAAAAGCTTAGTTAAAAAAAATGCAAATTGCAAATAAATTGCAAAATAATAACTTTTTTTCCCCTTGAAAGGCTTGTAAAAGTGAACAGTGTAAATTTAGAAAGGTAGGCTTCTAAAACTGGTGATCGGCATAAAACAAATCAAAATCAAATAGCTACAATAAAGGTATACCTATTGAAAGTTTTATTTTATAAATTTAGGGGATAAAGTAGCCAAAGGAGATGTAGGTATGTGCATGTATGTTATGTGTGTGTGTGTGTATGTATGTATTTGTGTACATAATGCTCTATATATATCTCATATATATGTATTGCTAAAGGCAACTGAGCATTCAGTTAAAAAAATTTTAGAAAAATCAAAATAAGTAATTATAAATTAATCAATAGTGACTAGCTTTTTTCTGTCAGTTTGGGTTGCACACCAAACATAGAATTTTCAACTACAAACAACAAATGATGAAAAATTCCAAGTAAGAAATTTAAATTCTAATGCATTTGACACTTCAAAAGATTTATCATTTCATGAGGGTGGGCACTCCTTCCACTTAAACAGGTAACACCTTAAAATAGGGTCTTCATTAGTTTTAGGGTGAAAAAGTTTCCCATCCTTTCTGGAGATGAACCTCCAAACTTAGTTAAACTAGCAATCCCTCACTAGCCTTCAAGTATCAACAGTATCTGCTGGCACTTGGGACAACCAGGGATTGCCATCTTGCTGCAATGAGGTATCAGAGTGTAAGTGACATGTAGTGTATAAATCAAAGGCTAGACCATTCCATGAAAATCTCTTTTCTGGGCCACTTATGGGTAAATTAAAGTTTTCCTTCCAAGTACTTACTGAATGCCCACTACATGAACATCAATGTGCTAAGACACACAACCACAAAACAAATCAAAAGATCACAAAAAACCTATACCTCTTCTGCAGCTTCTTCATATGTAGCAAAAGCAGTGTGCCCTTCCTGCCAAAGGAACTCACGGGTACGTAGGAAAGGCTGTGGATGTTTGAATTCCCAACGCTGAAAAAGAAGTTAATGTATTTACAATAAATTCCGGCACCTAGTGAAAATTTTGAATTTTACACTGACCAATACTTTATTTGGCATTTGTTTCACAACTCTCAAAATCCAAAATAGTTCCATCTCCCCCTGCCAAAAAAAAAAAATCTAATCAGTAAGAGATATGTACTTACTACTACATTGCACCACTGATTAAGTTTGATTGGCAGATCCCTATGTGACTGGACCCATTTTGCGTAAGTAGGATACAGCACTAAAAAAAAAAAAAGCCTTAATACCATAACAATATTTTGGTCACAAAATAAACATACAAAGTCATTTCCAGGGGGTGGGTGGAACTAGTTGCTAGAGAAGATCAGGATAGGGCTCCTCAGAGGGGGAAACTGCACTGAGCTCTGAAGGGAGCAAGGGATTTAAGAGGCAAAAAAGAGAGAAGAGAGGCATTACAGGCACAAAGGCATGGAGATAGGAGATGGAATGTGGTTTATATGGAAAAGAAAGTAGGCCAATTGAACTGGATAGTAGACAGTGCAAAGGAAAGTAAAATCTTAGTAATCAGGTAAGCTGAAATGGCTTGAATCCCCAACAAAAGAGCTTGTATTTTATCCTTGAGGTAACAGAGAAGTAGCAAAGCTTTCTAGGCAGGGGAGGAATATAGCCAAACTCATCTTTTAAGAATATCACTTTGGCAGCTATATGAAGCATGGATTGAAAAGGGAAGAGAACTAAAGTAGGAAGAAGAATGGCTGTTCTAACAGCTCAGGCCAAAGGTTTAATAAAGTATAGCATTATATTTAGTATGTAACGGATATAGGAGCAGCTAGGTGGCACAGTGAATACAGCACCTGCCCTGGAGTCAGGAGGACCTGAGTTAAAATTTGACCTCAGATACTTACTAGCTGTGCAACCCTGGGCTAGTCATTTAATTGTCTCTCCCACGATCCCACAAAAAAGGATATATAAACACACCTAAACTTATGGCCATCTATTATGCAAATATGTTTAGTTACTAGTGCTAACAATTACAAATTTTTACAAAATGCTAAATGTCCTAAAAGATGAAAGAAAGCATACATTTCTAAAATTTGTGTTTGCAGTTACTGTACACAATTCGCAATAGCAAGACTCCTCCTGAAAATCAGATTAGAGAATCCATTCTCAATTATTCCGACAAAGGTTTTATATTACTTATTATTGTGTTATACTCAAAACTCCCTAAGTGTGAAAATAATAGCAGTAGCTATTACCTTTCATATTCCTAAAAAGCAATCTGATAATCACTTTGGGAGAACTAATGAATCTGCAGATCTGAAATAACTATGATGATTAATAAAAATTGGAAATGATAAAGAACTTTTAAGCACTTGGTACAAAAAAGGAATAAAAAAAGTTTTAAAAAATATTCTAAAAATTAATTTAATTTTCCTAAATACAAAGTGTTAAAGACTAGCATTTCTCAACAGAAGGTGAGAGAAAAGGCTTTTCTAAGGAGTAATGTACTCATAACAGGAGAAACATGACAGTTTATCTTATGAATACTAGTTCCTGTTCCATCTTTATTAAACTTTCTAAAACTTTTTATTTCTGGTAAGTATCATAAGTATAATGACTAAGGAAAGAGAGTTGAAGCTAATATAGTGGCACTGTCCAGCAACCCAAGGCCTTTCCTTACCTGTTTCACTGGTCGGGCGAATAGCTATTGGTTCTGCCAATTCTGTTTTGCCAGACCTTGTAACCCAAGCAACCTACAAAGACAAAATTTGTACCCTGAAAACTCTAGGCAATTAATTAATTAACATTTATCAAGTGCCCACTATGTTCTAGGCACCAACTATACAAAGATAAAAGTAAAGCAGCCTCTACCCTCAAGGAGCTTACATTTGATCAAGGTAAAGAGATAGTTGTATCTATACAGTCAGTCAAGTAGCACCCACTATTTGCCAAGTATTGTGCTAAGTGCTAGGGATACAAAAAAAGGGAAAAAACAAATATCCCCTGCTCTTAAGAAGCTCACAGTCTTCAAAATATACACAAGGCAATTTTTTTTTTTCAGAGAGGAAGGCAAGGCAATTGGGGTTAAGTGACTTGCCCAAGATCACACAGTTAATAAGTGTGTCAAGTGTCTGAGGCCGGATTTGAACGCAGGTCCTCCTGACTCCAGGGCGGTGCTCTACTCACTGAGCCAGAGGGAAGAAGGGGCGAAACATTGACAGTTGGATCAGAGAAGGCTTATGATAAGCCTGCTAGCCACCTATGACAGAAAAGGAATGGACTCAAGGAATGAATTGAGACATATACAAAAGCCTTCTGGGACATTCTTTTTTTTTTTGGACACGGCCAAGGCATGAATATGTTTTGCTTGACGAGTCATACTCGCTATGAGGGTTTCATTTTTCTTTCTTTTTCAATGGAGGAGGGGGAAGAGCAGATAGATTTGTTAATTTAAGAAAAGACAAACTAAATTTTAAAGGAAAAAAGGAAAAAACCTCACAAAGAGAGTGATGCTTGCACTGCCTTGAAGGAAACTAGTAGGGAGTGCATTTAAATATAGAGGATAGTCAGCAAAAAGGCATGACATGATGACAGAAGGACTATGTCAGCAGGCTGATTATAAAGGACTCGGAGAGAAATGTGCAGAGGGCTACAAAGGTTAAACCAGGGTCAGGTTTTGAAGAGCTCTGCACATCAAAGAGAAGAATTTATATTTGTTCCTAGAAGTTACAGGGAATCACTGATCTGAGCTTCTTGAGGACAAGAATGGCTTTTGCCTTTCTTTGTATCCCCACTCCTTAGCACAGTGCCCGGCACACAGTGAGTGCTTAAAAAATACTTGCTGACTTTTTGACATAGATCTAAGAATCATCGGATTAGAGATGACCTCAAAATCCATGGGAGCTGATGAGGTTCAGCCATGGAGACAAACTAGAGAGAGAATAGAAAAGAGCACAGGATAAAACATTGGGGCAAACCTACAGTTAGGAGGCATGTTATGAAATGATGAGACAGCAAAGGAGATTGAGAAGTAGCAGTACATAACTTGTCTCTGACAGTAAAAATTATGCACAAATTATAAAGAACTTCAACCATAGTTTTAAGTTAGGATAGTTCAACCTAACAGCTGAACATCTGTAAAATTATCCTTACCCCTTTGAAATTTTAAAAGAAAGGTAATTTCCATTGCCTGTTATTTTTAAAATTGATAAACTTGACTGATTGATAAAGTATATTGATTGATAAAGTAGAATTTCCATTTTTCCACGAAGACATTAGTATAAAGCAGTTAGTTCCTATATATTTTAATAAAAGCACATTTTTTCATAATTTTTTACTAAAGGGTTTTTAAAAGTTAACCTCAGTAACTACGAGTGAAAACAAATCTTTTGAGTTCTAAGAGTAACAACCATGTAAATAAAGCAAACAAGCCAGCTTACCTCAGGGGCAAAGTCAGCAATGTGAGTCTTTTCTTTCTCCAAAGCACTTTGAGACACAAACATGGGGAAGTAGCAGTTTTCCACACCCAGTTTCTTGATCTCAGCATCAAAAAAGTCTTTAATGGCCTCCCAAATGGAAAAGGACCAGGGACGCAGGATATAGCAACCACTCACATCATAGTACTCAATCATTTCTGATTTTTTGATTACCTTTATAAAATGTAAATTCATTATTATTAAAGAACTAAATGAAGTTAATAAATGACTAATGGAATATAATAAAAATAAGTTATGAGCATGACCCTCAAACTCTAAAACTCAAATTTACATGAAAGGCTCTAAATCAAATTGAAATCTTCAGAAGATGTGATTTCATCAACATGAATCATCTGCCACTTAAGCCATTTAAGCAAATTACAACCCCTCCATGCTTTAGTGAATTATTTTTGTTAGTAGTTGAGGTCAAAAAACTTACGGAAAATTTTCTGGTGACAAGAGTCTCTCAGAAATAAGCTAAGTTGGTTTTTGGAATATAAATCTACAGCCTATCACTCAAAGCAGGTGTAGCCTTTGAAAGCCTAGGGTTACCCCTACATCAATGAATATCAGAATAAAATTTTAATGGAGGGTGGAAAATCACGTGAAAAACATTTAAAAATTACTTATACTATCTATCCTGTCCTAGATATAATCTAAAAGAACCAATAAGAACATATAATTCATTCAAAAGATGCGATCAATACACTGAAAAATAAAATTCAATGTTAGAACTGAGATTAAATTTAATATATTCAAGTTTCTTTCTCTATAATTATGTGCGATAGCCCATAATTATATATTCAATTCAATTTATAAATATTAAAGTCAAATGAAATATACTCACTTGAGAAAACCAGTCTGCAAGATTTTCTTCTTTTTTTGCTTCTAACCCCAATCTGTAGAAATAGGAAAACAAAAGTAAATCCCCAAATCCCCAAATGAAATTACTATTGTTGGTATTTAAGGAAAACTGTAAAAATAGCTTTAAGCAGAAGGGACCATGTTACAGCTGGTACCAAGGACAAGTACAATTCTTCAGAGGAGGAACTGTATTTTCCATCCCTATAAAAAGCAGTCAGTTCAAATCTTTCTTCAAAAAGCTTTAAAGTACTTCAAGCCAGCAGGTAGGCAACCTCATGTTGTTTATCCCTCATAGGCAGGCAGCCTAAAATGTATTACTAGGTTGTAGAGCACGAGAATAGAACTTGGAATAGATGAAAAGACCAGATCCTTCTGGGTAGCCATAATTGATTTGTGATGGAACTCAATCCCAAGCCTGGCTGTCACTCCCTATCAGACATGGAAACCGATCAGGTTGTCCTGTTGTCATTCAACTAGCAAATGAGAACCTTAATAAAACTGTATGTGAGTATTTCTTTAGTTGCCCTTTTCTCTATATAAATTGAGTATATTGCAGGGATATAACCCTTGAAGCAGGTACTGTGACAGAGAAACCTAGCAGAGGTCTAAAGACATGTACCCTACCCTCTTTCAAATCTGCATGAAACTGATAGATTTCTCTTATATTCAATGGATACTTCTTTACACCTGGCAACTTTCTATCTATTATCAGTATGACCAAAATATATCATATTTGACTATTCTTTAACATACCTTAGCTATTTCTACATTTTTAGTTTTTTCTTGAGGAATATAATAGGGTGACATTGTGATAATTTATCATGAATTCTAGTTGGAAGCAAAAAAAATTCACTTGTTACTTAACAGACAGATCCTCTCCAAACAGGAAAATTGTAACTAGAAACTGCTATTATTTGAAGAGTTCACATAAGTTCTTGACAATAACATAAAAATGACTGAACCAGTTTATTCCATGTTATATCCCTAAATACAAACTATTAAATATTGCTAATAGCTATCTTCCCAACTTTCAAAACTTCTAATATAGAAAATATCTTCATAAAAGTATATTCTAACTGACTGTAATAAATAAGAACTATGTTTATAAATAAAACATATAAGACTCTAAAATGTAATGTGGATCTTCACTACTCTCATCTTTTAAATAATCTTAGTTTTAAACTTAAAATCCTTTTCACAAAAAGGAAATTCCAAATCTTCCCACCCTTCTTTATTAAAAAACACACCTTCCTCTCCCCAAAAAACCCTTTCTTGCTTATACCAGATCTTAATTCCTCATGCTATGGCTTTAGCATTTAGATTATCTTTATATCTAAGAGCTCATACTGACCAAAATAAGCTGTACACATTTTAAAGTAGTTTGATTCAATGAAAATTTCTGGCTCAGATTTTGTGGGGATTAAATTGCCAGTAATACATATACATATGTACACACACACACACACACACACACACACACACACACACACGTTACCTTGTTTGTTTCTTAGGTCCCTGACCTTCTCCTGCTCCACCTGAAGACATCCCACTACCATGGTCCTTAGAGGATTCTTTCTTTTGACTATCATTTTGTTTCTGTGACTTATTTTGCTTTTCAGATTTATTTTCCTTTTCTTTCTTCTTTTTATCCTTGTCTTCAGTCCCAGTGGCAGAAACTGGTTTGTAATCCACTCCTGTCAGAGACTTGTACTGTGCCTTCAACTGAAGGAGTTCCTGTACAGCTGCATCTACTTTATCCTTTGAGACAACAGAAAAGGAAAATACAAGCCAATATGAATCACAAATTACTTTCTATACACTGAACAATAATCATCATGACAAATAATGCTCATGCCTAACAGATTTCTAAACAAAACAAAGTATCAGAAGGAAAGAGAAGCATAAATAAAACAGTAACTTTTGATGGAATTAAATAAATAGATTAGGTACTGTGGCTGAGGTGCAAAGAAAAGAGGCTAGGAAATATCATGGCTTAGTCTGATGGAAATCTAAAGTAAAAGTAATTAAAACTGTGCAGTTTAACAAACAGGGTTAGAAATTTTTCCACTAACACAACACATATACATACATATGCACGTACACACACACACACACACACACACACACACACACACACACACACACATATGTATTTGTGTATTGGACCAGATCCGTGACTTCCAGGGAGTTCCAGTGAGGCACTTGCTTTTTTTACAATCTGAGATTGCCTGAGATGCTAGCAGGTGAAAAACTTGTCTGATTCAAAGTACTGCAGGAGCAAAACAAAGTCATGTCCTTCTGATTCCTAGCCCAGCTCTCTAAACATGATGCCATGCTTCTGCTCTCATAAGGTATGATATATTTCCTAAATTTAAAAAAAAAAAACTCCACATTTTACTCCACAGAATCTAGTCCTGCTTCACTCATATCAACCAGTACAATATACTCTATTACTTCTACAAACATAATAAAGCAACTTTTCAGGAAGACTTATGACAACATAGAAGTGGTTTATAAGAAAAAATATAAACACAGACCTTGGTGACTTTTTCAGCTTTTAGTTTCCGAACTTCATCTCCTTGTGCAGCCACTTGGTCAAACAAAGCTTTGGCTTCGGGTGTATCAGTACCACTGGTTTCAATGATTTTGGCTGGACTTGAAACTGAACTCTGAAATGGAGGCTGACTAGGCTTGTATTCTTGTCCAGTTTTTTCTTTATATTCAGCTTTTAAGGAGAGTAACAGTTTTACAGCTTCGTCAACTTTATCCTAGGTTAAAAGAAAAATAACACGTACACACACAAGAGAAAATTGTGAAGATAAATAATAGAACTCACAGAGACTTAATCAAGAAGAGAATATGAGAGTGCTTTTCAATCCTTAAATAACCAAGAGAATAATCCTGTAAATTGTGATTTTCCCTATTTTTAATTACTAGCTAGTACTTTAAGACCTGCACAGTGCTTTACGTATCTCAATCCTTACAACAACCCACTGAAGTAGGTGTCCTTATTGTACCCATTTAATGATGAAACTGGGGCTGAAAGAGGTTAAAAGTGACTTGTCCAGGGTCACGCAGTAAGTATTTGAGGCTGGATTCAAACTCAGTCATGGTACTACCTTGCTGTCATAGATACACTGAAAGCAAGCAAGAGTTAAACCATCTGACCTAAAGGTATAGGGAAAAAAAATCTAAGGCGAAGTTAAGAACAGGACTCATATATGTATAATACATATTCAGTTCACAAGAAAAATTTATTCAAGAAGTAGGTTGAATTTCTATAAATCGAACATCTCGTTTTGTGTACGATGAAAGCCAATCTGGAGATGAACCACATGTAGGTCCACAAATCCAGGGAAAGGGAAAAAGAGGAAAAAAATTTAGGGTACAGACAAGACCATTTCAAAAAAACTATCACTGTTTTCCTAGGTAGTTGGATAATTTTTGGATGCATGCAGGGAGAAAAAATTGTGTAGCTTAATCGCAATTTAAAAAGCAAGAAATTCCCCTTTCAAAAGTTGCAAATGAACTACATAACCCACCACGCATTTTTAAATGCCTATGTGTAAGGCACTGTATGGACTACGGATGTGATTATTCTGGTAATTTAAACTGCATTCCTGTATATGAATATGGCATACCCTTTGATATTAGAACTTTCTCCAAGTGGCAATCTAAAGATCCTTTTATTTAGTCTCATCATTCCCAATGTTAGTAAGGGATACCACCAATGGTAGGAGACAGGAACTACATTATCTTGTCTGATGTTTTTGCAATACAGGGTGTGAGTCTAAAGAAATAAATCGCTTCTGAGCAACAGAAGTAAAAGGTGGTTTCTGGCTTATATGCTAAAGGCCCAAATCATGAACATACCTTTGGAGCTTTTTCAGATTTCAGTCTCCGGACCACTTCTCCTTGTTCAGCCACTTTATTATAGAATGCTTTACTGTCTACCGAACTGGAGCATATACTATGGGGCACAGAGGGGGTAGGAGGAGATGAAGTAGAAAGAGGAGAAGCCGAAGGGAGACCACCTGGTTTGTATTCCTGGCCTGTCTTTTGTTTGTATTCTGCCTTTAAAATTAGAAGCATTTTCACAGCAGAATCTATCTGATCCTGGGAAGGGAAAAGAGAAATGTCGATCATCTGTGTATATACATTTGAAAAATGAAACATACACATTTTAAAATTAGCTGAATGAAAATGGAGAAATGTCAAGAAAGATCAAATGATTTTCTTAACTCTTTCCGCAGAGAAAAGCACATTTAAAATAGGTCCTATTTTTCAGTAAAAACAAATAATGAATGGTAAAGAAATAGATGAGACAATGCTCAAACAAACATTCTCGGGGGGGGGGGGGGGAATCTAACTGAACCTTGAATAAGCAGAAAATGAAGACAAATAAGAAATATTCAAGACAAAGCAATAATTTATACAATAAAGTAGTTTATTTTATAATGATTGGGGAACTAAATATTCTGATTAACTAGAATATGGATCCTAAACAGATTATCAGTTTTCAAAGAAATTTGCTGAAGAACACAAATACCATTACAAGACAAAACTACTCATTGTATCTACTTTTTTTTTTTTACTATCTCAATGATTCTTCAATTTCATCAATGTAGGTAAATCTCTGAGAAGATATCACTCTGTCTCTAAAAGACAATCCATCCATGCCTGGTTATCCTGTGATTCATTTCAAACACATCGCAATACATACATACCAATCATTATTTCAAACTTTTATCAAACTTTTTTGAATGAAATGATTATGATAACTGAATAATGCTGCAGTTGATACAGGAAACTGAAAAAAATCTATACTTACCCATATGCTATAACATACTCACACATTTTTTAAAAATTCCTGATTTTTATAAGATACAAATGACTATTAAAAGTAAAGTAAAGGAATGGGTGTGTAGGGGTAGGAGAAGAGATAAGGGGAATAAGGACTAGGGAGCTAATCCTGTTGAACTTTCTAGTTTTTTAAAATCTAAGTAAACAAGAATCTACCACAATAAATATTGAGGATAATAAAAACTCCTTTATCATGTGGTAGCCTTCATTTCTTGCAAATCTTCCCTGAACCATTCAGGACAGTGTTCTAGACACTGTGGGCACAACATACATGCAAGGCAGTATGGTATGTGAATTAGCTCTGGGTTTGAAGGTAGGAGACACGGGGTCAAATACTGATTTAGACACTTTGTAAATATGAGCAAGCTGCAACCTTTCGTTTCAGTTTCCACATCAATTAAATGAGGATGATGATTACACTACCTACTTCAAAATAAGAATAATTTGCTGATTAAGCTTAAACATTATATAGTACACAATGCTACACATACAAAGCTCCCAACAAGTGTTAATATATATGTAAATGTGTATTTATATAGGTATGTATATATCTATGCAAGTACATGCTAAAGTATGAGACAGATAAATTAGACCTGGAAGGAACTCCAGAAATTACCCTCAGTAAAAGTGAGAAAGCAGAGTAAATAAAACTGATGCAAATGATAATGAAGAATTTATAGAAAACACTAAGTGGTCTGTGATAAAGAAGGAAAAAGGTAACTAATAAAAAGATTGCCTGTTTTAATATAAACACAAAATACATCCAAGCTCCTAACAGCTATCACAGCTATACTCCAAACTACCAGGAGACGGCAGTATTACATAAAAAAAGATTATCTTTGACAAAAACTGAACATAAAACAAAAAACAAAAACCGTGCCTAATTTCTAAAACTGAAAAGCTAAAGTGCGGGAGAGGGGTTTCATGGATTGGAAATTTAAAAAAAGGTTTAAAATAAAAATATTTGTACATTCCATAATTCCTTTGAAAGAAAAATATTTTTAACCACAAAAATAAGTTTCATACAGGTTAACCAATTAGAACATTGCAGTTTTCTAAAAAGGATAGTATTAGCTGCACAGGTTTTTATGTTTTGTTCAAATGAAACTTTGGAGGAGGCATTTGGACAGCAGATATAAAAGGCAGAATCTCTGAATTTAAAACAAAGGACCAGGTTTGTTTTTAGTTTAAAAAAATGGACTTATACACAAAGCATATGAATTACTTGTACTTAGTCATCAAGTAGCAGCAAAATTAGATATTCATAAAACAATGAATAAAACTTACTGACCTCACAAGACCTACCCCCCCCCAAAAAAACCTCTGAAATGTCAATGGGCATATGAATAGTCTCCTACTTTTTGAATTTCACTTTAACCTCTAAGCACCATTATTTCATAATGACATCAATTAGACTTTAAACTAGTGAAAATGTCTAAAGTGAAATTTACTTTTTCCTCCTCCCCTTCGAACCATAACAAAAATTTAACATCAAATTTGACCACAATTTGTGCTCAAGGAATATCTTAGTGCTCAATGCCATTTATTACACCTTTGTAGATCTTTTCTGCCTACTACCTCACCTTATTACATTACTTTTACTGTAAACGGTCCTGCGATCTATGGAACAAGAAAGAAGAGGAGGAAGCTGAAGCAAAAGAAGGCTGACTACAAGAAACTGAAGGTGGATATCCAGGTCTGTAATTCTGACCTGTCTTATGTTTATACTCTGCTTTTACAGTTAAAAGCTCTTTCACAGCATCACCTATCTGATCCTAAAGCAGAAAAGAGGAAAAAAAAACCCAAAGTATATACGTTATATCCTGAAACAACCTCCTTATGTCAAATTCTGACCATTCCAACTGTGTATCAAAGGAAGTATTTTATCCCTAAAGGGCTCATACTAAATGCAACATTTTCAAAAAACAAAATGCCTAAATAAAGTCATATGGATAAAAATCTAAGAGCTTTTGTATGATACAATACCAAGCCTACAATTAAATGGATATTTGGTGCTTATACGGCAGTGCTACCACCTTGAAATCACCACTCTAAATGGCTCTACCAGGTAGACAATTCTATTTACTATCATATTCACTGAGATAATATCACAAGGTATGAACTTCAGTATATTTAAAAAGTGTCATTGTATAATGGGAATAGAACCAGTAAGATGTGGCTTTGTCACTTACTGACTTATAACTGCTTTACTTATTTCTTAAATAGGATGAGTAATGCTTACACCACCCTTATAGAGGTGAGAGTATGAGAATACTTTGTAAATAGCATGGTAGAATATAAATATGAGACATCATCAAACAGCTATCTTATTAAAATGTAGCAACCACTAAACTTAGAAGTCTAGGTTTCACCAGTAAGATGGAACTCCCAATAAACTCTCCATGACTTTTATGGAAATATGAAACACAAACACTAAACAAAAACCATGGGGCAGCTAGGTGGCATAGTGAGTAGAGCACCAGCCCTGGAGTCAGGAGGACCTGAGCTCAAATCCGGCCTCAGACATCTGACACATTTACTAGCTGTGTGACCTTGGGTGAGTCACTTAACCCCAATTGCCCTGCCTTCCCCCTCCGAAAAAACCAAAAACCGAAACAAAACAAAAAAAAAAATCATTTACCTACTCAGGGAAATAGGTGAATTACATTCCACTGGCGACTAAAGTCATGCTAAATATTAAACTAGTTCACCAAAAAGTTAAAGGAGAGGAGATCAATATATAAATCTCACTACACTTTAAACAGATAGAAAAGAAGTATTCATTTGACAGATACAATTTGAGGATAAAAGCAGTGATTTCTAGCTACGACTGAAATGCAGTGTTTGTGCTGTGAAAATCGTGATACCTTACCTTTGCATTCAAGAGCCCTTATTTAGTTGTTTTTAACCTAAAATTAACTCTGGAGGAAATGATGCTTAGTGGTATTAAACCTTAGTCTTTTGCAGAGAAGAGCATAATTCCCCTAAACTTTGGAAAGGCTGAAGGCTTTGGAAAGACTTCAAAAAGTACCCCAAATGACAGGAAATACTGGACTGATGCTGAGGGGCCAGGATTCCCAAGAAGTATCATTCTTTGAAATACAGCTCAAGCACAGATGTCTAGGGACTACTGGCTAATGTTAGAAGTGGTAATTTGAGGTTCAGGGCCTACATACTCAAGCCCAAGGCCAAGGAAACTTAAAAAAGGAATAAGTCTTTGTAATGTGTTATAAATTACAAAAAATGAAATTGCTAAACATTAAGCTAGAGCAGGCCTGCACAACCTGCAGCTTGTAGGCTGGGACACTTATGCCAAACCAAAGGATTTGGGGCATTTAGCATTAGGGTTTATTACAGGCAGCGTGAAATCCCTTGGCATGTCTGCAGGCCAGCTCACAGGTTGTGCAGGTCTGAACTACAGGGTCTAACACTACAGAGTCTTAGTGTGGTGTAAGCAGATTTAATTCATCCATTTATAATATCATAATTCATTTCATTAAGCTTACCTTTGAGGCCTTTTCAGCTTTGAGTTGACGAACCACTTCTCCTTGTGCAGCAACTTGATCATAAAGACACTTATTGTCTAGAGTAAAGGAACTCTTTGACATGGAGGAATCCTTCTGTACATCAGCTGGAGGATTTCCGGGTTTGTATTCCTGGCCAGTTTGCTCTTTATATTCAGCTTTCAAAGCCAAAAGTTGCTTTACGGCTACATCTACATCTTCTTTGGCTGCTTTCTTTGCTTTTAATTCTCGTACCACATCGCCCTGCACAGACACTCTGTTGTAAAGGGCTAAAGCATTCTCTGGGTTCTCAAGATCCTTATGCACAGGTGATGCAACCTTTTCTTTCAAAGCAGTTACCTTCAAAGACAGAAAACAAAAATTAAATATTCAGTTCATGTGGAATGCAGATAATAAATTCTCTCAAAACACACCCTCAAATGCAACTTTTCCATCCAAAAATTGCCTTACAGGTTTTTGTTTTAATTTTAATAAAATTGAGCCATAGCTAACAGAGATCTTTCCCTGTAAAATGGTCCTGGAGAAAAACAACTTCAGGAAGAAAATGAAGTATCATGATCGATCAATCAACAAGCATTCATTAAGCATCTACCATATGCCAGGCATGGTATTAGGTGATGGAGACATTAAGACAAGTAAAACAGTTCCGACTTCAAGGAGCTTATATTCTGTTGTGAGAGACAATATGTGCATATCTAGGTATACGTAAAATAAATGCAAGGTAACTAGGTATGGTGGTAATTTAGATTTGAAGATCTTTCCCACCCATTAATAGGCCATGTGACCTACCTATGTCACAGGAAGCCTAAGTCACACGTGGTGGGAGGAGTTTGCTGAGAAGAAAAGGAGTGTGCCACAGAAAATGCTGAGAGAGCAGTTAGCGCTAAGGGAAGGAGCAGACATGCTGTGAGTGACTGTTGCCAGCAAGGCCCCAGCAGGAGGACTGATGGCTTTGAGATGGAGTGGTTCTCCGCTGTGATACTGTGTACTGAATTCTTTGCTGCTGTGACAGATTGGGCTCATTGGTTTTGGGATCTGGTTCTCTGGTGTCCTAATAAATGGTTTACTTCTTCTAGCTTCTATATGGAGAGTCTCTTATATTTTGCAATACAGAACCATATAGACATATTCACATCTATATTGTGATTATTGCCTTGATGATACACTAGGGCAGGAGGAAAGGCACTGGGGGGAAGAAGGGAAGAGGGTGGGTGGAGAATCAAGAAAGGCCTCAGGCAGCAAGTGGCACTTGAGCTGAGCCTCAAAGGAAATTAGGGAAAGGCAGAGGGGAGGATGAAATGAATTCCAGGCCTCACAGATAATAAAAAGGCATAGAGACCAAACATAGATTATCGTACATGAGAGTCATTAATAAGGGAAATATGGCTGGATGACTGATTAAGTAAAGGCTGGAAAGGTAGGTTGGTGGTTAGAGTGGACAAATAATACTGTACTCTCACTTAGAATGTTTTAAATTACCTACTCAAGGAATTATTGGAATAAAAAAACCATAAGAAGATCATGTATCAACTTTTAAAAATTCTATATCAGCAAACTTATCCTGAAGAAGAGAAATATCAATAGCACTTTTCACTTAAAAAAGATGTATCCTAGAATGGAAATCACAGTGCTTTATGCTCAAAATTTTGGGATATAGCAACATAATTAAAGCAAGAAATGCTTGTTTTATTTATTTCATTTTTTTAAAAACCCTTTACTTTTATTAAGATTTTTTATTCTTTTTCAATTAAAAATATTTTCTCGGGGCAGCTAGATAGTGCAGTGAGTAGAGCACCAGCCCTGGAGTCAGGAGGACCTGAGTTCAAATCCGGCCTCAGACGCATGACACATGTGTACTAGCTGTGTGACCTTGGGCAAGTCACTTAACTCCAATTGCCCTGTCCAAAAAAAAAAAATTAAACTTTCTCCTGTAAACTTTAACTTAATACATTTAAGGACAGAAATTTAAAGCTCACACTCATTTTCATATGACAAGACTAGTCACCTAAAATGAAAATTCAAAGTACTAAACAATTCTTGCTGATTTAATAAACATATCTATAAAAATAATACATTTACCTCACTCTTTGTTGTTCCTGCTTTAGTCTTTTCCTTTGAGCCAGATGTTGGCATTTCCTTTGTATGGCCATCAGGGATGTATATCAAAACGCATGGGGCTTCTTTGCAACTATAGGGACTAAAATAAAAAGTAGATGGGGGGGGGGGGAAGAAGAATACCATAAAAATCCTTGAATACAAATTAAAAAGAAAAATCTAAATTGAATATATATGGTATTTTAAAAAGAGAAACAAAGAACTAATCTTTCTAAGCTTCAAGGTACAATAGTTCATTTGACTACTTTTGTGACTCCTTAGAGATTTTTTAAAAGTCTCACAAAGGTACCTATATGCAGATTACTTTATTACTGTACTCACTTTCAAGGAATCTCTCAACTTTATATCTGTTTATTCACCACGATTGGGTCTACATCCCAAGAAAATTAAAGAAAGAGGAAAAGGATCTATGTACAAAAATATTTGTAACAGCTCCTTTTGTACTAGCCCAAAACTGTAAACTAAGGGTGTTTCTTCCCACTAGAGAATGGCTAAGCAAATTATGATACATAAATGCAACTGATTATTATTTTGTACCACGAGGAATGCCAAAATGGTCAATTTAAAAGGAAATAAAGAAGACTTTATGAAATAGTGCAATGTGAAGCAGTATAAGAATGATTTATACAAAGAAACAACTGTGAAAGACTTTAGAACTCTTGGTCAATGCACAATGATCAACTATGAGTCGAAAAGAAAGATAAAGCATGACACTCATCATCCAACCGAGATAAAACTTTAAATTTGGCAAGCAAGCATTTTCAGATAAAGTTTGAATGGGAATCTGTTTTGCTCTACAATAGAGGAATGTATTGATTTTTTGTTTGTTTCTGTTTTTTTGTTTAACCGGAGAAGGAAAAAAGAGGAATAGATTAATAAAAGAAATTCTTGTTACTTGAAAAAAAAATTTAAAAGGCAGAAAAAGGCAAATTAATAAAGACATTCACATCAAATTTTTATTTCTATTCAATTTTTCACTGATGCGGAAAAAATCTGAGAGAATATTATAAAACTGCTAAAGTACATATTTAACTTTAACTATGACATTAGTAGTACTATACACAGGCACAGAATAAATTGCTTATAGTCAAAATACATTCTACCAGAAATTCTAAAAATACAATTGTGTCCCTCATCCTGTCACATAATTAATTTTCCCACCAAAGTGCTGATCCTGAAACCTTTATGTCTACTGCCATTTCCTCTTAACTTTTCATCTCACTTGAAAGACTTGTTTCTCCCAATAAACTTCTTCCCTGTAACAATAGTTTGTTTGATCTATTATCCTGGATGACATAAAACTATGGAGGCTTAACCTTCTCAATAAGGGAAAATGTGTAAAAGTGGCAGGTGTGCATCGGGTGGAGATGAAAAAACAGAGTGTGCACTCCATCTTAAGAGTTGTCAAAGACAAGGAAAAAGCAGCCAGGAAAAAATGTAAAAAAAAAAATTAAGCAACATATTACTTCCTCAGTCTTTGGGTTAACATCAAAATTAAAATTGATGCTTTATCAATTGATAAAATAAGACTTTAAAGTAAAGTTGAGGTGGCTAGGTGCCACAGTGGATAGAGGTCAGTAGGACCTGAGTTCAAATGTGATCTCAGATGCTTGATACTTACTAGCTATGTGACCCTGGGCAAGTCACTTAACTCCGAATGCCTCACAATAAATGAATGAATAAATAAATGAAGTCAGGACGAAAAGTATAAAAGACACATAAAAGGAAGAGCTCTATTCCAAATATTGTTATAATAAAAACACATTTTTCTTTTGCTCAAGGGGAAAGTATATCTTTTATCAGACAATGAAAATGATTAAATATACTTTAAGGACCAAGTTTTGACTTCTTGATAGAGATGGGCTGAGAGTAAACTACTAAGAATTAGTGAAAAACAATGTAGATCATATTCTAATCAAACTCTCATAATCCAATGCAACTGTTATTCACCTCTTAAAGATACTCTAGAAGATGGCAGTGTGAAAACAGGGACTCGCTTGAGCTCTCCCCGAAATCCCTCTAAACACCTGTAAAAAATGACTCTAAACAAATTCTAGAGATATAGAACCCACAAAATGACAGACTGAAACAAGTCTCCAGCCCAAAATGGCCTGGATGGTCACTGGGAAGGGTCTATTGCGCCATGCTGATAGTGGAGCTCAGCCCATCATGGGCTGTGCCAGGACAGACCAGGCTGGAGTAGACTGGACAGAGCAGGCCTCAGGGCACTGACTCACTGAGCTTTAGTTTCCAGACTTCTCAATCCACAAACAAAGACAACAGAGCAGGTCAGTGGGAAAACTGCTGGATCTGGGTGAGACAAGTCTGGCCCCAGCCCCAGGGCATTGGAGGTAGCTGCAGCTGTGGCAGCTATTTCTGGAGCTCCAGGCCTACAGAAGACAGGGGAATCAAGTGGCTGATCAGAGCTGGATTGTGGAAACACAATCAAGATAACACAAGATCTAGAATCTTCTATGTTAAGGGATTGAAGGGCTTGGAATGATGATCCGAAGGTCAAGGGATTTAGGATTAAAACCAATAATCATCTACTCAGCAAAATTGAAGCAAAATATAAACTTTCAATGAAATAGAGGACTTTCAAGCGTTCTTGGCCTTGCTCTGCTTGGATCTGGGTCCCAATCCTGCTTGCCATTTCTTAGGGGAGGAAGAGGGCTGGAGTGGCAGAGCTTTGTGGTGGCTGTGGAGAGGGAGTCCTCTTGGCAATTACACGGCACAAAGGAGTGCATGTACTCACTGATGAGAGCACAGAGCACAGAGCACAGGCCAGGAAAGGAGTATCATACCACCTCAGACTAGAAATAGCTCTGAAAACAGCAGCGCAAAACCCCTGAAGCTTGAGACAAAGCACCCTCCACTCTGAAAGCATTCATACCCTGACAAAGAGCTTAAAAGTCAAATAATTGGCTTGAAAAATGAGCAGGCAGTATAAAATGACTCAGACTACAGAATCTTTTTTTGGTGACACAGAAGATCAAAACATACAACCAGAAGAAGTCAACAAAGTCAAAGAGCCTACCTACATCAAGAGCCTCCAAAAAGAATATGAATTGGACTCAGGCCACGGAAGAGGTCAAAAAAAGATTTGGAAAATCAAG
>CM053626.1:238715568-238731482 GCA_028646595.1 Phalanger gymnotis | reverse complement strand
GAAAACAATACATGCTGGAGAGGATGTGGGAAAATTGGAACATTGTTACATTGCTGGTGTAGTTGGGAACTGATCCAGCCATTTTGGAGAGCAATTTGGAACTGTGCCCAAAGGGCTATAAAAATGTTCATACCCTTTGACCCAGCACTACCACTCTTAGGGTTGTATCCCAAAGAGATCACGCAAGTGGGAAAAGGACCCATATGTACAAAAATATTTATAGCGGCTCTTTTTGTAGTAGCTAAGAATTGGAAATCAAAGGGATGCCCATCAATTGGGGAATGCCTGAACAAGCTGTGGTATATGAAGGTAATGGAATACTATTGTGCTATAAGAAATGTGGAGGATATGGACTTCATAACAACCTGGAAAAACCTACATGATATAATGCTGAGTGAGTCGAGCAGAGCCAGGAGAACATTCTACACAACCACAGATGTATGGATTCTGTGATGACTAACCCTGACAGACTTTGCTCTTTTCAGCAACACAATATGCAGAGACAGCTCCAAAGGACTCACGATGGAGAGTGCTATCTACATCCAGAGAAAGAACTATGAAGTATGAATGCAGATCGAGGCACACTTCATGCTTGCCTTTTTCTCCCCTCCTTTTTTTTTCCTCTCATTTGTATTTGTTATTGGGTTGGGTTTGTTTTTTTTTGTTCTGTTTCTTCTTTCTCATGATTCATTCCATTGGTCATAATTCTTCTCCACAACTTGACTAGTGTGTAAATCAATTCAATGCCAAGTTATACATGGAAGTTATATACATGGAAGTCAAATGCCAAATTATAATTGGAAGATTCCATGCCGTCTTGGGGAGGGAAGGGGGGAGGGAGAGAAGAAAATCTGGAACTCGAAATTATGTAGAACTGTGTGTTGCAAACTAAAAACTAAAAATTTTGTTTAAAAAATAGACTAATCCAAATGGCAAAAGAGCTCCAAAAAGCCAAAATGTCTTAAATTAGCCAAATGGAAAGAGGTCCAAAAGACCACTGAAGAAAATACTGACTTAAAAATTAGAATGGAGCAAGTGGAAGTTAGTGACTTTATGAGAAATCAAGAAATTATAAAACAGAACCAAAACCATGAAAAAATGGACGACAATGTGCAATATTTCACTGAAAAAACCACTGACCTGGAGAATAGATCCAGGAGAGACAATTTAAAAATTATTGGACTACCTGAAAGCCAAGGTAAAAAAAAAAGAGCCTAGACAACATCTTTCAAGAAATTATCAAGGAAAACTGTCCTGTTATCCTAGAACCAGAGGGTAAAATAGAACTAGAAAGAATCCACCGATCACCTCTTGAAAAAAATCCCCAAAACTCTTAGGAATATTCTAGCCAAATTCCAGAGTTCTCAGATCAAGGAAAAAATACTGCAAGCAGCCAGAAAGAAACAATTCTCCCCTCCAAAAAAAAAAAAAAAGATATTCTAAATATCTGTTTAGTACTATTTCTCAAAGTTTTTATACAAGAAATTTAGTAAAAATTGAAGAGGTGGTATCACAAAAGAAAACCACTTTCATTTAAAATAAAAGGCATCTTAAAAATCTAACCATTTCACTACATAAAGCCCACTTAAAACTTAAATTCAGTTTAAAAATATGCTTTCCTAAAATGCAAAAGTTTTATGTTATGTAAAATAATTCCATTGATAATGCTAACTACAGAAATACAAATGTGACAATTCAGAATTCTGAACAGCTGTTAATTACTTACTAGATGATTACCCAGCTTGAAAGATATTATTCAAGACATTACCTTTAGGAAAAAACAAAATTTACACTCATAATTCTGATAACCAAGCACATCTGCTTACCTAAAAGGTTCATAGGGTTGATCACAAATAAAAAATCCTCTTCTCTGCAGTTGTATTATATCTCCTTTCTTCAAATCCTTAAGGCAGGGATCTCCTAACATTAGTTCTTCTTGCTATAAAGATGGTTTGAAAGAAAAACACATTTTCTCAAAATGTGAGCATGTGAAAGGCTACAAGAATATATTTAAATATAATAAATGGCTATAGCACCTGTGAAACTTATGTATCTCAAAAATTTCCTATGGCTTCAGCATATCCTGAAAAATAAATTGTTCAGAATCTGTGACACCACTCTAACCTTAACAAACCTTAAACATAAGCCACAGGTTTTCTTAGAGAACAAAAATGAATCATCTCCTCTGCAAAGGGAGTATAAGACAAAACTTTAAAAACTTTTCAAGTAAGAATATGCCCTAATTCTTGCAGCATTAAAAAATACTATATGCTATAAAAAACCATAATGTTTCTTAACAATAGGAGGAACTGAAAATTCCTTCAAGAGATGTGAAGCTTCTGCTTCCAAAAAGTCTGTTTTGTTAAGATGAGAGGCCAGAATAATAATTTTTTCATTGTGATTACTAAAAGAATTACAGACCAATACTGATTTTTACTCTTTTAACAAGGTAAAGTTTAATAGTGGCCTATAATGAATGGGTGGCAGCGATGATTTTTATGTTCTAGCTGATGGAACACTGGCAGAGAAAAACAACCTTTTCCAGATTCCTAATCATGGACTGGAATCACAGAAATCAACAGCTAATAACCTATCAAATATCAACTCTACACTTTAATATCACATTTGTTCTAATGGCTGAAATACTCCTAGTGATCGCATTTTTAAAAAAATAAACATTTCCAAAGAAAAGTGTAGACAGCAGCAGGACCAAATGAAAATTGCTTTACTCTAAACAACCTTGCTATGCTTGTTGATGTACTGTTTGAAATCTTCATCTTTTCCAATGACTGGCTTAGAGATGAGGTGCTCGTAAGTGACACACACTGTTGGAGTGAGAGGAGAATCTGCAGTCTCTGCCAGCCAGGTGATCTTAGTGGTCTTCTTGTAATCCTTGTTGTCTAAGTTCAACTTCCCATCAAGGGATACAATCTTTCCATTTGAATTCCTAAATATAAATTGGAAAAATATTTCAAAGAAAATGAATCAAAACCCCATGATGTTTGTCTTAACCTCAATAAATTAAAAAGTTTTATCCATTTGATATCAGAAAATTTAACATGAATTATTAATATACTACCCATACAAATCCATTATTATCAGGAATTTGCATGTGATTATTAGCACAAACTCAGATTTAAGATGATAAATAAAATTCAGTTTAGACATAAATAAAATAGAAAAATGGAATCTCAGAAAACGAAGATCTCTCAGATTTAGTCCAACCGCTTATCAGAAGTCTGAGTACTCTCTACAATCTGTTAAGAAGTTCTACCTCATATTAAACTAGAATCTGTCTTTCACTCATCCTAATTCTACCCTACGGGAATTCTACTTTTATACTTAATAAATCTAAAACCTAGTTTATAGGCACTACTTATTACAGGAAGCGATGTGGACATAAACCATTTTAAACCAAGGAAAACAGCACTTGAAGAGTATTGGAAAGATCCAACTTGTAACTGCATTGAAGAATTAACACTGGATCATAAAAAAGCACTAAATCATTAAGACATTTTTGTTGACTTTGTTCCATTAATAATCCCATTTAAAAACAACTATGATATCTTGGTGGTGCAAAACTGGCAATTGAATAGAAAACAAAGTAACTCCTATATTTAACAATTTACACATCTGGGCAGAGGTAACAGATTAACTGTACTGGTTAGACACATAAAAAGTAATTGTTCGGAAATAACTTAAAATTAAGACTTGAGAACAAAAGACTATTTCTTACTTGTGTATTTTAGTGATGATGATGTTGCCCCAATTTATAAATGTTACGATCTCACCCTCTGATAAGGTCTCTGCATCGGCACCTTCAATGAGCACTTTGGGGCCATACCACACAGACTTTAGACCTACATCAACATTCTATATCAAATGAAATAGAAAAGAATCAGTATGACAAACTACACTGGTAAAAATCTGAATCCATGTATTATATACATTATGTACAAATATGTGTATCTTGTTACAAAGTGATAGTATGATATAATAGATATAAGGGTAGGACTTGGAGTCAGAACACCTGGGTAGGAATCCTTCTCAGACACTGGCTTGTGAACCTGGACAAGTCACTTCAATGGTAAGCCTCAGTTTCCTCAGCTATAAAAAAGGAGTTGGACTCAGTGGCCTCCAAGATTCCTTTCAGTCCTAAAGTTATGATCCTATGACCTCTAAGGTCCCTTCCAGCTTTGAATCTATGATCCTACAGAGAAAAATCATTAATCTGTGCAATAACTATGCTTCTTTGTGACACTGTCTAAATGCTACAATTTTATAAAAGTTATTTATTGCTACTCTCATACACTTTTGAAATGAAATTTGTTCCAGCTTTCAAATAGTTTAAGTACATGTTACAAGCAGTCAATCTCTTGCTGCCCATGTCAACCAAGTGCTACCTACCAACATATTAGCTCCCTGCTGTTCTCACAGGAGTGAAAAAGAGATGAGAGCACAAATGTGTGATGGTAGGAGCAGCACTGACAAGTAAGGCCACTTTAGTAGAAAGTGTGGCATCCTTTGCAGCACAATTTAAGGATAGTGGCTACACAGGGACTTTCTGAAAATTCTGCATTTTCAGCTCAAGGTGCTACTTTGGGACATCGCAATTTAGCTTGGGAACTTGGGGAATGTGGAGAAAGTCTACTTCGAGTTGCTGCCACCTAACTAGACAAGTGTTATCAATATCTGGCACCATACACCCAATAGTAGGAGCCAGAGAAGGGGCAAAAAAAAAAAATAACCCAACAAGTGAATAAATAAAATTCACTAAGTTTTGCCTGAAAATTCAAACTTTAAAAAAAGTAATGACACTATAAATAAGGACGGAAAAAGAAAAAACCAAAATGGAGTATTATGTAATTATAATGACCAAGCTTAGCCCCAGAGCAGACATGGAGAAATGTATCCCTGATCTCTTATCTGAAGAAGTCACTAGGCCAGGTTGTAAAATACTGAATAGATACCAAACCCAGGCAATGGGTTGGTTGAGCATCAGTTTTGCAAAACTGTTCTCTTCTTTTTTTTTCTCTTTCTTTATTGTTTTGTTACAGGGAATGGTTCTCTGGGTGGAAGAAAACAAGGGATATATTTGGAGATGAAAGAATTATAAAAGCAGAAGACAGCAATAAAAAATTATTTTTTAAATCTAATAATAAAATGTCATGTATAGTTAAATATATGATGGTTGCATTTTCTGACAATCTTTTACTCCACGTTAACTTTACCACTTTAATCTGTTATTATTTTTGTTACGCACTAACAAGTTTGGATTATTTAGAATGAAATCTGGATACTTGATATTTTGATCTGAAACTATTCTTGCTTCAAAGTGATGGTCCAGTGGTTCTACTACAAAGAGAGAGGTTATATGCTACTAAGCCACATCAAATTTGCTGCCTACAAAACTCCAGGATACAACCCAAACCAGACTAAAATGTAATTGTGAAATGTTAAAATACAACATGGATAATGTTAATTTGTGGATATCAAAGTCAATATATGGCCCACCATTTGAGTTTGATACACTGTACTAAAATCTCATGGTGCCTTGCTGAGTAACCAGAAACAGGACTATGGGCCTAAGTGGGTGCCAAGGAGCCTGTTACAGAGAAAAGCAGCACAACCACAATTGAGGCTGCTTCCATTTTTGGCTAAGGCACCAAGGCCTCACTTTTTAAGTACAGCAGAAAATTAGGAGTTACTTGAGTGGAGTCAAATTGTGATGACATGATGCTCCACATCAACCCCTGCTATATACAGGCGCCTTGTGAGTCTGTGTGTTCATAAATCTCTTTCTACAGAGCACTGACTAAAAAGCAGAAGCCACAGGATGGTAAATTTAGGGCAGAAAGGGATCTCTGACACCATCTAATAAAATGTTGGCTAAAAGTCTAGAAGGGGGAACATATCAATTTTTATGATTTAAGGTGGATGAGAGAACTATTTAATCATCAAGATACAGTGAAAAGAGCACTAATTTTGATAATGGAGACCTAGTCTGAATGACTTGCTAACTCTGCAGCTTTCTACCTGTGTGACTCTGTGGGCCTTCTTCTTATCTGTAAAATGAGAGAGCTGGACTAAATGATTGCTGAGGCCATTTCTAGCTCCAGATTCCATGATCTATCAGAATGACACCAGGCTCAATAGGTACTTAGGATTATCACCCTCCATGCAAATGGATATGTTCTATGAATATGGATGTTTCTTTGTAGCAGGAGTTCTTAACCTTTTTTGTGTGTCAGGGACTCAACTCTGGCAATTGGGTGAAATCTATAGATCCCTTCCTAGAATGTTTTTAAATGTACAAAACAAAAATCTTAGGATGCCAAAGAAAACCAATTTTATAGGAATGAAATTATTAAAAAACAAAGAGTTCATGGATCCCAGGTTAGGAACCCCTGTTCTACAGCTCTGGATGAAAGGCAAAGGTCTTAAGATGAGAGATTTGGATGGAAGGAAGGGGTACCAATTAAGATTATGTCTGAGAATTACTACATTTTAAGAGGGGGAAGAGATCCTATGAGTCATAAAGTTTATCCTACTAGACTTCTTTGCAGATGAAGAAACAAACTTTTTCTAATGGGTTTAATTCTAGGATGTCCAATAGTTGATGGTCAAGATGTTAAACATTACCTAAGAACAACTTATTTCCCTTATATTATAATCAGGGAAATGAGTAAAAAAAAGTACCGATTGGTTTATCCCCAACCCTTAAGAAATTATGCTAGCCATAAAGGACTTCCCATCAGTTACTACTGCCACGATGGCACAATGCCTTTTTTCTAAATTCCAACCACTTTCCTAAGAGAACGACATTAACAAAATCATAGTGTGACCTTTGGGTGTTTAGCCACTTCTTTCATCTCTTCCTGAGCTTCAGGTATGTTCACAGTGATCACTTCCTTCTGTAGTAAAGCAATATATCGAGGAGCCACAGGGTCTATAACCTTCAAAAATTAAAGAGCAATGAATAAATACCTTATATTAAAAATCTTCTAGTCAAAAACAAAATGTCACACAATCAAAAGTCATGACACAGGAATATTAACTGGTTTTCTTTGTTACTGCACTTATACGCTATTGTTTACCTGCTAACTCTCTTCTGACAGGTAAATGCCAAACAAATGAGGAAAATCTAAGCCAAGACCACAAAAAGTTTAAATTAACTTTCAAAGAAAAACTTCTTGGCAGGCAAAAAAGGAGTAGGTAGAATTTGGAATAACACACTTCGAATATCTAGACATGAGTCTTCCTATTGGGCACCAGAAAATAATCATATCCTATAGGTAAATATCCTAAATCTGCCAGTAGACTTCTGCTGAGGGTAATAGTAGAAGGGGAGAAATTTTAAAGAAATATGCATATTTTGTGATTTAGTTTCACTTTAAACAAATCATTAGGCAATGTATATAAATGCAGAATAGCATTAGGTCACTATAATAAGGCAATCTCAAAATACAACACTAAAAACCAATAAACTGTAGATTACTTTTAGTAGTCACACTACCTGTGTTCTAAACCTACTCCATCTTTAAAATAGATCATGGGTTTTCTACATTTGGGTGATGGTATTTTTTTTGTAACTTCACAGTTTAGTTTAAAGTTGTCGAGAAAAAACACAACAGTATTTGAGGGATACAAGAAACACAGGAGGTAAAACAACTAGAGGATATAAACATATCCTGCTTAGTGTTAACTGATTCCTCAAAAACATGTTAGATGAAACATCACAGGGTCAGTTAGTTAGAAATAATGTTATATATATGTGTAATGATGTTAGAACAGGTATTATGGTAGGGTAGATTTATAACTACTAACATTAATCGAAATTCAATTGTATGGGAAGTATATGTAGGTACCCAAAATAATGGGTAATTCAAAAATGCATCTATTTTTTATTTCTGCAGGTACATTTTAATTTCCTTTTGAATGCAGGAGGCGCTAGCATTTTAGGAATTTATAGGAAAATAATGAAGCCACATTGGAAAGGTATGGTTCAAAAGTAGGAAAAGGTCTATAGCTTCACTACTGTTCACAACTCCATGCTAGAAATGGGCAATATTGCCTCTCTTTACATTTGATGACATACTTTCACTAGGGAAGAGAAAGTATACTCTCACTGTTTAAAAAAAAAAGGGGGGGAAGACACTAAAGTTAAAAAAGAAAATTAGATTATATCAAACTAATTAAACATTAGGCAATATGTCAATAGTAATGTAGAAGACAATAATCTGTCTCTAGGTAACAAAGTTTATATGCTTTGTGGGCTAGGAATAAAGGAAAAACCATTTATTAAGCACTTAATATGTGGTAAGAGTGAAAGCTGTTATATTTTATTTTTTTGAAACTGTATACAGAACTTTATATATATATAACTGTATACAGAACTTTGGTAAACAAAGTAAAGTAGTAAAGCTTTGGTAAACAAAGTCTTGATGGAGTTAATTACATTTTAAAATTATTTCAAAGCTGTGATGCTTGTTTTGAAAGAACTCAAAATTCAATTAAATTCAATTCAATTAAAATTCAATTAAATTCAATTCATTTAATTAATTCAATTAAAAAATTAAATTATTTGAAACCTCCTCAAAATAATGAAACAAATAACAGATCTGTATCTGAAATGTTTTCTCCAGTGTCAAGAGCCAATATATTTTACATTATTCAAACTACTCTACATGACTAAGAAAGAGTACAGCATACCATTAGAAGAGATAGAGTACTAGAGCTGAGGTTAAGAAACTTGGTATTTACAAATTATATAATCACAGGAAAATTACTTAATTTATATAAAACTCAGGATTTTACATCAGTAAATTGGGAATATTAATATCTGTAGTATATATCTCACAAGGGGGTCAAAGAAGATAACATAAAGTACTTGTTGCTATAATTCAATGAGGATGAAAATTCAGATTTATGAAACAAAGATTTTATTTTCCCTTTAGCGTCAATAATATTGCAATCATTCTTTTTGTTACTCTCTGGTTTTAGTTGTCTCTTTCCAAATATGCTTGTGACTTAAGTTTTTAGTTTTGCCCAAAGTTGTTAAGGCAGCTGCCAGGTGAACTGCTTTAATCCAAGATTAAATTTAGCCTTCTGCTCCTTGATTACGTTTTAGTCTGAGAGGAAGTATGTCGTTGTTGTTTTGCTCCTTTGTATAAATTCTAATATGTTCTATGAATATAAAGACTATGGAAGGAAATTTCAGTGAGTTTCATCATAAGAAGATGCAGGGAAGGAAGACACCAATGAGGGAAGTATAAAGCTGTTGCCTTGCACACAAGGATGATTTTAGCTTTACCACCATTCTGAATTTGAAATCATGACAGAGTTTTAAGAATGGTGCTTGTGGATTACTGGGTCAAAATAAATATTAATTTTTAATAAAAGTATGGTAACATCAACTTTGTTCTTAAATTTTCATTCTATTATTCATAACTGCAGCAACAGAAAGAACCAATTGATAATTCCTTGATGTGCTCTACTGACCAAATACAAAAGGAAAAAAATAAAACACATGCCAGACAAGCTACTACTTCTCAAACGGGGCAAGGCATCAGCAAGTTCAAGCAACAATCCAAAAAAAAGTCCACAAACCGCGCACAATCACAGAAACCATAGCTTAAAAGTTGGCATTCTAAAAAAGATTCGCCTTATTATAGTGTCCAAGCAATCTGTTGCCAATTAATAATGAATCATGTCAAGATGCAGTATTCCTTGTTTGTCATTCAGTTGAGAAACATCAAAACAAGTACAATACAATAAGGCACAGAAAATTAAATTAAATAACTATCAAAATCAACGAAATTTAATGAAATGTGCTGATTGAAAATTCCTATGTCCTCTTACCATGGAAGGGAAAAGTAGTTAATGTAATTAATTAGATCTTCCCTTTGAAACTAAGGACACCAGAGGACAAAACTTAAATAAAATAGGAATAATGTATTTTCACTGGATATACACAATGCAACTGTTTTCCTTTCTATAAATGTGATTGTGCTACAAAGCAGCATAATGGCATCTCCGATTACATGTTTATGGTGCCGAAAGCTATGTGCTAAGGCAAACAAAAACATTAAGTAATACCTTCTTACAGATAGCTCGCAGCTTGAAAGCAGAAAAATGAAATGCAGAATGTTCATAAGAATCACAGCAAGAACAATAAAACTCTGTTAAAAACACTTTGCTACTGTTTTTGGCAAGTTAATATGTTTAGTGCTACTATGTTAGACAAAGTGAAACATTCCATTTTCCTGAAGGTATGCAAAATGATGCAATCAACTTCTTTGATTTCTTCTTTATACAGGCACTCCAGTGAATTTCAAATTTATTACAATATTCAAGAATAAAGCACAAAAAGTAAAAACAAGTGAAACTAATATGTACCTTTTTGTTAAATGACCATATTTTATCCCATTCCATGTTAACAACTGACCGTGAAGAGCCCTAGGAAAAAAAATTAGAAGATTTTAGCAGCTTGGAAATATTCTTAAACATCTAACTGGAAAATGAGCTGTTAAAATCTTAATCCATTATTTTTCATGTTTTAATCCTGACTTTGCATTAAAAAAAAGATAGAAAAGTAAACACCTATCAGTAGAACACATTTGCAGGTTAACAGCCTTACTTCAGCACAAAAGAAACTAAAGTAACTCACCTGAGCAGCAATAAATTGTTTGAGTCCCTCAACTGTCATTCCTCTTCTCAGTACACCGCGAACTGTGGGAAACCTTGGGTCATCCCTGAAAGATGAGAAAAGCATTAGAGATTCAGGGACTTCTGTTATATGAAGAGTTAGAACATACATAGAAATGTAGTAAATCTTTAAATAATATGCATTATATTTTGAGGCTGAACTGTTTACCTTATTAGAGTGGAGAATAGTACTAATGAGGCCAAAGTAGAATCATGAAATGTAAGAGTTAAAGAGGACCTCTAAGATTACTTATGTCAACTCCTTCATTATTAGAGATGAGAAAACGGGTCAAGAAAGGTTAATTGCTAATGGTGATACAATTATTAAGTGGGATTAGAACCCAGGTGTTCCAACTCCTAATCTAGTATTCTTTCTACCATACCACACTGCCTCCCTATGGATTCAATGCCTCAAACTAGCTGCATTATCATCACTTCTACAATGAATAGCACTGATTGGACAGATTGTACTTTAATATAGAATAATCATTACTACAATGAGAAAACACTCAAGACTTGTTCTGATATACAGAACAAGCTGTCCTTCTGGATTTCAATAAGTAAGCCATCTTGGATGGGGGACTGGCATGATATCTAATAGGGTTTGTACTCAAATATGTTTCACGGCACTGTAACAGTACTTTCATCAACATACATGGATATGTACTTCATGCAACAAATATTTGAGTGCTTAGGCCTATCCTACTTATTTTAAGATATACTACCTATGTTAACAACACACCAAGAATGAACCATGACCCTAACATAATACATGGCAATCCATTTCAAAGACATCGAATTTAAGACAATTCTATTTATTATCATCCTTAATAATTGCAGCAGCTTATATTTTCACAGGAAAAAGTGTCTCCCTCACAACAACCCTATGAAACAGAATGTAAATATTTTATAAATAAGTGTGGCTCACAAAGGCTAAGAGACTTGTCAATACTTTTTATAATCATTTTCATTTTTATTTGCTTACAAATGTCAACATTTCCTATAATAAAAACTTTTTTCCCCCTTTCCTCCTTTTTTTCTATTTCTCTGTCAAAAGAAATGTTTTTCTTGGAGGGAGTGGAAATATATGGTGAAAAGCAAAACAATAAAAATTATTTTTTAAAAAATATATAGACTTCTTTACCACAGAAACCACATATGCGTGATTGGTCAATAAGTATCCATTCACATGCTTCCTTTCAATTCCAGATAACATAAAACATACCATCCATCAACTAGTCCTTCATTGACAAACCACGTGAGCTTTCTTTTAGACAACACAGTGTTGTTTAAATTTAGACGACTATATTCCCAAATATATGGTCTTCTTATGCCCAATACTTCAATAATCCAATAATACTGATCATCTCTGTCATGGTATTCTGTTGTCCTCAAAGCATGTGTAACACCTTCAATGCTATCGACTATGGGGCAGGCAAAATCATATGTAGGATAAATGCTGGGGGAAAAGAATGAAAAGTTTTTTAAACAAAAACATCCTTACTACCCTTACTCTAGATGGAACAATAATAGTATTAATTAAATAAGCATTCTTCCCCAAAACAAATATAAATAATAAAAACAAACATAATTTGTTGATTTCCCAGGAATCCAAGCCAAACTTGCTCAAACCGAGTGTACATATTTGACTCATTCTCAATATTCAGCAGTAAAATGAACTTTGGGATTACTTTTCACTGATATATCACTTAGCAAAGTCTATAACAATTGGCCAGTACTTTTGTTCCTTGATGTGATGTGTAGAATTGAAACAAGCAGTAACTAGCAGGTCATGTCATAATCATTTAAGGAAATTGTCATTGATGCTCTCTAATACTGCTATTCTGGAGAATAAGCAATTCATCTTTGTTAGGATTAAAGAGCTAAATGATTTCATAGCTAGGCAGAGAATGTAAAATGTTTCACCCCGACATATAAAAGGATTTTTAAAAAAGGGCAGATAAAATAAATAATTAAATCCTTTTAAAAATATTTCTTCTGAAAACTTTTAATAAAACAAAAACCTTTCCCAAATGGTTTTAATTTTGATTCCATTAAAACTTAAAACATTGTTATTATATTATAGTAACCAACCACAGAATACTAAGAGAAAATGTGCAAGGAACATTTTTTGAAGTTTAGAAAATAATAAATAGGGTAAGAAGACAATTTTCTAAGATTTCCAAAAGCAATTCTACAAAACTAAAACCAATAAAGCAAACAACTCTACTCAAAAACCATTGGCTACAAATTGGACATTTACCCATCATTCTTCCATAACACAAAATATAATAAACTTGGCTAGTCAAGACAAATATTGCTATTGCAATAGTCCAGGCAAGAGGTTATGAGGACCTATACTAGGATAGTAGTAGACTTGGTAAGACTTAAATGACTGAATAGAGAAAATGAGGGAGTGGGAAAAATTAAAGTTAGCTCCTTTTTGGATTTCTGAAAAATCAAATTCATTCCAGTTTCATTTCAACTTTTTACAATTTCCAATACCAAAGGATCTATAATAAACATAAACATCTTAGTAGTTTCCTTCCAGACTTAAAACAATGAGCAAAAACAATTAATCAATCTCTATGTTATTCATCTTTTATTCCTCAATTTTATTTTTTTTTTAACTAAAAACTAAAAATCAGAAAAAAAAAAAGTCAAGGTTTTTCAGTGAAGGTTCCTTAATCTTTCTCAGTATTGGGAGGGAAAATTTGGATGTGCTTCCCTAAGAAATACAAATTCGAGAATACATAAAAATAACTCATTGCAGGTATCTGGGTGGTACGTGATAGGAAAGAGAAAAAGGCACAAGGAAATGCTGAGCATGAAAAAGATGAACTTACTTGTATCTATTTCCAGTTCGTGGGTGTGGTTGTATTTTGCAACGGTAAAGAGTTGGGTCTCTCATGCACCCATTATTACTAGTCATGGCAATCTTTGCTCTTAAACAGCAGGTTTGACCAAATGGGGTTCCTTTTTTCATTTCTTCCCACATTTGTAGATTCTTCTCAATGGCTAATGAATAAAGATTTACTACAGTTCAGCCAAAGCATTACTAATGTGGTTCAAATTTCTTCTCAAACCCTACCATGATATAATATTTCGTGGGGTTTTTTTTAACAAAAAAAGAAGAAAAAGGAGCGTCCATAAACCTTGTATACACTACATCAATATGAAACTAAACTGTTTCAATCTCTGGTACGAGGAAGATTTTTTTTTTCTTTTTAGCTTCAGAAGCCCATATAGACAGAGCTGAGAAAGACCTCAGAAGCCATTTGGGTCCAAAAGAAACTGAGGCTCAAGAAGGTTAAGGGATTTCCTTGAGGTCATACAGGGAGGAAACACTTTTTAGTTATTCTGGAACGGAGAGGAAAGTAATACATTCGAATAAATTGAATACATTCAAGGTAGCATTTCTAGTTTTTAGTAAAAAAAGAAGACTGACACATTCCACTAACATAAAGTAAGTTTGATGTATAAAGGACCAAGTGCACCTTACAATTATTCCTATGTTTAGATTCTTTCTTCTGTTCACGTTCTGCTTTCATTTCTTCTGCGGGGGTATCATCTACATAAGCTCTTCCTTCATGAATAAGTTTCTCTGCATATTTCATTATTGTTTCAAAATGATCAGATGTATAAGTAAATTGATCTGGCTTGATATGCAGCATAGCAATATCCTCTAAGATAACCTGAAATATGAAACCCAAACTTCAATTTTATTTTATTAGTCCAGTAAACAGACACACATAGGTACTATCCCTTTTACAAACTGAATTTCCCTTGATTTGTCAAGCATTGATAAAAATATATAAACTATACAATAGGAGAACAGAAGCCATAAAGGACTGAATGTACTGGGGCCCTTTTACACAGCCTGAATAAATTAACGGGCAGCACTTTATACTATTTCAAAACATCGAGCTAGAAGGGACTAACAAATTTGTTTAATCTAATTCCATCATCAATTTGAAAGTGAGAAAATGAAGCCAAGGGCAGATAAGTAATTTCCTCATGAGTAACATAGGTAGATCAAAGGCAAGATTTGAACTTATGTCCCGACTCCAGAACCAGGATGATTTGGCAGAAAATTATGAAATAAGTGTCATTCTCTTCATCTCCAATGAGTGAGAGATGAGAAAGAAGAGAACAAAGATTGTCAGAAGAAAAAAAAGGTGAGGGACTTTCACTGCATCATCATACCCATTCCCTTTTGACAAAAATATGACCTCATGACAGAGATTACTAATTACTGAACAATTACTGAGTATCGACCTGACAGAGATGAGTTCACCTCTCTCCTGCATGATGACATGATGCTTCTGAATGAAGATAACGTGAGGATATTGGGAAACTAACATTTTTCACCTAGTTTTTTTTAAGGTTTTGTTGTTTCTTCAAGACAATTTTCCATTGAAAGCAAAAAAGCGTATTATGTAAAAAGGACTGCAAAATTCTATTTCTTATCATACTTAGCACAAAACAAAGAAGACTTGAAAAGAAAGGGAAAAAATAAGTTATGTGTACTGAACGTCATTTCATTGCCTGGACTTGAGAAATGTAATGTTCAGGAAATAAAAACACAAAAGGGAAGTTTTCACTTCTGGTTAAAATCCATGACCAAAGCACTAGATCATCTTTAATTTTAATGAACTTATCCAACAGATCATTCAGTAGGTGATCACGACACTCTTAATTTACCTTTTCGGGGGGCGGAGCCAAGATGGCGGCTGGGAAACAGTGACTGGCGTGAGCTCCCCACCAAGTTCCTCCAAAAACCTATAAAACAATGGCTCTGAACCAATTCTAGAGCTGCAGAACCCACAAAGTGGCAGAGGGAAGCAGGGCCCCAACCCAGGACAGCCCGGATGGTCTCTGGGTAAGGTCTGTCCCACACAGACCTCCCAGCTCCCAGCCGAGGGAAACAGAGCTGAGCCCAGCACGCACAGCGCAAACAGACCAGACGCGGACCTACCAGACCAGGAGACGAGCGGAAAGTGTCCTGGCATCCTGAAATACTGAGCTGTGGCATGTACCAGACCTCTCAACCCACAAAGAGCAAAGACATCAGAGAAGGTTAGTGGGAAAAGCTGCATGACTGAGTTTGTGGTTCCGGCCACTTGCCCCTGGGGCAGCGGAGGTGGGGCAGCTTTAGAACTAGGCTGCAGTTGCTTCTGGCCCCAGGCCCACCTGGTGGGAGGAAT
>CM053626.1:238699384-238715068 GCA_028646595.1 Phalanger gymnotis | reverse complement strand
AAATTTACCTTTTCAAAATCTTCCTTCTCTTTTTCTGGATTTGTGTCATCAAATCTCATGATTAATTTGCCCTTAAAGTTAACCTGGTAGTGCTGGTTTAGAAGAGCAGCTTTTGCATGTCCAATATGTAAGTAACTAAAACAGAAATGTTTCACAAAGAAATTTCACTAAAGTACTTTAAAAACTTTCTAAAAGATGGTTTATTTATATTATGATCATTCTAATAAACATATATATGTGTGTGTGTATACATACACACACACATATGTATAGAACATACTAACACATAAGATTAAAAGATTACAACATTAGTAAATTAAATACATGCAAGTGTTAATTCCATATGTACAAACTTAAGAGGTGATATGTATATAAACATCATATACTTAATGTGATTTTTTTTAACTGACACAAAAAAGTGACTTTGTTAAAAAAAACTGGAGGCACATTGCTAACATATCAAACTCTCACTGCTCCCTAATAGCACATATAAAAGTAACTTGATAAATATAAATAATAGTACTGGCATAGGCTGCCTATTTTGCTGCCTGTCCTCCTCTCTTGTACTGGGAAGCAAAAAGCATCATTTGATGTCTTGGAAGCTGACCACTAGGAAACATGGAACAAACAAGAAAAGAACCACAAATGACAGAAAATTTTCTCCTATTAGAAATTTTAGTTAGAAATGGACACTACCATCCTAGCCCAAGGATGGGGTACCTGCGGCCTCGAGGCTACAGGTGGCCCTCTAGGTCCTCAAGTGCAGCCCTCTGAATGAATCCAAGCTTCACACAATAAATCCTCTTAATAAAAGGATTTTTTCTGTAAAACTTGGACTCACTCAAAAGGCTGCACCCAGGGACCCAGAAGACCACAGGTAGCCTTGAGGCTACAAGTTCCCCACCCCTGTCCTAGACATTATTTCTCTCATTCATCCTGATAATGTGGCTACATCTGAGTGTAGATGAATATTACTAACACCATTATCCTATAAATGACATTTTAATGGGCAGCAAATAAGGAATGAATAGGGAAGAGAAAAAGACCAAAGGGACAAAACCTTTATTATACAGAATAGTTTTGCAATCAAAGCTCAAAATGAAGACAGATGCAGACAGTTTTTCATTTCTAGAGCTTTCCAATATATTTTTAAAATCTGCCTGAATGTTTCCCCTTTTTTTTAACCAAACGAAAATGGCATAAATTTTAAAAATGAACTCATCTAATAATGCTTCTGGGAGATCTTAATTTAACAAATACAATGTTTTACATACACTGAACTATAATAGATAATTTTTTCAAAGTTGTACTAGACTTATTTGATCTCAATCATACAAATGATTCTTAAAATCATTATCTTACCCACTGGCCTCAGGAGGAAATCTGACCACAACCTTGCCCATCTCTGCACCTGGAAGCTCAACAAATTTTCCAATGTCCAATTTCTTTTCTGTTGCCTTAAAACAAATGAACATTTATGGAGTTAGCTCTTTTGCCCACTCAACTAATAAAATCACTGAAGTCTGAGGGGTACAAAATTCTAAAGATAAAGGAAATATGTAAAAAAATACAAAATCTTCTTTACAATGTTTTCTTCTTAAGCAGTACCAAATAACTATAATTCTACTTACCATTTTGGTTTTGGGTGTAGCAATACTCCATTTGGTACCAACCAACTGAAATGCATGTTGGGCTTCAAGAAAGGTGAACCAGCGCTTTACATGAAGTGGAGCCACATTATCTCTCAACTGCTCCTGCCACTTATTATTTCCTGTTGACAAACACATTTTAAACAAACAGTTCACTAACCTTACAGTTTCAAAAGCTGAGTTCCTAAAATGACTCAATTTAAGGCAGCTAAATCAATGAAAACAATATTTCTCTAATGGACTGTAAATGGTAGATTATTTAAGACATTGTGACATTTTTGCTATCTCTATAAAACATGCATGACTCTAGCAAATTTTGTCTGAGTCCAGCAACATTTATTTAGCCCAACTTAACTTTTTCCCATTTTATGAGAACCCCACAATGCCACGCCAAAGCAGAATTCCAAACAGAACAGTTCTGAGAATAGGGTAAGATTGTAGCTTCTGCTTATTTCCTCCATCAGACTTTCAGGTGTTCGCAAGCAGAGTTTACTTCATTCTTTGTATTTGTATCCCTGGTGCCTGGCACAGACCAGGCACTTAATGAAAACTTGCTGATTGGCTCAACTGATTATAATTTTTAAGACTATGAAATTTCATCAGTATTGATGTCAAAATTAAATACCAAAAGATTATTTTAAATGTATCTATTCTTTAATGTCTTTCTAAACAACTTAGTAATAATTCCAAACCATTTTCTCAGATATGAATAACTCTAGTCAGAGGGTTTCTATACCATGCCCAGAGACATTCTGGACGTACTCCTAGCCACATTAAGGCACATTTGGTAAAAGTCATATGCAAATTCGTTCTTTAAGACTTTAAGGATCTATGATGCTGCCAGTGCAGGTGCTCTCTCTATGCAAAATGTTAACCTTCCATGTCTTAGGAGACACTTGTTTATGAGTTGCTCTGGCTAAAAAAAATTCACTTGACCAACCTATAGGTCAGTCTCTTCACTCATTCCTAGGCTTGTCCTTGAGCCCACATTCAAAGACTTTCCTTCTTGGAAGGACTTTGTAAGAGTCAGTGTTCTACCAGCATAGTCTAGGTTACCTTCAAGCCACTTTCCTCTTACTCATACTTTTCTTTATCTACTGGCTCATTCCCTTCTACCTACGTATTCATTCCATGGTAGATCAAAAAAATCTGGAGATTTTACTGTACATCTAAACAGTCAAGAAGATTAAAAACTTAAAGACTAGTCTGAATCTGGGAGATTGTACTATTAACATCTCTGATAATAGGAAGCTGTTTTTCTTCTGTTTGTTAATTTGAAAGTGGGGAATAGAGAAAAATTATCAGGGGCAAGAAAAGCAGAGGGAGGAGAGTTAGGGGAGTATCTAGAGAAAGTCAACTGGAAAAGTGAGGACCCCATTGGAGGAGTTATTTATATGCAACACACACACACACACACGGCCCTCACAGTTTTAAAAATATTTAAAAGTGTTCTGATTGGAGTGTTTTTGCTGTGGTTTTGTGGGGGTCTCTCAGATGTCATGTGCAAGTCAGGCAATCACAAGCCAAGGATTGCATATACTTAATAATATAATGTTATGTAATAAAGTCATTCTGTAACTTAATTCGATTTAACAAACAAAACTTTATCTGATGAAATTATTGCTCCAGATTCATTAAGCAATTAGCCTGGAAAAACTTGGAATGTTAATGTGGAAAATGGCAAAATATTTTCATGATCTATATCAATGCAGTCTTCATTTTCAAAGCAATCTAGTCTACAAAAACACTATAGAGTAAGATTCTTGTCTCAAATATGGAAATTATATATAGGACCCAAAATTACCCTACCTTAAATTTCTCTGTAATAATGGAACTAAAAATCTGGAGAGAAATGATAAACTAATGGCACATAGTAACTGCAAATTTAAAGTGTTTTAAAAAAGACCAGAGGTACCTTTTAGTGTGGCCCAAACACACAGGTCTGCTAAGCTCAATGAGTTTCCAACTAAGTATGTTCTCAGGGACAAACAGTGATTGAGCTCACTGATTCCTGTAGTAAACAGTGTACAAGAAGACAATTTTGTAGCACTGAATTCCAACCAATGGTCAATCTAGTGGAAAAGAAAAAATAAGAGGTAAGACTGAATCACATTTCACCACTTAGAATTTGTTTGAAACAACACAAAGAAAGTCTAGTTAACAAAGGCAATAGAACAGTCAAGATTTTGTGAGCTGTATGTTCTTTATCTAGAGAAATCACACTAGTGTTGCTTACTAAATATCAGACTACTTTTGCAAGAAGGATCATGGAAGACACCCTCTCCTTGCTTCCAAATAGCATAAATATCTAAAAAGTTATCATTGCAAAATAGTTCTACCCACACAAATTTAATAGAATCTTTATATTGTAGATATAGAAAATGTAAAGGATTTTAAAATGCTCTGACCTTAAAAGTTCACAATGATAAATATGGAGTGCAAAAATGGGGAGAGGAGTAGAGAGAAATGATCAGGGAACCATTAAATCCAAGTCATAAAATCTCTTATCAATAATTCCAGAAACTGCAGCATAAGTCAGTGACTTTCTGAATATCTCTAGTAGTCTAAAAGTATTTTATGCTGAATTTATGCCAAATGTTTTCTTGTGGTATAGAGTATTCCCTTTACTTATAACCTAACTTTCCACTTGGAAATTTTTTAGAGTATAAATATCAAACAACCATGTTGACAGGGTCCAACTGCAAATTTTTTATCTAATCTAAATTGGCTCTTCACTGAACCAAGATAGTCCTTTTATTCCTCCCTAATTGAGAGTCTATTCTATTCCCCATAGCTCTTCTATAACTTTTCTTAACCTCTCTACTACTAGAACAGAATATTGTAAATATTCTCAGACCAGGTCTTTCTTCAGATGCTTGCGCTTTTTTTTTTTTAGTAGCAAAGAAAGGTTAAATCTAAAATGGAGGGTGGAAAATGACTACAGTGCAGAGATAAAAGGCATCAACAAAATGTACTTTTTAGAAGATATGGTAGGAAATAATAGGGAAAGGAAACAAGAGAAAATCCAAATATAAATAGAACAGTATGGGGGAGAGGGGGTAGGAGAAACAAGAAAACAGACAAATTCAGAATTCTAGGTGTTAAGATCCTAACTATAAAAAAGCTACATCGAGCAAGGGCAGGAATAATGAAATCCCCAAATAAGAAGAAATGCAAGACAATAAAAAAAATTAGAAACAATTGTTGATGACTTACTTCAGTGTGCTCCATCAGGTTACAGCCATATAACCCAGCTGAAGTTGCAACTCTAGCCAAGTAGCGAGGTATAGAATTCACATCAGTGAATGTAACATTGCTAAAATATAAGTAGGAAAACAATGGTGTTTAAACCACTTGGCTATGGTCGACTTGAATTATTATGTGAACAATAATCAGTAAGACCAACTGAATTAGTACGATTGTTTTCCTCATCCTCTACCTTCCACTTGGCTCTGCATTGACTTAGTTTTGAAATGTTCAACTAAATTAAAAAAGTCTCTATAATGTACCTCAGTGGGCCAAACCAAAAAGTAATGGCTCTAAGGATTGTTACCATAAATTTATGGGTGACTCCTACTCACAGTTATTGTTTCTTCTTCTTTCTCAAAGAGAACCATGCCATCAGGAAGGTGATATCATAGCTTGCAAATGAATTGGATTTAAATGAAGCAGGGCTGGGCAATGTCACCAGCCTCATTTTCTCCTCTGGAGCTGTCTGGGTCCAGTGCCAAGATATAGATTAGGATGACTGGAGATGGCCCCGGATACAGTGGGAAACCTCAGCCTTTCCCAGGTCTCACTTTGATTGAGGCAATGCCCTTTCTGTGATTATGGCTAGGTAAGAAATGAGGGAAAGAATGGCCTCTTTTACCTAGTCAAAAGTGGGGTCAATTATTTCACATGAAGAGGCATAAAAGACCTATTACAGTAGAGGGAAAGATGGGAGGGTGGGCAATGGGCATCACATGAAGAGACCTAAAAGACCTATTACAGTGGAGGGAAAGATGGGAGGGTGGGCAACGGGCATCCTTGAACCTTACTCTTATTAGTACTGACTCCAGGTATTTAACTCAGTCTCTTACATAAGTCTCTCCCATGTCTATAAGTCATGAAAATAACAAGCCCTCAATCTCTGAGAGACCGATTTTTGTATAAATTGGCATTAAAAGTATAGGTGTGGAGTTGTGAACTGATCCAGCCATTCTGGAGAGCAATTTGGAACTATGCCCAAAGGGCTATAAAAATGTTCATACCCTTTGACCCAGCAATACCACTTCTAGGGCTGTATACCAAAGAGATCACACAAGTGGGAAAAGGACTCATGTGCACAAATATATTCATAGTGGCTTCTTTTGTAGTAGCAAAGAATTGGAAATCAAGGGGATGCCCATCAATCAGGGAATGGCTGAACAAGTTGTGGTATATGAAGGTAATAGAATGGGGATGATACGGATTTCATAACAACCTGGAAAAAACTACACGATATAATGTTGAGTGAGTGGAGCAGAGCCAGGAGGACATCATACACAACCACAGATATATGAATTCTGTGAGGACTAACCCTGATAGACTTTGCTGTGCTCAGCAACACAAGGTGCAAAGACAACTCCAAAGGACTCATGGTAGAGAATGCTATCTACATTCAGAGAAAGAACTATGAAGTATGAATGCAGATTGAGGCATACTTTATGCTCGCCTTTTTTTTCCCTTTTTGTTTTTGGGGTTTTTTTTGGTTCTGTTTCTTCTTTCTCATGATTCATTCCATTGGTCGTAATTCCTCTCCACAACTTGACTAGTGTGTAAATAAGTTCAATGTGAAGTTATATGTAGAAGATATATCGGATTCTGTGCCATCTTGGGGATGGAGTGGGGCAGGAAGGGAAGAAAATCTGGAACTCAAAATTATGTGGAACTGTTGTAAACTAAAAATAAAAAAAAAATAAAAAAAAATAAATAAAAACTGTCCTTAACTTGCGGCTCAGCTCATGTGGCTCAGCTCCAGTTATACTCAATATGTTTAAAACAGAACTCTGCACTCTTCCCCCAAATCTTCCCCTGCTCCAAACTTCCTATTTTAGTTGAGGGTGCCACCATCCTTTCACAATCACTTAGGTTAAACATTCTTGACTTTTCACTCTCCCTCAATTCCCATGTTCACATGGCTACCATCTGAGTTCAGGCCCTCATTATATCTCACTTAAATGATTGTAATAGCCTCCTAATGTGTCTTCCTGCTTAGAATCTCTCTCTTCTGTAATCCATCCTTCAAACAGATTCTAAGATTCTAAGTCCTAATGACTATGTCACTCATCTGCTCAAAAATCTTCAGTGGTTCCCTTATGTCTCAAGAATAAAGTATAAGCAGCTTAGTTTAACTAGTCTTACACAATCTGGCTTTTTCTCTTCTACTGACTCTTTACTGACAGCAAAAAAAAAAAAAAAAAAGACTTTTATTATGAAAAAAGGTTCACAGCAGCATCATTCAGGATCACAAAAGTTGGAAACAAAGTATGTCTCAACACATGGGGAATGGCTGGATAAACTGAGGCATATGCATGGAATAAAATATTACTGGGCCACAATGAATATGAAGAATTCAGAAAAACAGAAGGAAACTTAAAACGTGATGCAAAGTGAAGCTTATACAAAAGAAAAATACGTAGGGTGACTCCAACAATGTAAATAAAGTCAACACAGAAAGGCAACGTACTCTGGTCAAATAGAATAGTCAAATATTAGTATCATATTACCAAAGTTAAAGGACGTAATCTTTTTTTCTATAAATAATCAATACTTTGTATTTACCAGAAATATCCTTTATAAAAGGATTTGCTAGGACTTATCTCCTGTGTCAAAATAAATTTTTTTAAAACCCTCTAATGTCTATGTTAAAGTGATTATTTTTATAGACTATGGCAAACCAATAACTCATACATATAACAAATGAACAAACAGTATCTTGCAAGAGTCTACCCAACATAAATCCGTGTTAGATTTATAGCCTGTCTTAATTATAATTTATAGCAATCTTAAAATAACACGTAAATATAAGGTATATGTACTGGTTTCCATCAGAATACCCGAATTGCAAGATGAAAACATGTTTACAATCTCAGAACACTCTGAAAAGAAGGTTTGCCAAACTTTTAAAAGCAATTCGCACATGAAATTGTCCCAAAAAAGACAGATTCAAAAGCCTACTCTTCAAACGGAATTTAAGAACTATTTTAACGCAGGACCATCGAATCTGAAATAACCCCAAATGATTTTGCAGCTGGTACCTAACTATATCAGTTTTAGCTTTTTGGTGTTATAGAATCCATTTAGCCCAAGCCATCAGTTGAGAAACAAGTTTAGCTGATGTTTCTTAAATTTCATTTCCCATTTTAAAATGTACTACTGTTACAAGAATCAATTTTATGTAGCCATTACATAACAGGATGGTGTTGAATATCAACATAATGTGCTCCCTTTCCATTATAAAGCTATTACTGACTCATTGTCAGCAGCAATCTCTATCCTCATGAAGTGGTTTAGAACAGTTTTCCCACTGGGAAGTTTGCTGAAGGTCAATAAGTTAAGTCGAAATATGGCAGAGGGAATGCTGGACTTGGAATCAGGAAGACCTGGATTAAAATTCCCCAAGACAGTCGCTAGTTATGTAAGTACGTCATTTGACCTCTAATGGACTCATTTTCTTCATCTTTATATGGAAAAAATAATACCAGCAATATCAATCTCACAGGGCTCAAATTAGATAAAATATGCAAGGTACACCGCAAACTTTAAACAGTGTCATTAATAACAAGGAAAATCATTTAATGTTAAAATTTAAAACTAAATGGTACTTGACAGAAAAAGACAAAAGGAGGAGTTGTAGGTGTGATTTCATGTGATATCAGAAGTTAGAGGACACGAGAACCTTTGATTAAGTTTTATAAGTATAGATACACATAATTAGCCTTAAGGCAATTGAACCTTAAGCTTTTTAGAAGTATAAATACAGTATACACATTCTGAGAGCATTGAAAGATTTAAGACTATTTTAAAATTTCTATAAAGCGCCAACAAAAATCAATAGCTGATTTAAAGAAGTGACCAGTGCAAAATGTTTTGAAAACTAAATTATTCATCAGGGAAACATGTAAACATGAATACTAACTATGGAGCTCACAAGTCACAATTTCCTGAAATTCTATGTTATGAATCTTTTGGAAAGTCTGTACTGCTTAATTAGAATGGTCAAGAAAGTGCATACTTTTTACATATTTGTTTTTGCATTTGTCTTTATAGTCTCAATCTATTTGTATGATTTGGCATAAGATATAAACTCTGAGAAGACAGAAATCATATCAACTGAATCTGTATGTAACAAAGTAGTGTATATACATCTATAACTGTTTTTGATGCTGTGATCTCCAAATCAAAGACACCAAACCTTATCTAAAATTGGTAATAAATAATAAAACATCTTCATAGGAGAGATGATGAGAAAATACACCTCATTATATTATGCTGAATATATGAACTTGAGTCATTATAGGTCATATACTACAATTAAATGAGACTGAAAAATGAGTCGCACGATTTTAATAGAATATTCAAAAGGCTAAATCTGGGAATACTATCTCAATATATTTCCACTTGTTATTTTAACTGTAATTGCATTCCTTATTAATAACACCTCTAACAATCATGGAACAGGTATGCAAACATGCAAAAATAACTATTTTTAATTCAAACAACCAATTCTGTTAACATTTTAAAAATGTTAATCTAAGCAATGAGGACAGAAATGTAAAACCACTTACTCAGAAACTCGAAGGATGTTCTCTTTTCCTTCTTCAATTGAAATTTTGACATTATCTTTAATATGTTCTACTGTCAACAAAGCTCCTACAATGGAAGAAAATTTAAAGTTTTTTCATATTAGATCACATTTGTAGCCTGAATCAAACTTTCAGATTTAAAGTTTCTCTAAATAAATATATCAGGCAAACAGGTAGTTCTTTAAAAAGAACTTATACGAAACAGTCTTTTGTCTTAAAGGAAAGATAAATATCAGGAAACAGCACCAGCTCAGGCAGGACCACTTGCTTCCAGGTAGATAAGTAACATTAAAGTTAACTTTCTTCCTGTTCGAGGCAAGGATGCCATAGAACATCATGAAAACACAGTGACTTACTCCTATATCTCTTAAATTGGATAATGCAGTCAACTACTCCTTAGAAAAATAATTCTTGAGTTCTCATAGACCTAACTTCCCCTAGAATTAAAAAATTTAGAAATGGAAGACTTGTATATCAACTTGGTGCTATTCAAAATTGTGACAATATTTGGTATAGCAGGTACAGGAGACAATGTGGTACAGTGGGAAGTACGGGATTCTGGATCAGAGGATTTAGGTTCAAATCCTGGCCTTATCGCTTACTACTTCAGTGACTTTGGGTCTTAATTTCCCTAAATGTTAAATGAGAGGTTATGTCTATGTGACCTGGAAGTTCCTTTCCATCTTTAAAATCTATAACTCTAAATACTTAAGTAAAACCATTTTAAAAGACAGTAGAATCTGCACTGGCTAAACTAATACTCATAAAAAGACATGATCCAATACAAAAGGCAGATAAAACAGTGACCTTTAGGAATGGGATTCCAGAATGAGGTGTGACCCCCAATTAGGTAAGTGATCAAAACCAGTCAACAGAAGTGATCAAAGGATTTGATTTTTCCTTCAGACCTGAGATTTCATAGTTTAGAGGACTCCCCAGCCCTAAAGCAGATCTATAAATGTTCTGCAATTTATAATCTTGGTGCATTTCCTGGATCATTGAAGAAGTGAATATTCTTGAGACCAAGTCTTTCTGACTCTGAGGGAGGCCCTCTATTGACTATTCAACTCTGACATTCAGAGGATATCAATTCACAAAAGCACAAATTATCAATAATCACATGAGAAATACTTAAAATTTCTAATGAAGAAATGCAAATTTAAGAAACACTGACATAAGAAACATTGTTGGAGTTTTGATAATTTAGAAAATTTGAACAATGTTCCTTCCAATTTCAATAATAATATAATAATGGCTAACATTTCTATAATGCCTACTATATATCAGGAACTTTATGAATATTATCTCATTTTATCCTCACAACAACCTTGGGAGGTAGGTGTCATCATTATCTATCTCCATTTTTTGGTTGAGGAAATTGAGGTAAAAAAATGTTAAGTGATTTATCCAGGGTCACTCATTCAGAACGTATCAAGAGCTGGATTTGAATTCAGGTATTCCTAATTCCAGGCCTACTACTTTATCCAGCGTGCCAACTCTGAAAGATCCATTGAACAGAAAGTTTAAAATGACAAAAATCTAATGCTGGCTAGGTCGTGGAGAAAGGAACATTATATTACCAGTGGTACAGGTGCAAATCCAACCTTTCTGTAAAGCAGTATAGCATTATACAATAAAAGTTATTAAACTTATTTCACCTTGACCTGGTGATCACATGACTAGGACTATACCTTAAGGCTGTTATTGACAGGCAAAAAGAAAATGTGGCTATGCAAAGATATCCATAATAGCTAAAAACTCTGGAAATTATGTACCCGGAAATACTCCAACAACTAGAAAGTGGAATATTGTACCACAAGAAATGATACAATGAAATATGGTAAGATTTGAATGATAGGATTTGGAGTGGACAATGACCTAAAAGCTCAATCCTTCATTTTACACATAAGGAAACAAGATGATCAGAGTAGTGGCATCACTTGCACAATTACAAAGCTTATAAATGGCAGGGCCTGGATTAGGATATAGGCCTTTTGATGAAAAAATTCAGAACTTCTGTATAGTATGATAAATGGAAAGATTGTTGAACCTGGGTTCAACTCTGTCTGGCCTCTAATACTTCCTACCTACAAGTTCCCTTAGCCTCCCTGGGCCTCAGTTTCCTAACCTGTAAAATGAAGTTACATGAGATGGCCTCTTCCAGCTCCACATCTCCGATCCTAGCACCCTTCTGATCAAGTCCTCTTATGCTGACAACTATAAGTATTGAATCTATCCATTAAACAAACTGCTGAGTTTCTATGCACAAGGAACTTATGACGTACTTGTAAAGGAGACAAAAGCATTTAATCTGCCAGGGTATATTAAATATTAAAATGTGTACTATCATGTTACTTTTAAGAGTTTACACTATTAGCCACTGCAGCTGTAAGAATAATCATTTACTCATTTAAAGAGACTGTGTTCAGATGTTTGACTAAATAAAGTGAATTCTTAATGCTGTTCACTATTTGTAGTCTCTAAAATAACTAATTTCAGAGGAGATTTGAAACTTCTATTTTTTTCCTCAAATTACATAAGATAATGAGATTTTAGGCTAAGGATCTCACCTTGCTCACCATTCAATACCCTATTTCTTCAAAAGAATATTTAAATCAATTTTATATTTATTGGTACTATTCAAAATATCATTATTACATCCACATGAGATTTATTAACAATATCTTTGTTCTAAAAGATTTAAAAGCCCCAATAAGAGTTAACAACATCAAAACTGATTTGAATAATATGTGTATTTTACCAGTGTATCAAGTCCAAAATTTAGAAGGAGGATGGAGGAGGGGGAACTGGTGCCAAGGCAGACTTAGAAAAATTACAATCTTATTTTGATACAATTTTTCATAAAAATCATAACTCTCATTCGTTTTAATCTCTAAAAGTTCATTATCCAAGTTTGAAATACAACCCTGAACGTGGTACAAACTGATAACAAAGTAAGGAGGTGACAGGTCAGAACCTTGCTACTTTTGCAGGATAAACCAGAAGAAGCAAATGTACTGGCCTGCAGTATGCCTCTGTCCCAGGTACCCATCACTTGCAATAAATCTGTCACCAGATATCCAAAAGGCAATGCTGAGCACTTTCCTTGATCCCATTTCCCAGGGCCAATACAGTATAGAGTCCGCAATATGAGGAAGTACAGTATGGGGGGGGTGGGGTGAGAGAATCCCATTCCATCTTCTCCAGCAGTCTGCTTTTATTATTTCATCTCTCATTATTCTTAAATCTCTTCCGGTCCACTGCCGCTTCCCTACTGCCCATGAACACACCCATGACTCCTCGAAAAACCCTCATTTGATCAGTCTGTCATCACTAACTACTATTTTATAACCATGCTCCCTTTTTAAGGATAAACTCTTTATCTACACTCAATGACTCCACTTTATTTCCTCTTCTAACTCTACTCTGGCTTTGGATCTCATCATTCAGTTGGAACTGCTTTCTTCAAAGTTACCAACGATTTCTTAATTGCCAAATCGTGTCTTTTCTTGGTCCTCATTCTTCTTGACCTCTCTCAAGCCTGTGAGACAATCCATCATATTCTTCTCCTTTATACTCTCGTCTCTGCAGGTTTTCAGGACACCGCTCATTCCTAGGTCTTCGGATCCATTTACTGGATCTTCATCTAGGTGTCCCCTGATAATCGCGGGTGGCCCCAAACCTCTGTTCTGAGTCTCCCACTTTCTCATTCACTTGGTGATTTCATCAGCTCCCACAGATCCAACTATCATCTCTATGCCAAAGATTCTCAGATCTGTGTATCAAGCCATAATCTCTTGTGACCTTCAGTCTCAAATCTCCCAGAAAGCCTATTGGACAACTCAAACTGCATATCCAACAAACTCAACATATTCAAAACTAAACTTATTAGCCTGTCCCCACACCCACCCCCCTCTTTTTACTAATTTTGCTATTACTAGGGAGGACACTCCCATCCTGTCAGCTCAGCCTCCTGTCTTAAATCCCACCTTCTATAAGCAGCTTTTCCCTATTGCCCTTAATGCTAACGTCTTCCCCCTGTTGATTAACACCAAATTATCTCGCAGACAGCTCGTTGGTACTCAGTTTGTACTCCCTCATTAGGGAGCTCCCTGAGAACACAGACTGACTGTTTAAAAAAAAAAGTCTTTCCCTTTCTTTTTCCCCAGTGCTTGGAGCATAGAGAGTAAATGCTCGCGACCGGGCTAGAAAGGAAATGCATGAAGTAAAGCACAAGCGATTATTAAACCCCACCACGTGTCATTTCACAAGCTGAGACGATCCAAGCCTTGCAAGAGCCATTTTAAATAGCATCGCAGGGAGAACCCAGGAGAGCCCAGGATGCTACTTTCAGCAATGAGGGGCCTGAAAGGCGGCAATCCACATGTTCCTCGGGTCGGGGGATTAGAAGTCCCCCTCCCCGCCACGAAAAAGTCTCGCCAAAGGTAAATCCAGGTGCTCGGGCCTAACGTGGGGAGAGGAGGAGGGGCTAGGAAGAAAAAGCATCTTGGGATGTTTTCAAGTCTCCCGGCCGTGAAACATCCGCCCTCTAAGCCCGGCCCCGGGGTCCTGGCCAATGCCTCCCGGACAAGGCTGTGGGAGACTCACCGAGGGGAGGGTCTCGAGGGTTCACCGTCAGACTCAACGCCGCCATCTCCGTCCGTCAGTCCGTCAGGCCTCTAGAGAAGGACGCGTGGGCAACTGGAAGAGGAGACGCGTCCGCGCCGCCGTCGCCAAGGCTCCTCCTGCCAGCTCAGCGGGACACACCCAGCTTCACCTCCCCGCTCTCCACCCCCGTCTGCTAAACTTCCGGTGCAGAAGCCAAACGGCCTCGGGCACTTCCGGGACAGCTTTTGCCGCGTCGCAGGGTCCTTCTCCGAAAGAGGCACCTTGGAAGGCGGAGGACGCGTGTAGGCGTTCCTTCTCTCCCTTCCTCGGGCGCCCTCGATCTTGTCCGCTCCAGCCTTGATCATCTCGCCTCATCCTGCCCTGCAGTCTTCGGCTTCTCCGTCCCCTTCCCTGCTGCCTCCTCATCCTCATTGAGTGTATTGCCGGCATTCGTATGGCGCTTTAAGGTGTGCAAAACGCTTCACAAATGTCTCTTTTCTGCCGCCCCGCGACCCTGACACCTGGGAGTTACGTGCTGTGATTATAACCATTTTACAGATGAGGAAACCTGGGCGGCCGAGCTTAAGTGGTTATTAACCATGGCGAGCATTTTAATAGCTGTAGGTTTTGCAAAGCAGTTTACATATGTTAACTCGTTTGATCCTCAAAACAAACCCGTTATTCTTATTATTATTATGCTCATCTGCCCGAGCTGGAGAGGGAAAGATTTAATGACTCGCCCAGTCACCCAGCTAATAAAAGTCTGACAGAACTCGTAAGAGGTAGAATTGGAACTCAAGTCTTCCTGACTACCAGGCCAGCACTAGCTGCCTCTTCTGTGGACCCTTCTAGCCCCTCCTGCTGCTACCATGTCTTTCTTTCTGTGCTGCCTTTCATAGCCAGACTAGAAGAAAAGCTACTTCCACTTCTCAGCTCCTAGCAATGACGTCACTGAAACCTCACTCTCCAAAATGACAAATGACCAACCCCTCAATTGCTAAGAGCCAAAGGCTTTCTTCTCTCCTCCTCCCGCCCTCCTTCCTTCTCAAGGATGCTGCCGTCTGCCCCTCGCCTAGGCTAGGTGTCATCCTCCTCTCACTCTTCACCAGCCCTGCCCAGATCCAATCAGTTGTGAAAACGTTTGTCCCTGCTCTCCTACACTCCCCCTCCCCTCCTGATACTACCACTGCCCTGGTGCAGACCCGTGATCACTGCCTCACGCCTGTGCAGCTTGGTCTGATTCCACTCTCTTTACTCCAGGCCGTTCTCCAATTAGCTGTTAAACCGATCTTCCTAAACTTTATCCGATTATGTCATTCTCCTGCCCTCCCACCCCCATTCAGTCAACTCCAATGGCTCCCAATTGTCTCCAGGATCAAATATACAATCCTGCTTGGCTTATAAAGCCCTCCTTAACTGGGCCCTTCCTACCTTTACACCCGTCTTACATTCTACACTCCTCTGTGATCCAGTGTCATTGGGTGTTCCTCGAACAAGACATTCCATTTCACAACTCGAAACATTTTCACTGGCTCTCCCCCATGCCTTAACCTTCTCCTTCCTCATCTCTGCCTTTTAGCTTCCCTGGCTTCTCAAGG
>CM053626.1:238679894-238698884 GCA_028646595.1 Phalanger gymnotis | reverse complement strand
GGGGGGAGGAAATGGGGAGAAAATTTGTAATTCAAACGCCTGTGAAAATCAATGCTGAAAACCAAACATGTCAAAAATAAATTAAAATAAAAATAAATTAAAAAAAAAAGTTCGTAACTGAAAGAGACGCTAAGTTTCAATTACAGATTAGTGAAAATAAAGTTGCAATTTCCCTTCCAAGTTCAGACTTCGTGAAATTTATCCATGGACCTCTAAGAGAACTGTAGATCCCAGGCTAAGAACTCCCATTTTAAAAATAGGTGGATACAAATACTTTTTCCTAAGAGCTTCTCCTTTGGTGTAAAACAGGGAAACACTAGCCCTCAACTTTGGGACTTTAGTTAGGACTTCACAGGACAAATGATGAGTTTAGCTATAAAAAATGCTTGTGTCCAACTGCAAAACTCCCAAAAGCCCCAAGATGGCAATGCTACCCAATGTGGCACTGTGTCCTTGAATTTATTTTGTTTTTCTTTCTACTTTAGTTACACTATTCAAATATTACATTTTTTATTACTTGTTGTATTTAACTGTTTTAGGTTTCCTCCTTTTAAGTTGAAGAATGTATGGAAAATTTTATACTTGTCTGAAGAAAACTTCTCATGTCCTTCTTTTTAAACCTACGTGGCTTTCAACCTACTTTTGAAAATGAGGATTGATTGCCCTCAGAAGAAAAAAATGTTCCCTGTCCCTACTTTAACTTTACACATCTGTAAAAAGATGAATGAGTAAAGATCTATATCACGATTGTTCAATTTAACTACAGATTCCATTTACACTATATTCCTAATTTGAGACTACCCTTCTAACCAAATTCAGGAGGGATCATGCTAAGTCAAAGATGTTCAAGTAACCAAAAGGAGATCAAAACAATAACAAGGAATTGGCAAATAGTAATAGGGTCTTTTTCTATTTTAAAATAGTACCCAGAACACAAGAGTGTTTTAGACTAACCTACAAACTAATCTACATGTTCAAAGTTGAAAAATATATACTTGGTTAGAAACACCAAGCCTAATTTCAATACAGCATCCCAATTCAAAACTTCTCATATTATGACCACTAAAATGCTCTATGAAAATCTGGGAAGATTTATATGAAATGATGCAAAGTGAAGTGAGCAGAACCAGAAGAACATTCTACACAGTAACAGCAATATTGTAATGATGATCAACTGTGAAAGATTTAGCTACTCTAATCAATACAATGATCCAAGACGATTAATTCAAAAGTATGCATGATGAAAAACGCCATTGAGACAACTGATGAACTAAGTGCAGATTGAAGCATATTTTTTTCAGTTTTTCTTTTTTTTTTCTTTTTCTGCAACATTGCTAATACGGAAACATGTTTTCAATGTCTTCACATGTATAACTAACATATTGCTTGCCTTCTCAATGAGTGGGAGAGGGGTTGGAAAGGAGGGAATTTGGGACTCAAAATCTGTAAAAATTAACACTAAAAATAAATAAAAGTTTTTAGAAATGAAATGCTTCATAAAAATGTTTCTACATGATTAAAAACTTTACCTCATGAGTTCAAAAATATTATCACAATGAAAATTCACTTTTCTGATGTGTAGAATTCCAAGTTGAATGATTAAGATAATAATTGTTAAATACAGTAAGTACTATAGTTTTAAACTATATATATTTTTTTTAACAAAGAACAGCTACTTTTGTTGAGATTCTTATTATCATTTAATGTGGCCGTGTATATGTATATAGCAGCATAATGAGAATCAAAAGACCAAGATTATACATCTTGCAACTAACAAGCTAGCTATGCAACCCTGCCTATATCACATAACCTCCTTGGCCATGTTTTACCATTTATAAAATAAAGATTACAGATTAAATGACCTTGAAGGTCCTATCAAGCTTTAAGCTTCAATGATTTTTTACAATTCTATGAATGCAAGCCAGTACAATGAAATATGTTCCTTCAAAGACTATATGTGTATATAAGCCTGGAGGAGTCGTCAATCCTATTTTATAGGAAAAGTGACTTAACTCTGGTACCTTGGCTGTAGCTGTCATATTTTCTATTTTTACAAACCACTGCTTGCTAGGGCGAATAATCACTGGTTTCTTTGTCCTCCAATCATAGGGATAACTATGTGTAAATTTCTCCTCCTTTAGCAAATTCTTTGAAGATTTAAGCATGTTTATCACTAATAAAAAAAAAAGAAAATTACGAGTTAGATATAAGAAGGTACACAGCATTCTAAAACCTCCTAAGCACAATCTCAACACTATTAAGCAGTGTAAAATCTGGTCTAGTAGTTGCTACCACCAAAGACACCCACTACCCTGGTACAAAAATCAGAGTTTGTAGAATCTCCGATAGAAAAGGGGCCAATCTTTCAGAAAAGAGTGAAAAGTCTGGGCAGATAACAGGTTTAACAACTATTACTACACATAATGGCATCTGCCTCTTCAGTTGAAAGCAAAGGTAAAGGTTGAGTGGCTACATAGATCCATAAGAAACAGAGCCATTCCACAGTATCAATCTAGAAAGTCTTTTGGAACTCTAGAAACACCCAAGTTTATTCTTCTCTTGGTTTAAGGAGAGTGGTTTCATCACTAAATCTACTCTTCCACAAATCTATCAAGCCGTGCAGCTGGTTGAAACATTGCTACTAAGCAGACTCAATTAAAAACACAAAGAAGTATACCATTTGGCAAAATAAAATAAGCCACTTAAGAGCTTTGCTTTCTTCAGGGAAGAGTCACCCTGAGTTAAAAAACTGTAAAGACCAGGGGAAAACAGACACAGATGTTACTTGCTCCTGCTACCCACAAAATGTTCTTGGATGACAAGCAGGAAACACTGACCAGTATCAGACCCTTCCTCAAGGATGTTCTTGTTCTCAAGTTCATTTCCTGCAGCTTCTGTGAAATTCCCAAGTTCATCCACCAAACAATCCTAGGAGGTATATTTTAGTCAATTAGAACAAAGAGTTAAGAGACATCATCTTTTTGAGACATCTAACAAAGAATAGACAATGAGATCTGATAATTATGAATTCCTGCTCTATAATGAAAACTTGGATAAATTTTAGTTCTAATAACACAACTTTAAATTCCTCTGTTTAAAAAACATCTAGAGTACTAAGGCATCTACCTGAAGTTTAATAACAAAAGCTATCAAAGTGTGTGAATTCAAACAAAATGTCAGAACCAAGTTTATTTTATGAAATGAGGGATAAGAGATAACTTTAAAAGTCCTTTTAGGTGACAGTCTGAAATTCTGATATAAATTAAGACTCAACTAAGACAAAATTCATAGTAATTTAGACAGGTATTAGACTAAGGTTTGCTTTAAAAAAATTTTTCTAAATACAAAATTAGAAAAGGAATACTTTTCCTACTTAAGCAATAAACATGTAAAACACTTAAAACCATCTCCATTCTAAAAGGCACTAACTGGAAGTGCCCTTTAAGTATTAAAATAGCTGAGAGAACGTCTCTTCTTAAAATGATTTTGTTAACTATTAGTCTATTTATAATACCTGGGAAGTAATGCAACTATATTCCTTCTCAAATATTCATTCCTTTTTATCATCTTCTTAATTACTGAAACTGAGTTAAAGGCAACTGGTATTCTTGAAAGAGCACTTATTCTTGGACCAGAGGACCTAGATTCAAACTCTGCCTCTGACACTCCCTATATGCCGTAGAACAATTCACTTAACCCCTCCAGGCCTGTTTCCTTATCTGTCAGAGGTTAGACTAGATGGTTTGTGATGTTGCTTCCAGCTGCAGATCTATAACCCTGTGTCCTTTCTCAATTAGCCCCCAAAAGCAAGGTTTTACTATACAATTTCAAATTGAACAAATCTTAATTTTTAGATTTCACAAAATCATAGACTTAGAGCTAGAAAAAATTGTACGTCATCTTGTTCCTCTCTCCTATCTTACAGATTCAAAAAATGAGAACCAAAGAAGGGAAGTACAAGTGATAAATGAAAGGGCTGGAAGCGGATGAAAAAGAATGGAATAAACTACAACATAAGGTATCAGAATCAATTATGTTAATTCGATAAAAGCAATAAGTAGCTATTCTTCCTCACCCCTCCCTCTTCAAAAAAAGTGAGCAAGAAATGCTACCATGGGCAGCTTGTGTATGGAAGCCAAACTGTAATCTTCCATCCCATGGGCCGGGGCTACATGCACCAAGCCTGTGCCTTTCGACAAAGTCACATGATGAGCAGGTAAGAGTGGGGAGACTCTGTCAGCAATGGTAGGATGAGCACAAGAACCACTGTCCATATCAGCTCCTGAAAGGAAAAGAAAAAAACCATTAAAAAAAATGTATATTCAGATCTTCTTTTGATTCTTTCTTACTAGTAGATCCGATCCTAAGCTCTTTGAGAGCAGTTCTGGTCATACTTACATCCTCATTGCCTGGCACAGTACATGGAAGACACTTAATACATGTTTGTTGCATTGCATATTGCTATGTTAATAACTTTCCTGATATATTAATTACATAAGCATTTAAGAAAGGTACACCAACTTGGTTCAATATGGCCTGGCCCTTACTCAAAGACCTGTGAAAAGATATGGTACCTATCAAAGATATGATACCTATCCTCTCGGAAACTAACTCAAAAGATTAGGTCCATAACCCAACAACATGAGCTTTCCTAATTAACTCTAATGCCTGAATTTATATAAATATTTTTAAAGTTGCTTGTATCTGCTACTTGTACCACTTCCTGGGTTAACAGATTCTGTAAGCCCATCCCTGATGTTCAAAACATTACTTTATAAAACGAAACCTTTAAAAATCAGGGTGAATGATAGGGGTGAAGAAGAAGAAAGGATATTTTTAATGACTCAGTTCAACAAGATTTGGCAAGTCTATCCCATAAACTTTAAAAATTTTCCAAAACCGATGTTTTTTATTTCTTTTCACCCACCTTCACATCCCTTCATGATTTCAGCTGTCTTTTTACTCTCTTTAGCCTCACTGTGCCTTTACTGAGGCACAATTGACCAAAGGTATCACTCTGTCTTCCAGAGCTAAATACAGCCCTCAACACTCCAAGTGTGGTCCAAATCGGATTAAAATAGAGTTCCGATCTGATTTTAATGTGTTGCTGTATTAATAAAGTATATATGTATATACATATATATGTATGCAGATATATACACACATCATATATAATTGTACATATATAAATTATATGTGCATGTGCGTGTGTGTAGACACACAGTCAATAGGGATCCTTATATACAATTTAGTGGCCCCTGTTTTTATAGGTATTTGACACCATTGCAGCAAATGGAATTGTAGAAATAATACAGATAGTAATTGCACATGATTTTAAGCACTTTGGGGAATGAGACTGTTGCCAAGGACATGAGGGCATCCGACCCTTTTCTCTCCCCATGCCAGCAGGGCCATCAATTGACCCCACTGGAGGCAGCCTATTCCCTTTCCTTCCTCTTTGCCAGTGATGTCTGACAGAGTGTGAATGAGATGGAAGTTAACAACTCCATGCCCTCTGATGAGATGAAGGCCTTACCATGTGTTCTGTCACTGTTTCCTAAGGTCCTCCACACCTTACCATTTACCCTGACTACTCTGAACACTGCCAACTTAACTACTTAAATAACCTAAAGACCTCTGTGGTCTGCTATTTGCTCCTCTACTTAACTCCTTAGGACATCCAGGTCATTCTATCTACTTCGCAAATGAACTGTCTTTTATGTTTTATCTCTTCCAAGTAGAGTGTGAGGTCTTTGAGAGCAGGATCTGTCTAGTTTTTTATATTTGTAACCCCAGACCCTTAGCACAGTGCTTGGCACATAGTAAGTACTTACATGCTCATTTATTCATTCACTCACATTGGGTTGGTAGCTTTAGTCAACAGGCTGTAATGATTGATAGTTCATTTTTCTAAGGAATGGCTCAGTACCTTTCATTTCACAAGAATAGTTTGAATTATTTTTCCCTGAATTATCTTTTATCTGAATACACTGAATTTCAGCTGACACTCTCTTCACACTCCATATATACAAATTCTCAAGACGACACTCAACACAAGTGTTTCAATATCTTCCCCTTTAAGTTAGTTCAGTTGGCTTGGCATTTCACTAGCTATGGATGCCCTTTTCCAGACAAGTGATGGATACATGACCCACAATTTGTTCATCCAATTAAGTGCTTGTTTACATTCACCTCTTACTTTACTTTCCCTAAACTATTTCCTGATGTATATCAAAATACATCCCACAACCCTGTGTCAAACCACTTTTAAAAATTCTTGTTAATCCAAGACAAAAGCTTCTGAACATCAACAAATTAAGTTTGTCAGTTCCCCTTGCTCAGATACTTATTTACTCCCTCAAATAATCTAGTCAAGCAAGATTTTTCTTTTACCAGAATCACACTGACTTTCCTCACAGAGATTATATTTGTTGAAGACAGTTACTCATATTGTTTCTACCACTTTTCAAGCTAAGGAAGTGAGATCCCCTCCTTTGTCCTTTCGAAAACTTCCCTGAATTAATTTGATGGATCAGACTCATGCTAGCAATGCAACAATACTCTTTCTGCACAGTGGTTGTTCAGAACTAAGCCTTACATTTAGGTCAATACACCTATAATTTTATTACTGAGTTTCTTCAAACACTTGGGTTAATGACATCGAGTTTGTGATTCATTTATAACTATTTTATTGATAAAGGGAAACACAACTACTTCTTTCTTTTCTGTAATTTTTTTTTAAACTTAAAATACAAAATGAGAAAAAACAGTGGTATGTACATAGCAGAACGTAAGAGAAGGTTCATTATAAAACAATAAATTTCCATTTCAAGAAAACCTAAATAATAAATGCTATACACTGTTTTCAAAACTGCCCAGCTTTTCTCTGCTTTAAACTTTTCCCTCCCTTCCTCCCACCTTAGAGAAGGCTACAATTAAGCACAGATATATGTACATATACAAAGATACATATACACAGATTATCTATAAACATACACATAAGTACACATATACACTCATACACAATATGTACAATGATGCTTATTTCCTCCTCTCATCTCCTTCTCTGAAGGTAGAAAGCATCTTCCTTCCTAAGTCCAAGTCTTTCATGTTTTTCTAAATCAACCTGCTCATCATTTCCTACACCACAGCAGTGTTCCAGGAAGCACAACTTCTAAAAAAGGAATTCCTGTGAATATCTTCTTCAGAGAAGAGGGAAGCCAAGATATCGTGGAGGCTTCTCACTTTACCGAAATTACTTATTTTAAAATGATAATCATGAAATCTCAATGAATTTCTAAATGACTTTCTGCTTTTCATATAAAGTACACATTTTTTGTACTGCCCTTCATATATTTAAAAAATACCAGATTATTGGTTGTCCTCAAATTCTTTTATTAATAATTAATTTCAAAGAATCTGACGTCATATTTAGTGACTCACATAGTTACTTTAGTTGAACAAATTTTTCATCTTTCTTTTTTCTGAAGATGTCATATCTTCTAGTCTAGTCCCTTTCATTTTTTCAGTTATTCACATATGATTTTTGTTTGAGACTAGGTTTTTTTAAATGCATGACACACATTTTTTCTAGTCTTCTAAAAGAGTTACTATTCAGCAATCTTTGGAGGTTATTCGGTATTATTTATATTTTATACACTTTACAAGATCACCAACTCTTTAGATCCTCTGAGCTGAAACTTCCAAATTACAGTTTGGTTGAAGATGCTTTTGGTATGCTTTCTAGAACTCATCCATTTTCTTCACAATCAAAATTCTGACTCTCTAAACTGTAATTTCTTCCTAAAAGCATAAAACAAGTTTTCAGCAGTGTGTGTATGTAAAAATTCAGCAGTGTGTGTATACACACGTGTATATATTATATATGGATATTTTAAGAAACTCCATCAGTTATGTAAATAGGCATATAATTTTTATTTTATTAATATTTCTATATTTTACATATGTCTAATGTATGTTCTTTTTAACTATCGCTCCCTCCTGTTAGAAGCCAAGCTCCTACAAGAGAAAGATAAAGTCTACTCTTTTTGAAAAATAGGAAGCAAAGCAATACACTGAAATCAATATTTTATGCAACTGGTAAATATGATGTTCCAATTATTTATTAATCTTTACCTAAAAATGTTGAAATAACCTCAAATTCTGTTCCCAAAACAGCAGCTATAGATGATACTTTTTCATCAGCCAGTATATAAAATTCTCCAGAGTTGGTACATTTGACGATGGAATAACTAGAGTGAAATATTAGAAGTTTATTAATAGTAATAAAACAAGAAGTCACTGATATGACTATGCTTATCATACTAGAACTAACTTAAAGAGGAATTCTTAAAATGACTCTAGACAAGATATTACCTCCTAATCTTTCCCTAATATACCTAACATTTGCATTGTTGCCTAGCTTGTCAGGAGAAAGCCCCAGCCTCAGAGCCAGGAAAATTAGGACTCAAGCTTGGCTCTGACACATATGTAACCCCAGGAAATCACTTAACCCCTCAGTGCTCCAGGCCAGAGGTGTCAAACTCCAAGAGAAGCAGCAGCCACCATTCAGTACATAAGAATCCCTGTGGGCCACTTACTGACTTGGTTTTAAAATGTAAAGTTACCCATGTTTTCTTGTATTTTTATTTTGTTAAACATTTGCCAATTGCATTGTAATCTAGATGGAGCACCCTGGGGAGGCTTGTGGGGCATCATAAGGCTTGGGGCTATATGTCTGACACCTGTGCTCTAGGCAAATCCTTCCAGAATCAGAGGGGAATTCCAGAATTGCAGGAGAAGCATTGACCTACACTGGGAAGAGGCAGGCTGCTTCAAAGGACAGTTTCCTATAACTAATGAAATCACAGACCCAGGTCTTTTCCCTATCCTTTCCTAATAGCAATTTCAAAGGAAATAGCTAAGAAGAAAGCTTACAACATTGTAAGAAACTAGATCAATCTAATCAATTCTGTGTTGTCACTAGGACAGACTCCACTAGCTTTTAAGATTTTAGACATTCAATGTGTTTCCACCATATAAGGATAAAACAAAGAATTCTAACACATACTTAGATTCTGGCATATAGCAGACAGCCTGATTGGCAGGAATAGTCCAAGGCTGTGTGGTCCAGATTATTACACTAACAGGCGAAGAGCTATCTGTAGGAGAGATAGAAATGTGTTGTGAGTGGCCTAATAAACAGTATACAATATCCCTACTGTATGTAGGGGTACCATGCTGGGCACTTGGAGGGTTGGAAGAAGGAAAAGAGGAGAAAGAAAACTGGGAAATAGGACAGTCCCTGCCCCAATCAAAGATATAAAAGATATATAAGATATATACATTTATACAAATGAATCTAGAAAGTACAAGCATATGAATCAAATATAAAATGTTTAAGATTTCAGTTCCAGATGACAGAAAGAATAAAGATAATATTTAAACAAGGTCTTAAAGATGGGTAAGATTTCAAATGAAAGAGTTGTGGGGGCGGGGGGAGAAAGGTATTCTAGGCATATGGAAAAGCATTAATTTAAAAAAGGGAACAAAGGCAAGAAAAATCACAGGCTAACATCCCAATGCCATATCTGTAACAGAAGAGCTACAATAGATCTTACCTAAGACAGAGGCCAGCAGGGGAGGGGGTTTCAAGAGTGGGAACTTGACATAAACAGAGTGACTGACATGCTCAGGATTATACTCAAGTTCAGCTTCAGCCAATGCAGTCCTAAAATTTTTTAAAACATCAAGTTAACCAATGAATGCTTTGAACTCTCTCAAAAACTATCCCCTTTCACTGCGCACCGATTAAACATACCTTGCTGAAGGAGACCAAAATACAGGTTTATAAGCTCTATATATCAAATCCTGTAGAAGATAAAATTACATTAAAACAGTATTTTTGTGACACACACTTTAAAATGTTTAAAAATTATTCAAATAAAAATACCTTAGCATACATTTGATAGAACATTTTTAATTGTTGGGCCTCATACTTTCCATCAAATGTGTAGTAGCAATTATCCCAGTCCGCCATTACACCCCAACGAATAAATGCAGACTTCTGCTTTTCAATAGCTGCTTCTGCAAATGCTCTGGCTGAAAAAGATAATTGATTCTTAAAAATAATTTCAATCAAGTTGTTAAAACCTATGTTCAGTACGTGTCCTCCAAAATGTCAAAGATTACATACTGTCAGCATACATGTTAGTACAGATCTGATTCATAAACCAGCGCTATGACACTGAAATCACAGAGAGGCCGCTAAACATTTAGCAAAGGAAAGCAGGTTACAGGGGAAGATAAATAATTTCTACAGTGTATTTCCCTTCCTTGTTATGGTTTCTTGTTAGTTTGTACAAACCGGTAGCATTTATTACCCATTTCAATATACATAATGAAAGAAATAAGATAACCGATCTAATCTCATATCTTTGAAAAGGACTATTCTATGCAAGAAAAAAATCATAATACACAATCAATAACTGTATAATTTTATGGGAGTTTTTTTTTCTTTACTCCCCACATAAGCAAGAGATTTCATCCATTCTCTCAGATGGGAAAAAGGAGAATGTGAAAGAGTTTAAGTTAAAATGCTAAGCTTGCTTCTAGTTTACAGAACCACAAATAAAACTACTGGTTGAAATACCAAGTTCATACAATTAGAAGACAGGGCTAAGTGTGAACACAGATATACAGGTTTTTAAATTCCTTCTTTCAATATCCAACAGTTAGAGATCCTCATCAGATCCAAAAGCTCTAATTCAATAAGCCCACGCTTCCTGGAAAACAACACATTTTACAAAAAAGCAATTTTTTGAGGTAGAAAAAGTTTATTTGGGAGATTTCACTGTACTACAGATGAGATTATTTTAAAAATAAGGCCCAGAAATGTCTAGAAAATTCACTTTCAGACTATTGTACATGGTCAGTTCTGGGATAACCGTTGTTTTGAAAATGCTAATTTGTTCCAACATAATTGATATACTGGGGAATAATTTGAGCATAATGTGGATTATTAGTTTGCTTATGCTCAAATTTCATCAGTTAGAATGCAGAAAAGTACACCACTTCACCATAACTCACAAGTTGAAAATCTTCCTACAACTACTTCCAACAAGCAAACTTCAGGTCTTTCTCAAAATGAAATCCCATATCTATTGTGTATCTTCTGGGGTGGTAAAAAGCTATAGGGAAAGGAAGGCTGGTCTGCACCCAAAATGGTTGCCCCATCCCAAAGTTGTGGCTAAGGCAGATGTCTCAAAGTTGTCAACTGTACCAGGAGAACTGGGACACAAGGCCAAGCTGTGGCCCAAAGTCACAGACACAGCTACTATTAAATGCAGTACTTACAGATTTCTTAATGATTTAACATGTCTAAATTTGTGCTGCTCTTTTTGTTAGGTTCCTATCTTTTTTTAATGTATTGCTAAAAAAGATTATTTTTCCCATCAGCTCTGTGATTTTTACTGTGTAGCAGGGATTTATTAGAAATGCATATATCTTTTTATAGAACTGATTGTATTTTCAAACATGATCAATGTGTGAGATTTGTTTTGCTGAACTTTTTCATCTTTTTTTAAGCTCTATTACATTGGATAGTTGGCTAGGTAAAGGAGTAGAGAGGGATAAATTTATATATTAAGGTGATATAAAATAGAAAACATGAATAAAAATGGGGTAAAAAAAATTTTTTAACTTGAAAGTAGTGAGTTTGCCATTATTTAAAATCATAAAACACAGAAAATTTACCTGTCTTTCTAATTTCCATCGGTGAAAGATTCTGAGCTTTCTCTCCAGCTGCTGAAAGTGCTTTTAATTCAATGGGCAATCCATGACAATCCCAACCTGGCACGAAGTGCACCTTTGAACCTCTCATCATTTGGAATCGATTAGTTATATCTTTCAAGATCTATTAAAAAAATTACAAGCTCCACTTAAATGTATCTAATGCTCAAATCTTTAAATATATGGACACGTTATCATATAAATACGAAAATAAGTTCATATATCAATACTTCAAATAGCTATGATTTTATCCACCACGTGGGAACTCCCTCTACAATGTAGACATAAAGCTACTTCACGTTACAGCTTATACAGTTAGGGGAATACATAGACCAATTAGATGGTCCAGTGGATAGAGTGCTGGGCCTAGAATCAAGACGACGTGAGTTCAAATCCAGCTTCAGATGTATTATGAGCTACATGACCCTGGACAAGTCACTTTACCTGTTTGCCTCAGTTTCTTCAAGTGTAAAAATAGGGATAATTATAGCACCTATCTTGCAGGGCTGTTGTGAGGATCAAATGAGATGTTTGTAAAGTGCTTAGCACATGGTAGACATTCTATAAATGCTTATTCCCTTCCCCACCTCCCTCTAAGAGAAGGTTTAAAGAGTAATAACTCGCTGGTCTATACCTCACATTGTGCTCCACTGGTCCAGCCTTCAAGACCTCAAGACCAGCTTCGTTCCATGATGTAACAAAGAAATGTTTATTTGATACAAACAGTGAAAATATGTGATTTTACTGGTAACAAGAAGTGAAGAAATGTGGAAATAGGTGATTTTAAAAAATTAATAGACAAATGAAATGATGCAGAGTGAAGTAAGCAGAATCAAAACAATTTATACTATACCATCAACATTATAAAAATGAACACTGTTAGGGACTTTATAGAAATTGATGAAAAATGAAATGAGTAGACCAGAAGAATAATTTATACTCTAATCGATACAATGACCATTCATGAATCGAGAGCAGAGTGTCAAACATTCAACTGCCCAGTGGCATTCTGCCTACTACACTCCCTCAGTGAGGCCAGAACCAGATTAAAATATAATTTCTACATGATCTTAATGTGTTGATACACTAATAAAAAAAGAAATATATAAACATGTGTTTTTCTAAGTCAATATGGATCTTTACAATGCATGTGGTTGAATGACCCCCTCTTTCTATTTGAGTTTGGCATCATGATTCTAGAGGACCAATGATGAAACATGCTATTCATTAGAAAGAAATGACAGATTTAGGGTACAGAATGATACATATATACTTTTGTATACAGTCGCTTATGGAATTTTTTTCTTTAGCTATGCATATGTATTTATTGGGGCAGGGGAAAAGGGCAGGGAGGTAGGAAAGCAATCAAGGTTAAGTAACTTGCCCTGGATCACATGGTTAGTAAGTGTATAAAGCCACATTTGAACTTAGGTCCTCTTGACTCCAGGGCCAGTGCTCTATCCACTGCACCACCTAGCTGCCCAGTTTATATTTACTTTTTAAAATTTGGGTTTTTTCCCAGTGGTATAGGGGAGAGAAAAGAGATTTCTGTTAATTTTTTCAAAATAAAGAGAAGGAGGGGCCCCCCACATACGTGAAATATATGAGCTCTTAGATGATGTCACTGCTTTATTAGTTTTACTTAACTGTTTTGCTCGGTTATAAGAGATCTTTTGTGAAATGGGAGAAATACGTAGTGTAAAAACTAAACATATTAATAAAACTTTAAAAAAAAATAAAAAGCCCAAAAACCCCAACGGTCCTACTCATGGCTTATGAAAAGTTTCCAGCTCTGACTTTGGTAAGCTGGACTTAATTTGCATTCAATTAGCATTCAAGGATGCTATTAGGATGCAATATCTGCCGAGTTCTACGGAAAGAAGAGCTGTTCCTCTTTCAGGTCTATTGGATTTCTTGTTGTCCAGAAGCATGTACACATTCCATGTACCAATGGTGAATGGAATCATCTTCAGATAAGTTTTTGTATTTTTTTTTTGTGTTTTGACCACAGGGTAGGGTCCCTGCCTGCCTCAGGAAGCAGGCCAGGGTTACGTTAGGCGAAACAGACAATTTTTAGGGCACCTTTTCTAAGCCCTTCCTCACACCAGGAGGTTAGCAGTGCAGAGCTTAAAAAAGGCTACTTAAACACTCTGCCAACCCTGCTTTATCACTGCTGCTTCGGCCCAGTGAGAAGACGACCCCTATGGCCTGGGCAGCTCCTAGTGGTTGTCACTTGTCTATCACCATAGGACTGTGAGAAGTAAAATAATGAAATAGTAAATGGTAAAAGGGTATGGGTGATGTCTTTTGACTCAAGCATAAAATGGATTAAGTGGGGCAGAGTTGCACAAAGTTACCAGCCTTACTCTCTTTCAGAGTCACTGAAGTCCAGTGACAAGACAAAAGTCAAGATGACTGGCAATGGCTCAAGATGCAGCAGACAACCTTGATGTCTTCGATGTCTGACCAAGCTCTAAGTGCTCCATGGTGACTGCTTCCACCACTTTCACGGTTCATTGGAACAAGTTGTTCACAACTAACTATTCTGCTGGGGAAGTCCTCATATGCTTGTCATGTAGACACTCACCTAACTCAGTGCTGAGTCTGAGGTTTGCTGGCTAACCCCTTTAGCCCATCTGCTGAGATGGTTTTACTGGGGTGTGGCTGCTGAGCATGCTATAGATTCTTGGAGCCAAAGATGAGCTGGGCGGCAGTTGGGACACCAAAGGTGGAAAGCAGCCCTAGGCTACGCAGCCCACACACCAAAGGTACTAATCTTCCCTGAACACCCTGTACAACCCAGAATGTGATTTAAGGGTTGGTCTAAGCCTAATTTCTGCTAGACTATTTTCCAGTTTTCCTGGAAATTTTTATCAAATAGAGACTTCTTTCCTAAGTAATTTATGCTTTCTGGTTTACTGAACACCGGGTTAGTGAGTTCCACTATTTCTCATTTACCCACATCTATAATGTCTCTTTGATCTACTGCTATAATTTTTAACCAATGCCAAATGGCTTTGATGACTGCTGCTTTATAGAATAGTCTGAGGTATGGAAGTGCTATTCCTCTTTGATTTCCTCTTCATATTCTACACTGTTTTGTTTCTCCAAATGAATTTTGTTATTATTTTATCAAGTTCTGTAAAGTATTCCTTTGATAGTTTGATTGGTATAATGCTAAAAATGTAAACTAACATCTTCTATCACTCAGATACCTTTCCCCACTATCAATTCCTTCTCTGTCTCACCTATAGAGGATATATGCACAAGTGATAACCCATCCTATCCTCTTAATTAGCCCTGCCCCCCCTATTATTAGAATGAGGGATTTCTAGTTAAAGCATTTATTAAACACTTACTATGTGCCAGGCATTGTGATAAGTCCTGGGAATACAAATACAAGCAAAAGGAAAGCTAGCCAGGACCCTCAAGAGGTCTACATTCTAATGGGGTGGTGGATAATAATCCATTATAAAGGAGCTGAAGGCAGGGTGGGGAGAAATGGAGGAAGGTACCATGAGAAATTCTGAGGGGTTAAGAGCTGAAGCAGGTTAGAAGTGAGTACAGTTATCAGGGGTACTTCCTCAAATGGAGGATTCAGGGAGGAATTCATTAAGTGGAAGAGGAGACAACAGGGAAGGAGGTGTCTCTAATATAGGAATGTAACTGGAGTGGTGGTGGAAAAGTCCTAAGAGTCAGTAATTCACTCATCTTATTTCTACCTTCTCATCAAAACTTTTAATCTCTTCCTGTTTACTGGCTGCTTTCCTCCTTCATACAAAGAAACTCTCACTTGATCCATTCATCCTTGTTACCCATCATCCTGTATTATCTTTTCATGGCTCTTGACTTGAGGAAGTCATCTATAACTGGTTTCTTCCACTTCTCTTCTCAGATCTGGCTTCAGACATCATCATTTCACCTAAACTGCTCTCTCCAAAGTTCTTCATTGCCAAATCCAACAGCCTTTTCTCAACACTCATTCTCTTTGACCTCTTTGCAGCCAATGTTGATCACTCTCTCCTCCTTGATACTTTTTTCTCCCTAGGTTTTCAAGACATCCTCTTTCCTGGTTTTCCTCCTACCTATCTGACTACTCTTTCTCAGTTTTGTTTTGTTTTTTTTTTTTTTCTGCTGGATCCTCATCCAGATCATTCCCTCTAACTTTAGGTGTCCTCTACGGTTCTTTCCTGGGCCGCCTTCTGATTCAAGTCACTAGGTGATCTCATCAGTTGCCCCAGATTTAATTAGCATCTCTATGTTGATCTCAACTTTACCTATTTTTCCCTAACTTATCTGCTGACTTGTGGTCTCAAATTTCCAACTGCTTTCAGATACCTCAAAATGGGAGCATAGGTCCAGGCCCTACATCTATCCTCTATTATCCTCATTACATAATTTTAACAAAAAATTGTAGTGAGAACATAGTAATGTATGACACTGACCACAATGACCTGAATATAAGGTGTAATTTTTAACAGTTGTGTCTTTTAAAAACACAGCTCACCTTATATTCTTAGAAGTGAAACCCTGAGAGTCATGGTGTCATGAGCCCCTGGCACAAGCAAGTGCAGCATCCCTTTGTGATAGTTGCTGAAAAGGAAATCAGTTAGTATTGGTTACTTTGATTTATTTTTAATTTGATTAAAGGACTAAGCTCCCTTCTCCAGGAAAAACTAGTCCTAAACTAAGCCAGACTAACTTACGTAGTCTCTTTAAGTTTAGGTTACCTATAGATTTAGTGAACAGATTGATAAAACTTTATCACTGAGTAGCACATAATTTAGAGGAATAAAATAATCATAGGATTATAAGGCTTTTTTAAAGGCTGAATTCCTCCTTCCAGTAGCTACAGAAAGGGGGGGGGGGTGGCGCTGACAAAAGGTTAAGTTAAAGTTAAGTTCCCCCTTCTGGCAGCTGGGAGAATGGGGGCTGACTGCTAGCTTATTTACCACAAACCACAAGTTCCTCTTTCCCAGTCAGTTCCCTTTTCTCCTGGACTCCCTGAAGGCCTATGGAGCCCTTTTAAAGTAGCATTTCTGGTTACAAAAGGCACCACCTCTAAGTTTATCTACACTTCTGGTGTAGGATTAAGAAAGTCTGGGAAGAACTAACTAGTCAGATGACCTGCCTGTCCAACTGAATTATGTTCAAAACAAGTTTCTGTAATCTTTTTTATTCTTCTTTGCTGTTACAAAAATCAGCTGCATAAATCACTCCTTGTCTCTGACATCTGAGGAGTCAGATGACCTGGTATGATATGCAAATGCTAGCTTTGCAAATTGAATCATGAAATGCTCAGTCCTCAGTTTCTTTTTATTTCAGACAATTAATTTTGATATTGCAAGCAATTGTGAAATAAGCACTATTACCTCTTGTACAGGCGGAAAAGTACCTATACAAAAGACATTAGAAATAATACAAGAGAGGAGCGGGAGGAACTGAGTGATAAGAGAACTAAACTAGTATAGTGTAATGAGAGACAATGCCAGGTCATGGATTTTTCCATAACTAGCTATTTGACAATAGAGAGTGTGTGTGTGGGCCTCAGTTTCTTCATCTGTAAAAGGAGGGTCCTTTTAACTCTGGCATCCTACAATTTAGCTTTACCTTTGTTTTTAAATTTCTACTAGACTTCTTTGCTTATAAGGAGCCCATATTCAAAGCTTTTCCAAATTGGTGCAACCTTCCTAAGCTTATGTTTTCCTGCAGCAGCTTCTGAGAGCTCTAGAATACCCCCACAACATAATGAGGCATTAAACTATGACTGTAGGGTACATAACTATAACACATATTTGATGAGTGGAAAATATATTTTTCAGAGGAAAAATATGAAAATCTTTGAAGTACACAAGATCGATAAGCAACTGAAAATTTTAAATACCTTATTTAAAGCATGACCAACATGAGCTTCACCATTAGCATATGGTGGTCCATCGTGAAGACAAAATTCTTCCTTTACATTTCTTTTTCTTTGCCATGAATAAAGTTCTGAAAATCCACATTTCTGTAAAGACAGAAGAAAATACACTGTATGTACTTCATATCTAAACTCATCTTACTTTAAGTAAATTCTTAATAAAATAATAAACAATTTGGTACCAGCTTATAAAATATATTAAAGTAACTATATTGACAGTTTTGTAGTCATTATTTAGATTATTACACTTAATTTTGAATCAGTTCATATACATCTTTCGATGTTTCTCTATTGTAAACATAATCATTGTTTCTCACAGCATGGGAATATTCCATTATATTTATGTACCATAATTTATTTAATCATTCTGCAACTGTTGGGAATCTACTTTGTTTCCAGTTATTTTGCTACCACAAAAAGTGCTACTCTAAATATTTTGGTTTAGGCGCAGGTAGGTGGCGCAGTGAGTAGAGCACTAGCCCTAGAGTCAGAAGAAGCGAAGTTCAAAGACAACCTTAGATACTTGACACACTACCTGTGTGACCTTGGGCAAGTCATTTACCCCCAATTGCCCTGCATTCCCACCTCCAAAAAAAAAAAAGATTAAATATTTTGGTTTATACCTTTCTTTTTGTCAATGACCTCCTTAGGGCATATGCCTAACATTAATACTTCTGTCATTTTATTTACTTAATTCCAAACTCCAGTACTGAATTACTGAACAAATTAACAGCTCCATCAGCAATGCATTAGCGTGAAGTCTTTCCATAAGCCTTACGACATTGATTGTTTCCATGTTTTGTAATTTTGCCATTTTTGCTGAGCTGGTTTTCAAATTCATTTAATCAAGATTTTTTTTTTTTTGTAATTATCTCTATTCCTTGATTGGTTAAGAATTTCTCTCCTACCCATGGATGTGAAAAGTATATGATCTACTTCTCTTCTCATTTCTAATGGCATGATCTTTAATATTCATGTCATGTCTACATTTAAAATTTATTCTAGAATATAGTTTAAGTTTCCCAGCAATTCTTATTAAACGGGAATTTCTTTCCAGGATAATTTGTGTTTGAGGGTTTATTGGGTTCAGTTATTTCTGATTCTTCTTTACGAGTACAGTCAATTGAGCTATTTTTCTAGTTTTTAACCAACACCAAATAGTTGTAAGGATTCTGCTTTACATAATGGTTTGAGGTCTGGAATTGCTATTCCCCCTTAAATTCTACTTTTTTTCATTATTTCCTTTGATATTCTGAAACCTCTGGCCCTTCAAATTAATT
>CM053626.1:238652991-238679394 GCA_028646595.1 Phalanger gymnotis | reverse complement strand
AAAAAAAAACTCTTTGCAAAACTTTAAAGGGCTATCTATATAAATGACAGCTATCAAGTCAATAAGCATTTATCAAGCTCCTCTTAGGTTGCCAAGTGTGGTGATAAATCAATGAGACTACGAAGAAAGGTCAAAAACCAAAAACAGCCCCTACTCTCGAAGAACCCACAGTCTCTTCCCACGCCAGTCCATTTTAAAGTTTGGTCTCATCATTTCACCCCTCCATTCCCCGCCCATTTCGAGAAACACAGTTGTCTCCTTATCACCTCCAGAGTCAAATATAAAAATTGGGGGCTTTAAATTTTTGTTCATTTTTTTCAGTCCTGTCCTCTGACTGTGACCCCATTTGGGGGTTTTCTTGGCAGATACTGGAGTGACTGCCATTTCCTTCTCCAGCTTATTTTACAGATGAGGAAACTGAGGTGAACAGGGTTAAGTGACTTGCTCCAGGGCCACACAGCTAGTAAGTGTCTGAGGCCAGATTCGGACTCAGAAAGACAAATCTCACACTTCTATATACTATTGTTGTTGTAAGACTCCTACTATATATATGTCAGAAAAACTATGTATGTGTATATATATGTGTGTGTGTGTGTGTGTGTGTGTGTGTATATATATATACCTGTATGTATGTGTATAGTAGGGAAACTAGATGGCTCAGTGGATAAAGCTCCTGGCCTGGTGTCAGGAAGACCTGAGTTCAAATCAAGCCTCAGAAGTTTACTGGCTGTTCGACCTTTTGCAAGTCATTTAATCTCTATTTGTTCAATTTCCTCCTCTGTAAAATGATGATGATAGTAACACCTATTTCCCAGGGATATTGTAAGGATCAAACGAGTTAATACTGTAATTAATGTATCTGCAAAATACCTAGCATATAGTAAACAGCTATACAAATGCCAACTATTATTAAAACTATTTCTATTTAAATTATGATTAATATTAGAGATGTTCTCTGGAGGAAAGTATTAACATTACTCCTGTGGCCGGGAGCGTGAAAAGTTGTGGCCGGCAGAGCAGTGATTCTTTTTAATAACTACCTTACCTTGTGATCATTTGAACCCCCCTACTCCCCCACCCCCAAAACACATGTAGATATTGACTCTTGCGGACTAGGGAGGGGTTCGAGGGGGGGCTGCTGACTTTGCACATTTCTCTAGGATGCTGGTTGCTGCCGCCGATTGAGAACAGAATCACTGATACGGAAAATCGATCCGGTAAACCAAACCGCGGCGGGGGGACGGGGGAGTTTGGAGGGGAGGGGGTGGGGCAGGATGGGGGTAGGTTGATCCTTCAGATGCTGGAGGAGAAAGCTGCGGCTCTAAGGGAGGGGTTCCCGCTGACAGCAGCTCAGCCTCTAAGCCGCGGGCATTCGGGTGCCTCTTGGGATCGCGGGAGGGTAAGGCTCACTTCTGGCCTTCTGATAGGACTTTAAGCCGAAATAATACCACCACCACCACTCCTCTCAAGAGAGCGGCCACGTCTGTCTTAAATCCTGAGGGGTAGTGAGTAACTCGGCTACCTCTTTGAACAAGCAGCCTGCCTCACCGCCACTTTGGGACGAAAGCAAACATTTCAAGTCATTGGAAAAGGAGTAGAGGTGTAAAGGGAAGATGAATAAGAGTAGACTCTTTGGGCATGCGCTGAGCCCTCACGCACCGGCGCGCCTACCCCGTCCTCATTGGCTAGAGTGTGTTGTACCTTACGCTTCGAGACAACATTCTCTAACGTAGAAATGTCCTACGGGACGCATCGAGGGACCTGCTCCTAAAAGACGCGTTTCTTTCTTTCTTTTTTTTTTTCAAGTGTCTTGTCTAGGAGAGTTTCCAGGTATATCAGAAGTAAGTTCCTTACCTCCTTCCCCTCCAGCCAAACAAGTTCCCATATATTGGGCAGAGGACTGAGCAAGTTGGACTAGTTTCACTATTTGGCTCGTCCTTTCTGAGCGTATTCAGGTACTCCTGTTAATGAAATCAATTTCAAAGCTTGACATGGCCTGGATTACCCCCACCCCCCACTCCCACTCCCAAGGCTTTTTAGTGCCAGACCTGGGGATTAGAAATAGTGTTAAAATTTCACTTAGTGATTTTTTGTGTGATTTTATTGGTATGTCCTACCTAGAACGTTTCGATAGCTGGTATAAACGAGGAACGAAGGCAGACCTGAATGCTTGGGTTGGTCTGGTTGTTAAAATAAAATCTAAATTTCTTCTCATAGACATCAAAGAATAAAGAAGGAAACTAAAATAGTAAATTGTTTTCTACCGTCCTTCTTGTAGGTATTATAAACTCAACAACTATGTATTAAATGCGTGGGTCTTGTATTGGGTGTTGGTGGCACGACAGACTTTCATTTTTCTATTATTGGATCAAAGAGCAATTGCTGTGCTAGAAGTGTTGGAAAGAAATTGACATGGTTTGTTTCAAGGTTTAATTTATGCACTAAGTCAAAAGAATGGGGAAAAAATCACAAAATATTAGGCATATAGGGAACAAAGTCAATTATTCCTTTGTAAACAAACACAGTGGAAAGTAATCTGAAGCAAGAATTTTCAAACATTTTGAATAAGTGGAACACTTTCTAACTTTGAGTTTTGATTGTTAAAAAGGCGTACCCCACCTCTGACAATTACTAGCTTTGTTACCCTGGGCAAGTGACAACCTCTTTGTGCTTCAGTTTTCTCATCTGTAATGTGATAATATTTTATTGTTGTGAGACTCATATGGAATGGTATAAGTAAAGTGCTTTGGAAACTTTAAAACACAAAATAAATATCATTATTCTATTATTATTAGGATGGGGCCAGAGGTGAGCTAGCAAATACAGTGTGTTTGTTCACTGTCACTCTGCTTTCAAGGAAAACCTTGGGATTCCTTGGAACATGATTTGACAAACTATGGCTAAAAGTTCAATTGTATCATATTTTGCCAATTTATTACCCCTTGAAGCTGTGGTCCTGTTAAATGTACTTGTCATGGTCCCCTGGTATCTTACCTATCATGCAATAAAAGACTGGCTTAAGGTATGACAGTTATTGAACTGCCTAAATAGCTGAAGATCGGATCCTAATACATTCTTTTATTCCAATATAGAAAGCTAAATTGCACTCTGCTTTTCTGTCCTCGAAACCTAAGTGAGAGGAAAGGCACCATACTTTAAATTCCTCCTCTACTTTGTCAACTAACCTTATGTGCTTTATCTTATAAATAACTCAGCTTTTTTGACACGTCTCAGCTTTTTCTTTTTTGTTAACATATCACCTCAGTAATATCAACACACAGTAGCAAGCAGTCACAATGATTATTAGAGTATGACCGCTATTTGATTGTCAGGATATTCCATATCTGACAGGTGTATTTTTGAGTCTTCACTGTTTTGAGTGTCAGGCAATAAAGAGTTAAAAAAAAAAAAAAAGAAGGTAGGGTTCTAGGACCCAGAAGGTTTTTAGCAATGGAGGAGAGGAAACTGAATTTTAACTTAGGCTGTTCGTAAGGAAGTTGCCTGTTTCACGGGAACTGGTTTTAAGCTTCACGTGCATCTGCTACAAAAAAAGGTATTTCTCATTGCGAGTTATAATCATTTATTGAGAATCTTTGCCAAATGTCAGCATTAGAGAAAGAATAAGGAGCCAAAAGGGAGCTCTCTTTTACAGACTGTGTTTTATAACCAAGATCAACCCGATTTCCTCTCAACAAATAAAGCAAGATTTGTTTGTTTCGGGAAAAAGTGGGGAAAAGAGGGTCAGATTTTTCATGATAGCGACGAAGTTACTTATTTCATTTAGGACTAACAAATGCATTAGAGACCAAAGTGGAGATTGTTGGTTAGTTGCAGCCTAACAATGAATGATTTAAGGCATCTATTCATGACAAGTAGTATTTGCCTTTCTCCTTGTTTCTTCTGGTTGTGTAAGTTGATGTTATTTTGACAGACTGCTCAACTCTATTGTGGTGGGAAAGGAAAGGAAAATCATTAGAATATTTTCTTTGGAAGAAATGCAGTTTTACAAGCCTGTGAGAAGGTAGCTAAGTCTTAGGTGAGGACTGGTAAGGCTTACATGATTAACGATTTCAAAGGTAATGGATATCTGTCAAAGTTACCAATACAGTGAAAGAAACTGGCCTACTTATAACAAATAGAAATGCTAAGTAAAATAAGGACAAAACAGCAGCATGCATTTAAAAATTCTGAGTGTTACAGACCAAAGTGTGTTGCAAATTAGAGATTGGAAAAATACTTTTGTATCAAAATCAGACCCTTAGGTTTGTGTGAACAGAATGTGAAGAACTGTTTAAAGTTTTTAAATGCCTTCTAAATTAGTCATAGTTATAACAGCTGTTCTAAACATTAATCCTTGTGTGCTGTGCACTGTAAAGGAGAAAGGAGAGGCTGTTGATTGCATTTGAAATTGAAATAACAGAGCTGCACATCTTTCCTATCTTTTTTGTCCTTAAGAGGGCTTTCAAGCACTTCATGTTTTATCATTTTCACAGTTCTATAGAGAATGCAGAAGATGCTTTGTAAATTCAGTGAGGTGGAGTGGTAGGAAAATTTGATTTGGAATAAGGAATATTTCCTACATGTGGGTCACATTACCACTCTGGACCTCATTCTTCTCATCTATAGGATGAGCTTGACTTTGAAGATTCCTTCTAGCTCTAAATTGTATGATCCTGTGACTTTAGAGCACTATTTAAACATGAACTATCAATTTGAGAGCATTATTAGTTAACTCTCCTTATTTTATTGCTGGAAAAACTAGGACACCGAGAAGTTAATTCTCTTGCCCAAGATCTTCCCCCACGTAGAAGGACAAGAACTTAGTTCTGCAATCATTCTCAATTATTTTCTGTGCCTGCTCCATAGTAATCATGTTATTGTCAAGAGAAGATGAAGAGGGAATAATGAGGCTAGAATTAGAGGGTTAAATTCAGTAAACGTATATTATTGTTACTGTGTGTGTGTGTACTAAGGGGGTGGGGTGTGTGCAGGAATGATTTATACAAAGTTTACTTTGGATTTCTTCTTGACTTGGAGCTAATCAAATTTCTTTTTAAAAGACATGCATACTTACTCCTGGAAGTTGTTTATTTCTTTCTTTTGGGCCACCATCTAATTGTCCCTCCTGTGACTCCCTAATGGAAAAACCACCTAATTTCCCTAAAGACTTTGGCTTCTCTTTAATTTTCATATTGTTATTTTCTTTTCCTTGGCTATATGAGGGGGAAGAAAACAGCATCGTGTTAAGGAAGGAACCCTGGCTTTGGAGTCAGAGTGGCCTTGAATCCTGTTTCTGTGTGCTTTTTACCTGTGGGATCTTGGACAAATCAATTAATTTTGATCAGTTAATCAAATCAATTAATTCCTTATCCAAAATGAGTAGGCTGGGCTGTAGGACCTTTGATGCTCCATTTAGCTCTCTATTCCTATCCATGATCTATGCATTTCCTTAAAAAGATAATAAGCAAATAGCTATTTAATTCTGTACCTTAACCTTAAGTTCCCAGTATCTATTGTATGGTAGAGGCATAAAGTAGGACAGCTAGGTGGTACAGTAGATAAAGTGCCAGGCCTGAAGTCAGGAAGACTCATATTTCTAAGTTCAAACCCAGCCTCAGACACTTACTAACTGTATAATCCTGGGCAAGTCACTTTACCCTGTTTGCTTCAGTTCTTCATCTGCAAAATGATCTCCAGATGTAAATGCCAAACCACTCTAGTATCTTTGTTAAGAAAGCCTCAAATGGGGTCATGAAGAATTGGTCACAACTGAAATGACTGAACAATAACCTGGAGACAAAGTAGATTGATGAATACCCTGTTGAATTCAGCATCAGGAAGATTGGTTCCAGACCCTCCTGTAACACACTTATTAGCTGTGTGAGCCCAGACAAGTCACTTAAATTCTTTGGGCCTTTGGTAACTCACTAGACCTCATCTATCTCAGACAACTCCCTAGAACTTTTCTACTAAATCACATAGAAGGAGGTCTTTATTGGTAGAAGGAGTTACAGTTTGGGAATTTCCTGTGCTTAAGAAATTACAGGTCATTTATATCTATTGTAGGTACTATCTCAGTGTAAAATCCATGTTGAAATAAATTTTCTTGTGAATTCATGATTTCTTTTTAAAACACAGTTAGTCAACCTTGAAAGATGTATTTGATTCCAAAGCAGCAGTAACTTGACTTTGAGAAAAACTTTGTTAGTCAACCTCCACTAAAATTTTATTTGGGTGCCTCATCCTGGCATGGAGGTGGATCTGGATTTGGAAGGTAAGTCAACATAAAGCAGAGAACTCTGGCACATCTCCTAAGTGGAAAATGCTTCAATTCCAGGCCCTGAAATGAATTGAACGTCATCTAAAAACCACCTTACCTAAATCAGAAATTCATTAAGGTCTATATTTAATACAAGGGAAACTTTGGGCAAATACTCCCTTAATGTTAGCTTCCTCATCTTTCAAAGAAGGGAATTGAATAGATGATTTCTAATATCCCTCCTACCTGTAAAACCTGATAATCCTATAATCACCAGAAGGTGGAAAATCAAGTAAACTTTCTTTGGCCCAGGCTTCCTAGGAGGCTCAGGTAAAGTTTCACTTTTCTACGAGAAGTCTTTCCCAGTCCACCTTAATGCTAATGCCTTCCTTCTGAGAGTGCCTCCAATTTATTCTATCTCATTGTAGACTCTGAGCTCCTTGAGAGCAGGGACCATTCGATGCTTTTCTTTGAGTCCTCCATCAATTAGCACAGTGCCTGGCATATAGTAGGCACTTAATAAAAATTTTTGTAGACTTGACTAGCAACTCAGGAGGACAATGAACTACTAAGATACTGAAAGATTATCATCTGTACATGAAGCCAGACTGATGTTATAAAAGAAAAGTACAAGTGAGTGGAGAAAAAACAAAATGGCTTGGATTCATTTGGGGACTACTAAAGTTATATACATGTGCTAGCAGATAGATAATCTTTTTGTTGTGAAACACTGGGAATAGTGGGTTTCTGGCAGAACTTATACTATATGTATTTCATTCAATTTGACACCTTTATGCAAATACAGGAATAAATGAAATTGGTAGTTTATGTTTCCTTTATTAACCAGGGACTTCTCTTGATTTCTTTTCAGTGTTAATCATGGCTTCCAGTCCAGCTGTCTTGATTCGTTTGGTTGCTTCAGCATATTCCATTGCTCAGAAAGCTGGAATGATAGTCAGAAGTGTGATGGCTGGGGGTGATCTTGGAATCGTGGAGAAGGTACCAAGTTACATCTCATTTCTTACTAATTTGTGTTCACTTAGCTCAGTCTAAATAATCAGTTCTGACAACCTAATGGTCAAAAATAACATGTTTTTCATTGGGAAGGTATAAGAGCTTTGTGCTGTATGTATAAGACACTAATAGTAGCTAACGTAGAGTGCTTTGTTTACTTATACTCTTATCATTTGATCTTAATAGAAGGAACAGTTGGAAATCTGAAGCTTTAGGTGTGGCTTGCTCAAGTTTTAGTTGTGAACAGTACTCAGAAGAACACTGTACCTTTGTTCAAACCCTGCTTCAGACACTCACTACCCTTTCAGTCTTGGACACTTAACCTTCTTGGGTCTCAGTTTCCTTACCTGTAAAATGAAGAGGCTGGACCAGTTGGCTTGTGAGGTCCACTCCAGCTCTAGATGTGTGATCCCATAATTCTTGGAGCCTAGCTTTCTATTTACACCACTTACCCTTGTGATTATTCACTAGCCCCTGTTAATATGTTTCATACCCTAATTTATGCTATTGTATTGTGATTTCTCATATAATACTTGTTAAATGTGGCCATTCTAATAAAATGTGATGTTACCAAGTACTTGTTCATCTTTGAAGCATTTAAGTTTCATTGGTCCTCAGAGCCCGTTGATGATATAGTATAATCTATAGTCTCCATACAATGTTTTTCTTTCTAATACAATAGTTACAAATTGGGACAATAATTATAGTAGCAGTTAGTTACAAGAACTATCTATCCCCAGGCATGTATTTCAACTGTTGAAATATTCTTCTATTTCCTTCATCTATACTTAAGTCTTAATAATATACCACAAAGCACAAATGTATAGAAACTTTTGTATCCCTGACTTAGCACAGTGCCTGGCATATAATAAGCACTTTATTGACTTACTGACCAGTAGAGTAACGCACCACTAAAGCATTGCTGTGGCTCTTATAAATATACCCTTTCCTTAAACTACAGTAACCTTCGTTGAACACTATATCATGCCTTTGTGTAAGCAAATTATGGAATGTTGGTTCATCATTAACATTTTACTGATGTGGAAGAGAGACAACAAATGTTTAAATTCATAGTGACAGATTCTACTAACAGCCAAACCACTTCTCTGTTGTGAGGTTGGACCATAGTAATTCAGTTAAATTAGGTGATATTTTAAAGAGTAACTTATTTCTAACAAGGACCACCGACTCAAACGGAAAAATATCAATTGTGAGCAATGCAGAAACAAAAAAATTTACGCATATTTGTGTTGTGTTCTGAAAAATGAGCTGAAGTTAAAAATGGACTTAAGAATCAACCTGCTGTGGTCAAAGTTATTAGAGAGGCAAAAGAAATATTCCATGAAGGAGGCAGAAAATAAAACCTTATACACAAAGAGAACAATTGATACTAGTGTCCAGAGGCTGATGAATAAGAAAATGTAACACAAAAAGAAGAGAGGTAATGAGAGAAGAGAAGAAATGGAATCATTTGAAGTGTACTCTAACATTCAGTGTGCAGAGGGCGATTTAGAACCTGTTGAAGAAGGCAGTTGGGTAACAAATATTTATGAAGTACTTGCTATGTACTAGGCAGGCACTGTGCTAAGTGCTGGGGATACAAAGAAAGGCAAAAACACTGTCCCTGATTTCAAAGAGCTCACATGTTAATGAGGGAGATAACATGCAGATAACTGTGTACAAATATGTGTATATTGATAGCCACATTTTCATATATAATGGAAAATCATAAGAAGATGAGGAAAAGGGGCACCCACTCTTAGAGGGCAAAGATCCAGCAAAGAATCAAAAGAGTTGTCAAGGAGATATGAGGAGAACCAGTAGGAGTCAGTGTCATGAAAACCTAGAGAGGTGAGAGTATTTAGGAGAAGAGGGAAGGAGGGCATCACCATTCCTTTCGATCCAAGCTCTTGCCCCCTCAACCTCAACTGCCCAAGGTTCTGAAAGGATTCCACCCTTGGGTCATAATACTATTGACTTTGAAAATCTCTCTGAAAATTTCACTTCTTGATTACCAAATGCCCACCTTGGTCATACCCTCCACATCCTGGTGATTCTGAACTCCTGGGGATCATTATCCATCCTCTACTTCATGTCTACTGCCTGATCCCCCATTCCTTGTTTCCATCCGTTGCAAGCTGGAGAAGAAAAAGAAAAACATTCTCACCCTCAAGGAGCTTACTATCTAATGGGCACTGTCAGTTACACAAAAGGAGCCTGAAAAGGGAAGGAGAATAGGCTTCCCTGTAGGTCAACACTGGTCGACCACTAGGAATATTGTAGAAGGGATTTCAGTATTGAGAATAGATATTTGAGTAGATAACATCTAAATTCCTTTGAACTCCTAAGATGTTTTGAATCCCACTATGAAACAAAAGGGGGTAGGGTGAGAAAATTTGGGATGGTCCAAGTAGAGAGAAATTCTGGGAATTTGTAGGGCTGTTTCAAAGACAGAAACAGTATGCTGTAGGATGTAGACTAAGGACTGCTCATAGTGGAGATAGCTTTTTCACAATAATTTTCATCCTTTTTTGTAGACATCCTCAGTAGACCTACAAACCAAAGCTGACCGATTGGTGCAGATGAGTATATGTTCTTCACTGGCACAGAAATTCCCCAAACTAACAATAATAGGAGAAGAGGTAAGAGTTTTCTGGTGACAAAATTTGCCTTCTCTTTGTTGATTTTAAGTTTAATTACTGTCATTTGAAAATTGAATTAGTTATAATACTTGATAAGTAGGTGCCTTGGATGCACATTGTTTTAAGGCAATTATTTCCAAACTTCACTCTGCTTGCCTTTCTTACAAAACAAAACCATTTTTCATATAATAATCCATGCCTTACCTTTATCTCGTACTTCATTCAAATAAAATTATGAATGTATTACCATTTTATAGCAACGAACAAATCTTAAAAACCTAATTATATGTGGCTATTTTGTTTAAGTGACCTAAACTTATTATATTAGTAACCATAATAATACTCTTATTGTGATGGGTGAACTTGTTTTATGGTACAATTTCTCAAAACATAGTGCCATGGATACTTGGTACCCCTTCTTTTTGGAGGGGCAGCTAGGGGGCAGTATGGGCCGGGAGTCAAGAAGATCTGACTTCAAATGCAGCCTCATACACTTAGTAGTAATGTTTACCTCCATTTCTTCATCAGTAAAATGGGAATAATAATAGAGCGGTAACCTCCTAGGGTGGTTGTGACAATTAAATGAGATAGTAATCGTAAAGCACAGTACGTGGTACATAATAAGCAGTATTGTAAATGTTGACTATTATTTTTCAAAGATTAATCAGGCTCAGTTTTATGCCGAGAAGACGTTATTAACATCAGTGAAACTGGCATTGTTTGACTTTAAAAACCACCGAGCTCTTTCTTTGCCTAGAGCCTAGCGCCTAGAGCAGCTCACCTGTCCAGAAGGCCACGTGATTGGCGGCCCGCTCCAGGCGGAAATGCCTGCACTCTCCCCTCCGCCCGCCAGGGGGCCGCAGTCTGGGCACCGAGTTCCTCCTGCTTCTTCCTTTTGGGCATCTACTCTCCTCCCCGCCTCGGGAGAGCTGCATCCAAGGCTTCCGGACGCTGCACGCTCCGGTCCCTCGCCTTCCTCCCCGCCCCTCTCGGGTCCGCCACTTCCCGGGTTTGAGAGCTCCGCTCCTTTCACCGACTAGGGCAGTGGCAGCCATGTCAGCGGCGGGGACGGTTGCTGGCCGCGGCCTGAAACCGGTGGCTCCCTACCTGCCCCCGGCTGGGGACGGGCAGGGCGGTCGGGGGAGCTTCCTGGGCCCCCGTCCTCCGGCCGCGGTGGAGGCCATGGCCCGGCAGCTGCGGGGCCTGGACAAGGACTTGTTCCGGCAGCTGCTGAAGGTGGTGGTGAGTGCCCTGCAGGGCGAGGACTGCCGGGAGGCCACGCGGCGGCTCGTGGACTCGTCGCCTCTGTCAGAGTCGCAGCTCGGAGTCCTCGTCGCGGGCATGTACGCGCTGCTCCGGGAGGCCCTGCGGCTGCCGGCGTCCGCCCTCAAGCCCGACGTTTTCCGAGAAGACCTCCAGCAGCTTCAGGTGCCCGACGAGTTCGTGGCGGATTTTGCCAGCGTGATCTTCGGCGGCCGGCGCCCCGACCTGGCCCGCGAGCAGGGCGCCCGGCTGCCCACGGTGCAGGACTTCAGGTGGAGGGTAGACGTGGCCATCTCCACCAGCTCGCTGGCCCGCTCCCTGCAGCCGTCCATCCTGATGCAGCTGAAGCTGTCGGATGGCCAAGCCCATCGCTTTGAAGTGCCAGTCGCCAAGTTTCAAGAACTAAGGTACAACGTTGCCTTGATCCTGAAGGAAATGAACGACCTAGAGAAGAAATGCGTTCTTAAGATCCAGGACTAACGCTCGCCTGCCTGCCTGCGGATTAGGTTGGGCAGCCCCCCAAGAAGCCCCTCTTGAAGACAGACGCAACTGGGAGTCGTGGAGCATAATGTGTCTCAACGTTGTATCATTTCTCTGACTGTACTGTAAATATTTTTCAATTAAAATATTGGTTGAGAAAAACAGCTCTAAGTTAGGGGTTTTTTTCCCCTCAAAATCGTTTATGTTTGAAATCAGTTTTGTATGATTCTTAAGGAAGCATTGAAATAACTAACAAAAGCTTAAGACTTTCTAAGAAAAAAGATGAGCCATTCGAGCCTGTTGTGTCAGGTGTTCTTACTCGATGAAGGGCTAATGTGTCAACTGTCTTTTGTAAATGGTTCCTTATCTAGTCATATTTAGAAATGTGTACATATATCTTTAAGAATTGCTTTTGTAGACTGTTAAGTGATTAATAAGTGTGTCTATTTCTGCTTCTTTTTCAGGGCAGTTATTTTAAAAATTAGGAAACATCAAAATATTTTGAAAAATTTATACCTCTAAATATTTCGAAAGAGCAGGGACTTCATCTCTTGTTCAGCTTATAATCCAGAGGACCTTGCATTGATTCATTTAAGGATCAAAATATTTTAAAGCATTGCACCAAATATAAAAGCTTCAGGAGAAAAACAAATTTATAAGATGGATTTTCTTCATCTTTATTATTTCAATACACCCCCTCCCTAAGAAAAGAAATTGACATTTGTTTCTTTTAGCTCAGACAACCGTAAGAGTAATTTTGTCATGACAAAGCCAAAGAGTTCACAATCCTGTAGAACCGAGGTCCTCAAACGTTCTTGGTTCCAGGACTCCTTTACACTCTTAAAATTATTAAAGACTTCCATAGAGCTTTTGTTAATATGGATTATATCTATCAACATTTATGGTATTAGAAATTAAAACCTATAAAATTTTAAAATATTTAACAATAAAATCGTTATGTGTTAACACAAATAACTTTCACAAAAAAATAACTTTTCCAACACAAAAAAAAAAAATGGAGAGGGGTATTGCTAATCTCTTTAATGTCTGGTTTAATGCAAGACAACTGGAATCTCATCTGTTTAAGCATTCAATCTATTGTGATACGTTGTTTTAATTGGAAGTATGTGAAGAAAATCTACCCTCACACAGATGTATAGTTGGAAAAGAGGAGTAATTTAATAGGTAAAAATATCTTAGTATTGCTGTGAAAAGTTTTAACCAATTGGACTCCCTGAAAGGGTTTCAGTGATCCCCTCTGAGAACCACTGCTGTACAAAAACCTTATTCTTAACCCCTAAATTTTCTCATGATTTTGTAAAAAAACTTTTTTTTTAACAGACTGTTATAGTCTTGTAACTTGAAAAATGAGCTATATCATACCCTCATATTTTTCAATACAAGTGATTATGAAACATGCAATAATTTCTGACTACATGAAGACATCTTTAACTTTTACTTGTAGACTGGTACAATGGGAAGAGCCTATAATTTGTAGTGATGGGAAATTAATTTGATTCTTTGCCTGCCCTTTTAATATTTGGCAAGAGAGTTGGAATTAGATCACTTCTCAAGACCTTTTTTGTTTTAAATATTTATACGTATGACCATTGGTATATCCAGACATCAATAGAGCTCCATTGGCATAGAGCACAGTACATTATCCCACACTGTATCATTTTTTTAAAAAAATCCATCAGTTGCAAGATTTTTTCTTTATGTGGCATTGTTATCAATAGGTTTGCAGAATAACAATTTTTCCCTAGCGTTGTCTTCAATATTTTAAGCAAAGATAATCCATCCTTAATTATGCATATTGTTTCATCCACTTGAAATGCAAAATCGAAAGACTTAAGTTTCTCATTTGATTACTGAGGTGTTCAGACATGAGAAATTTCTTCCTAATCTACCGTATAATCAGTGATCAAAAGATGAAAGTGTCTTTTGAAGGAGCTTAATATTCTAATGGGGGAGACAAATATATATGTAATAAATATAAAGGAACCAAGTACTTGGTGTATAAAGTTGTTTGAGATTGAAGGAACAAGCATTTGTGAGAATCTGGAAGGGCATCAGTAGGTGGTATAATTGTGCCTTGGGCCTGTAGTCAAGAAGACCTGAGTTTAAATCCTGCCTCTGATAGTGCCCCAGGGTAAGTCACTTAACCGTCATGTGCCTCAGTTTCCTCATCTGTAAAATAGGGATAATAATGGCATCTATTTCACAGAGTTCTGAATCTCAAATGAGATATTTGTAAAGCATTTTGAATGGTGGCTGGTATATAGTAGGTGTTTCGTCTTTTTTTGTATGTGTATGCATATATTTACATATATGCCTATGTAAACATACATAGATCAAATATATCCCACATATTTCTTTAAAAATAATGTTTTTGCTATGAAATTAAATGAAAATTTTAATTTAACTTACATATTTCTAATAAAATGATGCAGTGGAGATTATAAATTCTTTATAATTAGAAGTTGCTAAAAGACAGATTCTGCACATATTTACACACTGCATTTCATTTAATTATTTCGACTGACCAAAGAAATAACTGACCATACCAGAGATTATTCTGGTAGCAGCAGTAGTTACCATTCCTAATTTATACTTCTCTTTATCAACCCTAGCTTAGCTCAGGGCTTCTCCAGTCTTGTTGTGTGATATTAAAAAGTATCACAAAGGAGCATTCCAGCTGCTATCTTTTAGAAAGGCCCTTATGAGAGCAACATAAAAATGATTCTGGAAAAAGGAAATTTTCCTTAAAAGGAGCCACACAGCAGGGTAGACATGACTGATCTCATTAATAATTTGCTAGTACTGTTACTTGTTTTTCTTTTTAAAATATTATTTTTATCATTCTTTTTTAAAAATTCTTAGTTCCAAATTCTTTTCCTCCCCGCCATACATCCCTCAGCCACTGAGAAGGCAAGCAACATATCAATTATACACATGGAATTGTGCAAAATATATTCCCCTATTAGCCATATTAGAAAAAAAAAAGGCAGAAGAAAACTCCAACTTGTATTCGAGCATTCGTCAGTTCTTTTTCTAGAGGTGGATAGCATTTCTCATCATGAGTTCTTTGGAATAGGATTGGATCATTGTATCAACCAGAGTAAGTCTTTCACAGTTGGTGGTTGTTACAATATTGCTGTTAACTGTGTACAATGATCTGGTTCTGCTTACTTTGTATCAGTTCGTATAGGTGTTGCCATGTTTTTTCTGAAACCATATCCCTCATCATTTCTCTTTTTTTTGCACTTAATAGTGTTTTTTTTTCCAATTACATGTAAAGATAGTTTTCAGCATTCAAGTTTTTAAGATTTTGAGTTCCAGATTTTTCTCCCTTCCCTCACCCTTTCCCAAGATGGCAAGAATCCGATATAGGTTATACATATACAATCATGTTAAACATTTCCACATTAGTCACGATGTGAAAGAAGAATCAGAAGGAAAGGGAAAAACCATGAGATGTGCTGCATCTTGAAGGAAGGAAGGGATTTTGTGGATACAGAAGTTTGAAGAGTGTGTTCCGGGCACATGGGGCAGCAAATGGACTGCAAATAAAGTCAAATTTGTGTTGTACATAATTTGTCAGTTTCATTAATATCAATAGCATCAATTGATACCAAATTTCTCCTATTTTTTTATACTTAGCAATTTTGTTAGCACTGATATACAAGGTAAGCACCTTTTTTTTCTGTCACAAACATCGGTTGTTGAAATATTTTTTCTTACTAAGAATATGATTTTCTGTGGAAAAATTTTCTTGTCTTACCAAAATATATACCTATACTTTCAAGCTATTTTAACTAATTAGGTTTCATATTATTTGAAGCTAAAGTATTAATCATGCAAACCCAGTGGTCTTTCTTTTGTTTTGTTTTTGCAGGGGGGGAAGGGCAGGGCAATTGGAGTCAAGTGACTTGCCCAAAGTCACATAGCCAATAAGTGTGTCAAGTGTCTGAGGTAGTATTTGAACTCAGATTCTCCTGACTCCAGGGTCGGTGCTGTACTCACTGAACCACCTAGCTGCCCCAGTTTTTACATCAGTAATAGTTCTTGTGAATCTTTATGACAAATACAATTAATCATATATTCTAGATTTGGGCTTTTTGCTTTTCCTTCCTTCATTTCTTTATTTAATTTTATTTAAGCTATCTCCATTTTCTTTATTAAATTTTCTGCTATTTTTGTGGATTTTTGCTTCAAATCAGTTTTCCATCATAAAGGGATATTGTTTGTACAAAAATTAGAGAGCAAAAAATGTAAGACTTTAATTTGTTGCAAATTTCAAACCATTCAAACAAACTATAACCATTCTTAAGTTTTTTTCATTTTTTTAATTGCAGAATTATTTGAAAACCAACTTATAGTTAAAATGATGTTAGAATAGATGTTATAGTACTTTTAACTTACATGAAAGATGGTTTAATTTCAAATTTAAACAGGTGTTCAAATACCACTAGCAGCTTGTAATGGTGACAGATTATACTGAAGTCAGTTGTCAACATCAACTCAAATTTGACTTTGTGCGTGGTGTGTTAAATAATTACTACTTTTCATTCATTACTAATTGGAAAATATTTTCTGTAATAATCTTTCTTTTCTTGACTTTGATTTGAACTTTTTGAATTTTAAAAAGAGGATTACTTGTAATTATACAAAAAAAATTAGTTTTGGCCAATGCTTCACCCCTAAACCCAGGTCTTACATCACCACAGAGGAGCATACCTCCACAGTTTGAAAAACTTTACACTTAGACATAGTATATCAAAGTATCATATATTTAGAACCAAAGCAACCCCAGTCCAACCCCTTTATTTTGCAGATGAGGAAACCCAAACCCAGAGACATTTAGTGACTTATCTAAGGTCATATAGGTAGTAAGTAGCAAGAAATAGGACTTGAATTCAGGCCTTCTGGCTCCAAATCGACATGTCATTCTTTAAACTCACCATACTTGCTTCTAACTTATTATAGAGAAAGTGTGGCATTATGAAGTGCTACATTTATTTAAGTTCTATCTAGATATTTAGAAGTATCCCTTGGCTGAGGCCACAGGAACTGGCAACCTGTATCACTCCTTATCCTTTACCTTGCTACGTGGTCTTACAATGTTAGAGGTGCCTGCCTCTAAAGGGAATTACACTCTGATATTCCTTGATTTGATAATAACCCTCACCATTGCTATTCCTTTTAACAAATTTACTTTTAGGTCTTGTCTAAGGTTTCCCCAGAAAGTAGGATGTGAGAGAGAAAGGGAGTTCTGTCAAAGAAAAAAAATGCTGCACTCTGTTATAGGCACAAACTTTTCAGAAAAAATTTAATTAATTTGACTATGTTACATTCAAGCCATGTTATTGAGGGAGAAATGTCCAAACTGCCAGAATCCCTTATGCTCTCAAAACATGTTTCAACACATTTTGAAGTAACATAGGATTCTTGAATAGGGACATTTCATGATACAATAAGACAGTCACACAGTTTAGGGTTAACATTTTGTTTCACCAGATGGAACAATAATTACTTTTGGTCCTTGTCCTTGAAGAACCAGTTTCCAAAACCCACTTAATTCTTCCTTGTCTATTCTCTTCAAGGGTCCTTTTCAGCTTGTCAGAAATGAACTCAAGATCTTTTAGTCTGATGATTACCCTATTTTGGTTAAGTTAAATCACTTAAGGGCTTTTGCCCTGTCTACATAGCCTTGTCAACTGCTTTATTGTAGAAGTCATGTTCTAATTGCCATGTCTATGGTTGTTCAGTCCCTTTCAGTCTTGTCTGACTCTTTGTGACCGCATTTTGGGTTTTCTTGACAGCAATAGTGATGTGGTTTGTCTTTCCCTTCTCCAGTACTTTTTATAGATGAAGAACTGAGGCAAACAGGGTTAAGTGACTTGCCCAGGGACACCCAATTAGTGTCTGAGGCCAGATTTGAACTCAGGAAGATGAGTCTTCCAGATTCCAGTCAGCATTCTGTACGCTGTGCCACCTAGCTGTCCTATATATCATGTTATACGCTCCCAATAGAACCTAAGCTTCTGAAGAGCAGGAACTGTTTAACTTGTTTTTGTGATCCCAGTACCTGGCACAGTGCTTTTCATCAGTAGGTGTTTAATATTTGTTGGATTGGGTCAGACAGTAGAAAGGATAGAATATCTAGCCATAGATTCATTCATATTGGCTTTGGGAAGATTACATCTTTTTTCCCCTTAATTTTTTCTTCTAAAGATTTTACTCAAACAACAAGATAACTGGGTGAAGGATCAGAGCACTGGGCTTGGAGTCAGGAAGACCTGAGTTCAGATATGGCCCCAGACACTAGCTGTGTGACCCTTTGGCAAATCACTTAACCTTGTCTGCCTTAGTTTCCTGGATTGTAAAATGGGAATAATAATTGCACCTATTTCACAAGATTCTTGTGAGGTTTAAATGAAATAACATTTATAAAGCACCTAACATAGCGCCTAGTATATAGTCTGCCCTTCCTTCCTTCCTTCCTTCCTTCCTTCCTTCCTTCCTTCCTTCCTTCCTTCCTTCCTTCCTTCCTTCCTTCCTTCCTTCCTTCCTTCCTTCTCTCTCTCACCTTCCCCCCCTCCCTCCCTCCTTCCTTCCTTCCCTCCCTCCCTCTCTTCTTTCTTTCTTTCCTTCCTTTTTTTTAAGTAATACATCCCCCAAATTGTAAGCTGGGTAGAACTATTGAAACCTATGAAACTATATTCCAATGCTGTTGATATATAGTAGTTTCTATATAATGATATTTTCTTCCAATGTTCTTTCTTTTGATTTAGGATCTGCCTGTTCAAGAAGTAGACCAAGAGCTGATTGAAGATGGTCAATGGGAGGAAATTCTGAAGAAACCGTGTCCCACACAATACAGTGCTATCAAAGAGGAAGATGTAAGATTAATATTTATGATTAACTCAATTTTAGACCAGAGTTTGCCTTCTAAGAAAGACATTAAAATAAGGTAACATTGTAGGTTTTAATACTATATAACCATATTTACATATGTGGTACTGTTTTAAAAAATTGTTTATTCAGCATTTGTGAAAAATCACAGCAGTGAAAATTAAATCCCTGAAGAGCTGAGAAAGTCTAATCAAAAATGTTTGGGCCGGGGAAGAGTTATTCTTGTTTTTTGATCAGGGCTTGGAACTTCTTCATTGTTGGGGGAATTCCTCTTATTGATATGGATCTATGCAGACTGACTAACTTATAGTCTCAGATAGCAGCTTGGCAGTAAGAGTTGAAGTGACTGGTTTGTGGTCACATAGCCAGCATAAGTCAGAGTCTGGATGTTAATTTGAGTCTCCCTGATTCCTTGTCTGGCCCTCTCTTCAATTTACAACAATATGTCAGGTCCCTTAACCAGGAATATCTTTGCAGGCAGATAAAGGTGCAATTACGTGCCATTTTGCTTTTGATCCCTCTGAAAATGCCTGAAGCCATTTCTTCATTTAGAGAATTAAGATCACCAAAACAATTTTAACTAACATTGTCCAAAGAGAGGATGAAGCAAAAGCTATCCTGATGCTTTTGTGTATTCACTTATGTTAAACCCATGACCATGGATAAACACTACTTCTTTCTTCAAATTAAGCCTCTTTATTCATTTATTAAACACATATTCAATACTTACTACCTAAATAGTTTAGCTCAATGATGTCAAACTCAAAGAGAAATGGATCCCTGTTGGCCACATATTGACTTAGAAAACAACAATTTAACATTATTTATGTTTTATTGTATTTTTGTTTATTTTGTTAAACATTTCTCAGTTGCATTTAGTCCACTTGCATTACAATCTGGCCACACTTGGGACTTCTGTGAGTCACAAAGGGCTCTGAATTTGACGTTTTTGTTGTTGGATATACAGGGGTAAATATGGCATGATCCCCAGCCTCAGATAAACTATATCCTTTTTTTAAAAAAATCTCTCTACTTCTATCACTACTGGTAATGATTTCCAGTTTTCAGTGTCCACAATTGGATTTTTAAACTTTGGGGAGAAACAGTGATTTTGATTTATTGCCAACTTTATGAGCCATTCATTTTTCTGTTATATATAAAAGATTTGGAGTGGCAGCATAATAAAGTAGATAGTAACTTAGAGTCAGAAAATCAATAAATCAACAAACATTTTTAAGCACCTATTATGAACTGCCAAGAACTATACTGAGTGCTGGGTATATAAGTACAAAGAATAAAACATCTCTACTCTCATCAAGCTAATATTGTAATGGAGGAGACAATAAGTACATATAAATGTAGACACCATGTATGAAAAGTGATGAAATGTAAATTCATACAAAATAGCTAAACTATCAAGGTAGTTCTGTGAGATGGCAGTATTGAAGCAGTGCATAAGACATGTGAGATACACGGTGCAAAGACATGGAGATTAGACATGAGAGTTATGTGTGAGAAATAGAGAAAAAAACCAGTTTGGCTGGATTACATAGTGTTGGAGAGTGGGGATGAGGTGCAGAGAAGAGTACAATGAGACTAGAAAGATAAAACTTCACTTCAAGTCTTGCCTCTGATACATATTTACTATGTAATGGGCTAATTGCAATCCTTTTGTGTTCCTGCAAACTCTGTAAGACTAAAGTTGCAGACAAATTGTTAATTTGACTCTAGGGGAAGTTTCTATTACAGGAATTTCCCACTCTGATGCAACACAGGTCAGTACGAAAATATATGCACATATAGTTTTATATGGTAATGAGACTGATTTTAAAAAAAGAAACAATAGTGACTGTTTTGAAAGATGGTACTCATTTGGCTATAAAATAGGTCTGATTTTTTAAAAAGACAGATTCATTATTTTACAGTCACAGTTTATAATCTTGAATTTGGTATGTTAGGTTGAAACTGTCAGATTTGTGCCTCAACTGTAAAATTTTTTCTATCCTCCTTTCCTTAATACCTCTTAGAGGCTGTTTTGTATATGACATTGTTCTTGGTGCTCTGAGGAGTTTGTAGAATTATACTAAAGCTTTGTTCATTTTGAGTTACTTTTATTGTACAGTATATCAAAGCACTATTTTCCAGTGATTCAGTTAGGCTTTTTCTCCAGCAATTACAAGTTAGTGAGGCCTAGTGAAACTGGTGAGTCCTCTTAATTAGCATTTTTACTATCATATCAGAAAAAGTATATAATCTAATTTCAATGAGAAGGAAAAAAGTCATGTAATTTAAAGTAGTTTAATTTATACTTGTGACTTTATTTCTTGAAACTGAATCTTTTCCTTGCTGTTTTTCAGCTTGTTGTATGGGTTGATCCTCTGGATGGCACCAAGGAATACACTGAAGGTCAGCTTCTTATTTGTAGTTCTATATGGCGAAATTAATTTTATCTCTTTAATAGAAACAAATAAGAGAGTCTATTTCCAGGTCCCTCGTGTGAAAGGCAAGCATCACACTCTGCATACCTTTCCTAAGACAGACACTGCATCCATGCTTTCCTCAACTGACCAACCTTTCCAGGGCTCCCCAGCCACTCTCAACACTGTATTATCCCTGTTACTTCCTTCCAGATTCTATCTCTACCCTGTACCTTACCTTCCACATTCTGAGGTTGCTGGTTACCCAGTGGATATAGTGCTGGACATGGAGGCAGGAAGACATGAATTAAAATCCAGTCTCAGACATTAGCTGTGTGACCCTTGGCAAGTCATTTAACCTTTGTCTGCCTCAGTTTCCTCATCTATAAGATGGGGGTAATAATAGCACCTACTTTCCAGGGTTGTTATGAGGATAAAATGTGATAAATGTAAAGTTTTTTGCAAACCTTAAAGCACTATATAAATGCTAGGTATTTCTCACATTATACCTTACCTTGTAGAAATGAGCTTTAGTTAAATAAGTCAGCATTTTTTTCCTTTCCAAAATTTTCTTAGTGTTTAAGAATCAGAAGAATTAAAGAACCAACAAATTAAACTAAAACTGGCATCCTACTTATGGAAAGAGACTGAAAGCCAGATATTTGACCTGCATAGCATTTATATGTTTCCTATATTTCCATGTTTGAAGGAAAGAGCACCCATTATTTTTTGAATCATTTACATGTTTCATGGCTAGAGCAGAACCTCCCCTGATGCCACTTTCTTTGATGTGAACTGTTGACAACGCCTCAGATTCTGTAGTGACAAACTGTAGCCCTGCTGGCCTGCAATCATCAGCAGTATTGCCTTTGTAGGAAGACAATACTTCTGCAGAGTTCATGTTGGGGAAATACTCTATGGAAAGAGGAAAAATTGTGACATTTTCTTTTTATGTATTAATGAAAATATTGTTTGCAGATAGATTTTAATGAATTCATATGAAGTTGAAGAACACATAAAAAATTCAAGAAATTAATGGCAAAATAACTAAATAACTTTATTACGTATACACAGGTCTCCTGGACAATGTAACAGTCCTTATTGGAATTGCTTATGAAGGAAAAGCGATAGCAGGAGTTATTAACCAGCCTTACTACAACTATCAGGTATAATATGTTAATACACAAGAATTTCATTTGTTTTGTAGTTGCTTTTGTAAATTTCAATTATGGGCATGGAAAGGGACCATTTGAGACTGTCTCGTCCAACCTTTGTCCTTGATGCTCTTCTTTTTAATTATTAATGACTTGGACGAAAAAATTGATAGCTTATTATTTGACAGATGTCAGGAAGTTGGGAAGGATTTGTTAATACATTGATGATAGATATTATCCCTAATATTAGAATATATGTTTTTGAAGACAGAAATTGTTTTTTGCCTTTCTTTGTATCCCGAGTGCTTAGCAGTGTCTGGCCCATAGTAATCATTTAATAAATGCCCATTGACTAGCTGACAGAATTATAACCTAAACACCTATCTCAGTAGGCTGCAACAATGGACCAAGTATAGCAAAATGAAATATTCTATATAAATTCATGTTGAAAAGTAGAGGATGTGAGAGATGTAACTAGAAAGCCATTCTTTATGAAAAAGAGACCTTGGGAGATTTTCATCATTCACAGTCTTAGTCACTTAGTCACTCAGCCCTGTGATGTACTAACCAAAAGTTAGTGCCATCTTTGAGATGCCTTAGTAGAGGTATAGGGTCCACAACAAGAAACTTGAGAGCCTCAGTTTACCCCAGTCAGAACACATCTGTAATACTGTCTTAAGTTTGGGTACGACATTTGAGGAACAACATTGTCCAATAGAAGTACCAGGAAACCTAAAAGTCCTAGTATCGTTTTCAGCTATTAAAGCCTAGAGCTGGTAAAGCTTAAAACTGTAGTAAGACTTTTGGGCCACGTAGTATGTACAGAGGAGGGTATATAAAATGCTGATGGGATTCAGTGTTCCAAACTCATAGTCCTTCAGCTTTGCTGTGAAGGAAAAGAGGTGAATTTTCATAACTTTTGGTTAGGCCCATCCTTGGTCATTATTATCATCCATTGTTCAGTTTGGAGTGTTTACTGCTGGGTTTTTTTCCACTTACATTGTAGTTATTCTGTATCTTGTTTTCCTGATTTTGCTTACTTTACTTTGCATCAGTTCATATGCTCTTTCCATCCTTCTGTATTTATCATATTCATTGTTTCTTATAGCACAATAATGACACAATTTGTTTAGCTATTCCCCGATCAATTAGCCTCTACTTTATTTCTAGTTCTTCATTACTATTGAAAAAAAAAAGGTGCTACTCTAAATGTTTTAGTATAGATGAGACTTCCATCTTTGACCTCCTTGGGGTATATATACATAACAGTGGGATTAGAGTAACTTTGTTAATCTGGGCACTTCTCCCTTAAGGAGAGCTAGGAGTCTGTTGCAGAAGTGATATGTTAAGATCAAGGAATAACTTGAATCATTTTCTTTTGAGTAATATTTAATAACCATCGTTAGATTGCCATTTGCTCTGTTTGTTGATTTGTTATCATTCCTATCATTTTGGAAGAAAACAGCATGGTACTGTGGAAAGAGTGGTGGACTTAGGTAGATAAGGGTTCAGATCCCACCTCCAACACTTACTACACGTGTGATCAAGGGCCAGTTGCCTGATCTCTAGCCTCAGTTTTTTCATCTCTAGGATCAAATGAGGTAATATAGATAAAGTACTTTGCAAAACTTTGAGTGCTGTGTCAGCTATAGTAATAATAGTGATCTTTTTACAAAGACTGGAAGGAGAAAGCCTAGCATTGATTCCATTGTCCAGTAATTCCAGATTTGAAGTATAGTATTCTAAAACTGTACATTTGAAATGAAGGAACTGAGAGAAAAGAACCCTGCTAAGACTGAAGGGGAGAACAAGTGACTAGAATTCCATCATCGTTAATATGCTTAACTTGGAGTAGATCTATCCCCCTTTCAAAAAGCACATCTTTTATTTTACCATATTATTTTAACACTTTTTACAAAATTGCAGGATGTTTGTTCCTTGGTGCCTTTTGTCATTGACTTTTATTCCTTATCAGTAGAAGCATATATTTCTTGGAATTATCACAGCAAAGTGCCAGTTCAAATTGTGATACATTCAAGATCACATTGTAAAATCTAAAAATAAATCAGTACTGATAATTAAAAGGGAGATTTTAATTGGAAATAAAATGTATAAATATATATGCGTATATATAGGACCATTCATCTGTAAATATCTAAGTGATTTAAAAGCTATCATTAATTTTCATCATATCGCTTGAAAAGGTTAGAAAAATGAATCCTTACCCAGAGAGCAGTGAAAAGAAATTAAGGGAATATAATTGTGAGGAAAAAGTGAAAGATAAAACTGGAATTTTAGCTCGTACTAACAGAGGAGGTACTATACTTCATTGCTACCAGGTGGTGGCAATTATTAAAAGAATTTATTTTTTTCTCTCCCTTTCTTTTTGACCTCGGGCACATCTCAGTCTTTCTGAATCTCAAGTTTTCTCATCTTCAAAATGTAGGCAGTGACTAAATGACCAGTAGGGTTTCTCCCTACTCTAACAGCTATAATCCTGTGATTTTTCTCCTGCTTGTACCTTCAAGTCTGCCTCAGTGGCCTGAGACCAGTCAGCTCAACTATAAGTACTACTTACTTGATGATGGCACTCAGGAATGGGGAGGTGGATGAGTGCTTAAAAGAAATATAAGTATCAAATACAGAAATGTATAATAAAACATTTATGGAAAGTGAAGCCCCATGGTGAATATACCTTTGTGCATGTGGCTCTGTGTTAACAACTCTTTGTATCTCAGTTTCTCCTAAAAAATAAGAATACCGTCTTTGTGCTTCACATGAATAATTTTGAAATAAGTGAGATAAAATTACATAAAGACACTTTAAGCTCTTTGAAATCAATAATTAAAACAATCAATTAATATTTATTAAGCACCTACTATGTGCTAGGGACTGGGGATACAAAAAGAGGCAAAAGACAGTCCTTGCTCCCTCTAGGAGTTCACTGTCTAATTTGAAGATTAGATTCTAATGAAAGGTTCAAGTCCAAGGATATATTATCTTTATCTTTTTACCCTAGAAGGTTAGGGAATAAAACTCTAACTTCAAACCAATCTTTGTGACCACCTCTCATTGACGGTTTATTCAGCCACAGCTGTTGTCCTGCATAATGCCCATGATATTGAATATTGAGTGTTTCTGGTAGTGCAGAGAATAGTCATATCTTTCCTATCTAGTGCATTTCAAACCATATTATTTCAGAAAATAATAGAATAATTTATGTTATCTAAGAGCTGTAATAATTCTGCATCAGTTATATCTTTCCACATATAATAACAAGACTAAAATAAAACATTACACCTTTCGCTGGCGTTTTGCTACAGAAGTATTACATATTATTGTTTCATTGATTTGTTTAGGCCGGAGCAGATGCCGTGCTCGGGAGGACAATCTGGGGAGTTTTAGGTTTAGGTGCCTTTGGGTTTCAGCTGAATGAAGTGCCTGATGGAAAACATATAATTACCACGACTCGTTCTCATTCCAGCAAGTTGGTAAATGATTGCATTTCTGCTATGAATCCTGATAATGTTATCAGAGTGGGAGGAGCAGGAAATAAGGTAATACATTTGATATTTGTCAGAAATAAAAGATTGAAGAGATTTATAAAATATTGTATTTATTGTCATTTTTCCCCTTCAGCTTTGTGTTACATAGAATTAGTCATTTGATAATGTTCAGATTTGTTCATTTGGCATAAATTAGTATTGAGTGTATTGAAAGATAATGGAAGTAATAAAATGATACCACAAAAGTTGGCTGTAAATTATAAAACCAGTGCTATATCTAGTTTTTAAATTCTAAATTCAGGTCTACTAAAATTTTTGATTTACTGTTTTTTTCTTGAACTGTTTTTCTGAAGTAATCATTTGCCTACATGAGAAATAACCCTTCTACGCTAAAAAGTAGATAAAGTAGCCTAGGCATCCCAACATTTGTAATTAAAGAAAGCTAACAGCAAGTTTTTAAGGTGGTTGTGGGAATCTTTATTGTTACCTAATTGCAAATTAAAATTAATCTTTGAACATGAATTATCCTGAAAGTAAGAATTGTTGAGAAGCTCAATAACATTTTCCTCATATTTGTATGGTTCTTCACATGACTGTCTGAAGATATCAAGACTTATTTTACTTTTTAATAAAGTCATCGAACCATCCTGCTGACTTTGTTGTAGTCCTGTAGCCATTTAAGCCCACAGAAGGCATTATCCTCGTGTGAAAGTTATGAGATTAAACTGGCTATATTTATTGCTTTAGGTA
>CM053626.1:238637212-238652491 GCA_028646595.1 Phalanger gymnotis | reverse complement strand
GGGAGATGGAAATACCAGGCATGTTCCTGGCGGGGAGAGATGAGTGCCTCTCACCCTGGTGGCTGGTTAACTCCTAAGGGATTGGGGAGAAAGAAAGGACTCCCAGGTGGGAGATGATTCTGATTGTCCTAATGGGGGGAGGAGAGGGAGGTGCAAAAGGCACATCAGAAGAGGGAGATTGGGATGTATGGGTGGGGGGAGGAAACTCAATAGGTCAGTGTGGGAGCACACTTCTAAAGGACATGGGGAAAATCTTACATTCACCTTTGCACTTGCTGATCTGTCTTTGTTTCTGCACTAACGCAGTGAGTTTTGTCGGGTTTTGTTTTCAGGGGGTGTTATAAGGGGAAGGCCCCCAGTCACCCCCCAAGTAACTCTGCAGTTTTTCCAGACTTTAGTTCCTCAGCTTGCTGATGACAAGCAAAAAAGAACTACGTGTTGAGGTGTTTATGCAGATGCCTTCGTCTAGGTTTTTTACCAAAAGCACTTTTTTACATTCCTCACAATACTGATGGTAATGACACAGGTCTCAGTGGCTCCATGTTTGCAGTTGCCATACAGTGCCTTTCCATTTATTTAACCTCCACCTGAACGGCATAAACTCAGTGTTCAGCTGGTGTTTTTTTTGTTTTTTTTTTTTACTGTAACAAGGAGACTTTGCTCTTCATTTAAACCAAAATCATATTTCATATTTTATGCTCGAGAGTTTTTACCAGTTCCTTTTTACACTCCTTAAAAGTTTTTAAGTAGTTTGAAACAAGAGATTTTTTTCTTTCCTGGCAGCTTTTAACATTAATGCAAATTTGTGTCTGGGGACTGCAGCTTAGGGTTTCTCACAGTTGTGGAGAGAGGCGTTTGTAACCAGGAAAAAAGACGAGATTTTCAAATTTAAAACTGGACCGGATAAACGATGGTGGATAGTTTTAAATCGTTTCTTGCACTTTTGTAAGTTGCACTTAAGTGGGGGCGTTGATAGAGGTTTTTAATCACAAAGTCACAGGACTTTTTTCTTTTTTGTAACTGAGCTAAAAAGGGCTGCTTTTTGACGGGGGCAGATGGAGGTTCACAGGAGCCCTTTCACTTAGAGGGGACAAGTACCTTTCCCTTTTCTTACTTTTTTCCATTTAAAAAAATGTATGTAGCAACAGGGCAGTTGGCTGATGCTGTTGGGATTTGAAAACTTGACTTTTTTGTTAAAGAAGAAAATAGAACTTGCCCTTCTACGGGAAGCTGTGTGGCAAACAACCAGTGTCATAACCCTCCCTCCTTTTCCTCCCCCTACCTCTGAGGCGATGTTGCGTTGTTGCGTATCCCAGCTGCTCTGTGTGGATTTTTGTGAATCTGTTTGTAAAGTCCCTACCTCATTGTAGTGTAAGCAGGCAAGAGTGCACTCTCCTGCATGTGTGGAGTAAGCTGTGGTGTAGTTTTTTGGGCACATAATAAACACGTTGCAGCAGTAAAAACAACAAAAAAAGCACATTTTAAATTTGACGTTGTTATTCATTTTAATTTTACAGTGTTGATCATGAACCTCAGACTCCATTTCTTTGGCATTTTTAATAGATCATAGATCCCTTCTACCATACTCCCTGTTAGTAATGGATATTACAATCTCGAACTGTCTTATTCCATAAGGAAGGTCATCTTTCTTTCATGAAAACATTATGTGTATCTCCTTTCAGAAGGGATCCCTCTCATGACTAAAGATCCCCTTCGTAATGGCCCACATGGGATAAAGCATGATAGCAAAAAGCATTTTCTTGGCATTTATTTAAGGAACTTGAGATTTCCACTCCCCACCCCCAATCTTTCCTGATGAGGACTGTACAATAACATATTTCAATTATAACAGCTAACATTTCAGAATATGAAATATAGACTCTAAAGGGTAAGAACATAGTCTGTAAATTATAATTGATTTAAAACAGTTAATTTTAACCATAAAGTTACACCACAAGTGCTGGAGTTGTAAATAAACTATGAAACTACTGTATAATTAATATCTGGCTACATTTTAACCTGTTATCCACAGAAGTGGAACTTAGCCAGGACTCCATGTTTTAAAATGTTCAAGTTTATTTCTCATATTTTACAAAATCCACATGGAAGTATTCCCACCATAAACTCTGATGTATTTGTTTGTAAAATAACCATGCACTAATTCATGTTGAATTAAGACAGTTTTAAAGGATTCATTAATCCAGCTGCTGTGTCACGAAGATGGAACAGAGATGGCGTCCACAGCTTCAATGAGGTGTAAGGCCAGACTATACTGCCCATGGTTTTCTGGTAGTAGCTCTATTACTTTATTTACTAATTTAGCTGTTGTTGCAATTGGCACTTCAGTGTTATGAAGATCCTGGGGATCCTGAAAATTTGACATGAAAAATATTCCATCAGGCATTTTGATATTAGCAATATTTGTTATTAATTTTATAATAAAAAGTAAATATAGTATTTTAGAGGTCTTTTTTTCCCTAAATAATATCAGAAGTATTAAATTGAATTCAAACATTTTTAAGTGACAGGTTTAGGGAATTTATCAGTTCTACTAATATGATGAAATAAAATAATAATTGTTGGCATTTATGCAGAATTTTCAAGTTTTTAAAATGCCTATACATTACGGAGGTAAGTGACTTGCCAGTGGTCACACCGTAATAATTTCTCCTGACTCTAAGGGAAGGATTCTTTCCACTCAGTCATAATGCCTCCATTATGTGGTGGGGGAAAAAAAAGCCAAAACCCAACCGTATTTGTTTGATAAGAATTAGGCATCTCATTCAGCCCTGAATAATTTCTTTGTATACTTTAGAGAATAATCCAAAGCTGCCCATGGATTAGAATATAACGAGAACCAGAATGACCATCCTTAACAGCAAAACAACCTGTTGTCAACATGTAAAGATTTGTTAACACAGACAACCTTCTGGTTCAAATTAAAATACTTGTTAGACATTTGTCTCCCAAGCTCTTGTGTTTCATGTCCTCTTCTTCACCCTTACCATAGCTTTAAGCCAGGTACAGAGTGTCGGTGGCAGTCTAGCGAGCAGTTCCATGCCCTCTTTGGTCTGAGTATGGAGTAAGGCATAGGCTAGCCTCTGCCCAGTCAGCACAAGGAGCTGAGAAGCCAGCACTTCTTGGTCTTGTACCTGCAGAATGGCCTAAAGGTAAGGACAACAAGAAAAATGCAGTCAGATATCTTGAGGCCCTCCATCTGAGCAGGGTGAGGAAAGAGTAAACACTTTAAATATCTTGCCAGGCCACTTAAGGAAGACATCAGTTACCTTCCTGAACTATGACCATATATTACTATAAGTCAAACAACTCAGAGTTTAGTCTTTAGACTTGATTCTCTGCCTAGTCAAACTTTCCCACTTCATATACCAGCATAGTGAGGCTGTGTTCACTCTTAAGTTTTTGACACAAGGAGAATGAGCAATGAAATGAAGCCAGGCCCTGAATTTTATTTTTCCAATTAAATATGATTTCTTTGCCATAAAAACAAAAGATTTTTAATGAAAATTTATTTACCGCTTTAGAAAGACCTATTTTACTCTTTATTTTCTTAATGTAAGCCTTACTTGTATATACGAAGAGTAACAGTTACCTCTTCTCCAAGATGATCAACTCCATAATTATATAGTTCCAATACATAATGTCTTCTAATCACATCTTCATTAACTTGAAGTTGCTGGGCTAAATATACAGCCAGAACTGGCCAGTCTCTATCCTTGCCAAGAGGAATAACTGGTGCTTCATCAGAAGTTTCTTTGTCCTTAGGGACAGAATGTTGTACCTGAACGGCTGCACTGATGATTTTCAATAAAAACTTGGGAACAAAGTATGAAAGTGAGAAAATGGAAAGAAATAAATCTTATTAACATGGGTTTTATTCAAATAACACCTCACTAAAAATTTAGCTATAGCAATCAGACAAGAAAAAGAAATAGGAAATAGGCATAGGTGAAAAAAAAATGATCACTTTGTATGTAATATGATGGCTTACCTACAGAACCCAAAAAGAATCAACAAAATTAAAGCAATAACTTCAGCAAATCTGAAGAATGTAAGATGAATCCACATAAATCCTCATCACTTCTGTGTATTACCAAGAAACCCAGCAGGAAGAGATAGTGAAATTCCATTTAAAATAACTACCAAAAATGTGAAGTGCTTCGGACTCTACTAAGATATACAGAAGAACTATGTGAATATAACTACAAAACGCTTTAGGATAATCAAAAGAGACCTAAATAAGTGGAGAAATGTTAAATGTTTACAAGTAAACCAAATCAACATAGTAACAATGACAGTACTAAAGGGAAAGGGGAAGGGGAAAGGAATAAGCATTTATAGTACCTACTGGGTGCCAGGTACTATGTGAAATATCTCATTGGAAAAATAACTGATCTGGAAAATAGATGTAGGAGAGGTAACCTAAGAATTACTGGACTACCTGAAAGCTATGATAAAAAAAAAAAGAGCCTGGACATCATCTTTCAAGAAATTATCAAGGAAAATCACCTTGATATTGCAGAAGCAAAGGGCAAAACAGAAAAAACCAATGAAATCTTTACTGCTAAATCCTCTTCTCAGTCTTTATCCCTCTAGACCTTACGGTTTATAGACTGCTGACAATGCTTCTTGCCAGATACTCCTCCCTGAGTTTTGTGACATTGCTCTGTCCTTGTTTATAAAAGATATTATTAGGCTGTGAGCTCCTTGAGAGCAGGAACTATCTTTTACCTTTTTTATATCACTAGTCCTTAACACATAGCCTGCTCACAGGCACTTAATGAATGTTTATGTTGACTACCTTTAAAAAAAAAACAAACCCAGCATATGATATGACCAGATCATCTTAAATGTATTCCTCTAAGTAGGAACTCTTTCTTTTTAATCTTGGTTGGCCTGAATTTAATATTACCGTAACTATTTAAAAGTTATTTTGAGTCCTTGTGACTATTATGGCCTTTCGGAATGAACTTTATTTTAGCTCCTATTCAAAGTACCATAATAATTTCTAAAAGGAAATGCTGGAGATTTTGCAGGTGGATTGTAGCTGATCCTTGTCCGTCTACTTTGCAGTATCATTATCCATATCCTGCTGCACATATATGAGCATACCAGAGGATTCTATCTTGCGTCCTTTTGTCTTCTCTCTTTATACTCTCTTGGTGACTCAATCAACACTGTGGACTCATTTATCATCTCTATCTAAACAGCCCTCATCTGACTCTTGAATTTCAGTCACGCATCTCCATGAGACAGTTGGTATCCTCAACAGTAACAGCAGAGTTAGGAAGAGGTGAGGGCTTGGAGGAAAGAAAGAAATTCAGTTTTGGACATGCTGAGCTTAAGAAGTCTATGTGACATCCAGAAGGCAGTTGGAGATTCAAGTTTGGAGGTCAGGGGAGAGACAAAGACTGGATAAATAGAATAGAAATGGAAATCATCTGAACTGAGATAACTAGAAGAGTATTTCAACTCACTGATCACGAAAGACTGCACACTTAACTAACATCTAAATATGTGTAAATTATCAAAGAACCATATACTCCTTGACCCTGCATGTCACTGCAGAAACAGAAGGGCTATACAGGATGGATAATCATTTTATTTGATGTATATGCTGCCATGGCCAAAGAGTTTTTCACCTTCGGGTCAATCTTCTGGTGATGTGCTTGCTAAATAAGCTGGTCCTTGGACAAAAACTGTCATGGAGGAAAAAAAAAACAATTAAAACTTACCTGTTGTCGGAGAGATATGAAATTTGGGTCCATCTCACCACTGGGTAGTAACTGAATTGAAGTTAGGTCTTTAAAAAATGCATTTTTGCCCTGAAAAAATAAAACAAAATCATGTGATCACTTTTTTTGGGGGGGGGTATTATTAAAATTTACCCTATTTCTGTAAAGTTCAAAGGTTTTTTTATTTAATCTTCTCTTCATCATCTTAATCTCAGGACAAATTTATTTATTTTATATCATAAGATTGTGGCAAATAGTTAACTTTATATGAGTATTTAAATATTTGGATGCTGACATGAGATTTAGAAAGATTTTATCCAAGTTTCAAAGGAAAGCCATAATAAAATATTGAAAAATAAAATTAGAGGAAAAGATTTTATTTAACTTGGAGAAGAGGCTGCCAGAGGTCATATGAAAAATACTGGCAACTGAACGACAGAAAATGGAACTGCTAGACGAAAACAGTAATTTAGACCAGCATTTCCCAAACAATAACCTGTGTTACACTTGATAGCATATATAATGTGAATAGAATTACATAAGGAAATTTTCATGGTAGTGTTATTTCTATTACATATCAAAAAATACTTGTTACATATGACAATTTTTTGGTTATGAAAAAGTATTTTATTTCCTTTTTCATTTTTGAACCAGAATTTTTCTATTCCTACCCCATATCACACTCTTTTCCCCGGAGTCATTCCATATTCCCTGTTAACCTGGAGCTATTTATAGATTTTGTTGCTATGGCTCATGTACAGGATTATTTCTTCTTCTGACAAACATGATGGTTTTTCTTCAATAATTGATCATTCAAAATATTCAAAATTTAGTTGGAATGAAAAACAAGCACTTATGATTACAGAACAGCACAAAATGGCCTGAAATAAAAGAATATACATTGAGATATAAGGATAATTCTACAGTTCAGCATTTAGGAGTGACAGCAGAAAAGCACGTCTGTGTGTCCAAGGAATGTAGTGTATATTTACTAACCCCAAATGGCAGTAAAAACAACAATCTATGAAGCAGGCTTATCTGTGAAAAAAAAGTTAAGGAACAAGATGTTTCTAAAGCCCATACCAAAATTCAAGATAAAAGAATTCGCTAATGAATCATTTTCTAATTTAGTGCATAAGCTAAATAAAAAAAAATTGATGCTAACATAATAGTTTTCAATACTATTTGCAGTAAGACGTAATATTGAGGAGGTAGCAGAATTACAAGAGCAAAAATGGAGTAGGTATAGGTAACAGTTTACATACACGAAACAGTGCAAGAAGAACAGTAAAATATATCACAAAAGAAACCAAGACAAAAATATTCATATTATAGAAGACGATACCAAGATCTGTATCATAATTAGTGAGGGCAACTACAATTTCAAAGGAAAAAACCCACAATTCAGTTAGCTCTTGCACTGGTAATGTTATTTAGTTGTTTTAAAAGAATTGGCATTAACTACCACAGAGACTATTTTCAATACCACTTCTGATACTTGTCTACTTCAATCAATTCTATCTTGAATAATGAATACCTGAAAATGAACTTAAATGCATTTTGATCTAAGGATGGTCATTTAATGCTAAACGGCATGTCTGTAATGGCCATGAAGATGACAGAAACTTTTCCTCAACTCATCATTTGGCTCGGTTTAAATCACTGATTTCAATTATCACTTGATAAATTTAAAAATCTGATATAAAAGAAGTTAACTATTTAAAAATATTTCTGGAATAAGATTTATTCTACTTATCATCAATCTGACAATAATGAAACCATGCTAGAAGCTGCAACTAAAGAACCTGAAATGAAAATTATTAAATTGGTCTAACACTGGGACCGAAAGTGGTGGCATGTAGCTTGTGAAGTGCTCCTGTGGTATGGTACACATATTCTGCATCAGACATGCATTCTTCCTGTATCTTGCTTTTATTCTGGTTTGATAAAGAGATTAACATTAACTTCTTTCAAAGCCTTGCTTTGATGACTAGTATTCTTAAAGAATTTTCATTACTTTCAAAAGCACTACAGTCAAAATCAACTAATATTCACAATGCAAAAATTAATCAAATACACTGTAAGAACTCTGGGAAAATGTGAAGACTGGTACCAGAAAGCATGAATCTCAAGCTGAAGATCTGAATAAGTCAGATAAGCTTAAAGGCATCTTATTTAATAAAAATAACAAATTTAATGACCTTCCTATGAATGTTACTAGATAATGTAATTTGGTACATAAACTTCTGTTTTTTAATCAGATAGATACAATGAAAGCATTTTAAATTATTTTATTAGAATAATCTACTTGTTCCTGTGCAGAACAAACTTTGCCATAGACAGCTGCTTAAAAAAAAAAAGGAACATTTATAAGAGACATCTTAAAACATGATTTGCAGGATTTGTCAATAACAATGTGAAATCAATATTCCAATTTCTGTAATTATACAAAAAGCTAAAAAGATAGCACTATGGTAATCAGTGATTTAAAGCCTAATGAGGGGCAGCTGGGTAGCACAGTGGATAGAACACCAGTCCTAGAGTCAGGAGGATCTGAGTTCAAATCTGGCCTCAAACACTTACTAGCTGTATAATCCTGGGCAAGTCACTTAACTCCAAATGCCTTCCAAAAAACAAAAGCTACACACACACACACACCCCCATTGAGATTTCACTTCAATGATTAATTTGTATGAGACTGAGAAAAATAATCTAACAGTAGTTAAACAGTAGCAGTCCCACCAAATTTTTTTTTGGAGGAGGGAGGCAACTGGGGTTAAATGACTTGCCCAAGGTCACACAGCTAGTAAGTGTGTCAAGTATCTCAGACCGAATTTGAACTCAAGTCCTCCTGACTCCAGGGCTGGTGCTTACTAATTTTATTGCTAGTTAATTTAATTCAACTGCCTTTGTTTTTTATTGTTTCTTTTTTTTTTATTTGATCTTTTATATACTGCTTCAATTGATTTCTTAGTTCAATGTTATTCAGCATTTTGGTTCATATTTTTCCTCTCTTCCTATGCCTTCTTTTTTGGCTAAATATGAGCTAAGTGAATTCCCTTAATATATTTCTTATTCATTTTGTTATATCCCTTGGTATTTCTTGAATAACTTCTAGTAAGTTTTCTGAAAGCATTTCTTAGATATTTTATTGTTTCTCGGACCTTTTATATTTACTGTGTCAATGTTGTTCTTTGGCTACATGACAAGTTTTGCTTTTTACTGTTCTTGTTTCTAACTAGCTTATCCTCCGCCCTCTCCAAAAAAAAAAAAACTTTATTTTTCTTCCATTTCTCTGGGGGAAGCTTTTTTGTTTCTAGTAAAAATTCTACATCATAGTAAAGGGTGTTAATGTGTCTCTTTCAGAAAAGGAAATAGATCATTAAAAGCTGGCATGGCTTCATCATTCTACTTGGTTGGCAATGCTTTAGATATATAGTACTCTTAAATTTCATCAAAGCACTTGACAATCTTTCACATATTCTTGTGGATAACTTGAAAAACTACAGTCTAGACTCTAAAGAGCACGATTATTAAGCAGATTCTGAGCTAGTTGAATGACTTGACCTAAAGAAACTATAGTTCTTAATGAGTTAATGTCCACTTTGAACAGGCAAAATGTTGGACCAAGTTTAAGATGGTGAAATTTAACATATCTAAAGAACTACATTTTTTACAAAAAAGAATCACTGTCATTTGACCCTTCCATCTCTAACTGTACCTCACCCTCTTATTTCTTTCTAAATTTAAAGACTTTCATACCCTTCTAAATGTATAAGATAATGTCTAAGAGTATGTAAGTAATGTATATAAGAGCAAGGCTCCAGCACTAGCAGCCCCCCATCCCCATTTTCTTCTGTTTCAGTTCTTCCTTTCATGCCTCATTTGTATGAGATAATTGCTCCTTTCTATCTCTCCCTACAGTTTTATTTTTTAGAATCACCATATCAAACATAGCTAAACCCAAGTCTTTCAAACTACCCAAATAATGATGATAGGAGCACTGATAACATTTTCACATATAAGAAATTAACAGTTTGACTTTATGGAGTCCCTTAGAATTGGTCTTTAACGTTTACCTTATATTTCTCTTGGACCTTATATGTCAAATTTTCCATTAAGTTCTGTCTTTTTTGTCACAAATTCCTAAAAGTCTCTCAATTTGTTAAATGGCCTTTTTCTTTCAGGATTATACTTAACTTTGCTGGGGAAGTTCCCGTTGGTTGTAACCTCAACTTTTTTGCCCTATGAAATATTGTCCCAAGTGCTATAATCCTTCAACACAGAAGCTGCTAGGTCTTGTGTAAACCTGACTACAGCTCTGTGACATTTAAATTATGTTTTTTTTTCTTGTTGCTTTCAATATTTTCTCCTTAACCTGGGAGCTCTGCAACTTGGCTATGATATTCCTTCAAGTTTTCCTTCTAGGATCTCTTTCAGGTGATAATAGATGGATTTTTTCTATTCCTATTTTACCTTCTTGTTCTAGAACTGCAGGGAAATTTTCCTTAATAATTTCTTGTAATATTGTATCAAGATTCTTTTTTCGATCATAGCTTTCAGGCAGTGCTACAATTTTTACGTTGTCTCTCTTCAATCTGTTTTCCGGCTGTTGTTTTTCTGATGACATGTTTCACATTCTCTTCCATTTTTTCATTCTTTTGATTTTTTTAAATTTCTTGGTACCTTAGAATGTCATTAGCTTCCCCTTGCCCAACAGTTTAAGAAGGAATTATTTTCTTCCTTTAAGGTTTTGGTTCTCTATTTCGAGTTGGTTGACTTTCTTTTCATAAATTTCTTGGGTTGCTCTTATTTTTTTTTCCTAATTCTTCCTTGATCTCTCTTATTTGATTTTTAAGTCCTTTTAAAGTTCTTCCAAAAGCTCTTTTCAGGCTTGTGGCCATTTAACATTTTTCACTGAAAAGGGATTAGCTTTTTCAATTCCACTATCTTCTGCTGAATATGAATCCAGATCTTCTCTATCCCCAGAGCAGCTATCTATACTTGGGTTTTTTCTCCTTTACTTAATCATTTTTATTTTTATTCTGCTTTGTTTTATTTTTAGCAGCTATTATTATAACCAAGTTCTAGTCTGGAGCTGTGGGGAATGATGGCTCAAGCTTCAGGTCCTTCTTACTGTTATTTTCTGAGCTCTGTCCCAGGCTCAACCTAGGGCACTCCTCTCCACCCCTAAGCCATAGCTAAGAACCCTTGCCGTAATGTCCCGTAAATGTTCTTGGTCTCTGTAGTCCCTCTGGTGGCTACAAACTTCAACAATCCTTCAACTGTCCTAGAACTGAAACCAGGGAAGCCGCTCTCCTGCCAGTGTCCACAGCCAGCAGGGTCCTCACTTCTCTGCTACTGCACTCACCTGGAATGTGCTAGCTCCTTCTCCCCGAAGCTGCAACCCTAGGCCTGCATCTAGTCAGCATAGCTGTTTTTAGCATCCCTCAATAGTGGAAGGTCCTTCAATCTTCTCCCAGTCAGCTGTCAGACATCCCCCTCATACTTTTATTTCCAGAGGTTGAGGCTGCCTCCCAACTCAGGTGCCCCCAGGGCTTGTTGTTTGCTGACTCAGGCCAAACCTTCACCCTGGAGTTCCAGTCTTTCCTGGGGTCTCCTCAAGTTATCTTAGGACAACTGCTTTACCCTAATTTTCATTTTTTTCTGCTGCTCTACATCCCCCTGAGGCAATGCTCTGTCTTTTTTTGTGGAGGAAATTTGGAGAGCCAAAAGTTTTGTGACCTATTCCACCACCTTTCCAGAATGCTCTCAAGGGAGTTCTCCTCACTAATGCACTGTTGATGGAGTTGTGAACCAGTCCAATCATTCTGGAGAACAATTTGGAATTATGTGAAAAGGACATATCCTTTCACCCAGCAATACCACTACTAAGTCTATATCCCAAAGAGGTCAAAGAAAAGGGTTTATTTATTTATAGCAGCTGTTTTGTGGTGGCAAAAATTTGGAAATACAGGGGATGCCCATCATTTGGGGAATGGCTGACCAAGTTGTGATATATGATTGTGATGGAATATTACTGTGCTCTAAGAAATGATGAACAGGATGCTTTCAGAAAAACCTGGGAAGACTTATATGAACGGATGCAAAGTGAAATGAGCAGAACCGGGAGAACACTGTACAGTGTAGCAACAACATTGTAAAGATGATCAACTGTGAAAGATTTAGCTACTCTGACCAAGAAAATGATCCAAGACAATTCCAAAGGTCCTGTGATAAAAAATGCTATCCACCTAGAGAAAGAGAGCTGATGAACTCCAAATGCAGGCTGAAGCTTACTTTTTAAAGCTTTTTTTATTTCTATTGTTTTGTTTGTGTTTTCTTTTGAAACACGGCTATAACGGAAAGGTTCGGCATGACCTCATATGTTTAATTGAAATCAAAGTGCTTGCCTTCTCAAGGAAGGGGGACTGGTGGGAGAGAGAGGTGAAAGGGAAGAAGAGAATTTGGAACCCAAGTTTTTAAAAAATGTTTGTCAAAAATTCTTTTACATGTAATTAGGAAATATTTAATGAAAAAAAGCAGGGGAGGCCAGAGGTAGAGGTGAGGTGAAGAAACTCAGGCTAAGACAGGTTAAGTGACCTGCCCAGGATCACAAAGCTAGAAAGCTTATGAGGCAGGGACTGATTTTAAATCTTTCTGATTCCAGACCCAATGCTCTATTCACTACACTGCCTGATGCCTCAATATAATATGAAGTCAACCTATGTGAATATTATTAATGATCACACATTGTTTACTAAAAGGGATTATCTGTGTTTTTTAAAATCTAATTATTTTATTTTACATCAAATTATAAGTTTGTCTTGAAATTTAGTCAAAAATGTAAATAAAGGTCTGTTAACCTGGTGTGGATAGTTTCCTTTCCACTAAAATATTTTCCTTTCCTTCTATTATTTTTATCTTCGACATCAGTGAAATTACAATCTATGAAAAGAAAAATGATTTTCTGAAATATAATCCAGTCACATTTCTGAAAATGAATGAATTAAAGTGGCAATGCAACAATGAACTCATCTAAATATGAAGAATTGTCCAGATTCCTTAGAAGAGAGTTAATTATCCTTATTCATCCTCAAAGAATGATTTCCTAATGCTTCACCATCATTAACTTGGGCCCTGTGTCCTTCAATTCATTTCTGTTTTAAAGCACATAGCTCTGAAATCTTTTGAAATTACAGTACTTACCTTACTGTCAAAGAGGGAAAGTGGTTTCACAGACTTCAGTGAAAACCTCATGATTCCATATAAGACAGAGCACAGCACAGAATGGTGCTCAACAAGTGGATAGTGGATATGCTTCTGTTCAAGAGCCAACTCCACTATTGATATCGGTCCTTCGACAGATACCCAGGCATCTTCAGTATCTAAGACAGGCACTTGCATTTCATCACTGCTAACATCAGCCTAGGAAGATTTTGAAAATAGAAAGGATTATGTCAGTAATTTGCTGAAAAAGAGACTCCTCAAATTTAAATTCTCATACTGCATTGTCCTTAAAAGAGAAAAGTATATGGATAATTTTTTTTCCAGATTAAACAAAAACATAACTCTTCCATTATCACAGTAATAATCAGTCTCCACATGAAATACACTTTTCTCCTAGTTGACCATACTTAAAACTGATGATGATGATTCTTCAATATTCTAACATAATTACTGTAAATTAGAATGATACATATATTTTACCTCCATTAAAGTATGAAGAAGATCCAAGCAAGAGTCAAGAAAAGATGTCATTGCTGTGTCACTCATACCCACATCCTAATGTTTAAAAGAACATACAAATTAAATTCTACAAAACTTCTGACATTATTTTAAAAAAAAAGATCTTTAAGTTGATTTTTTTGCATTGAATTAAGAAGTTGGAATTGTGAGATAAGACGTCATTAAAAAATTTCAATCCCACTTATTGGGATTAAATTAAAATACTTCTAGAGTTGGGCTAAGAATCTTATATTCATTTTGTAGTACTACTGACGTGTGTGTGTATTAAATTATCTATGTATATAAACATCCACATGCATACATGTGTGTATGTGTGTATTACATGTTATAAAGTATACCAACAACGTCCCCTCAGACACATACTAATTGTGTGACCCTGGCAAGTCACTTACGCTCACAGTGCCCCAGGACCATTTCTACGAAGATAAAGTTGCTTCATGGAAGTTCAGTATACACTAATGAATTATAGTTCTAGTTTTAATATACAAATATATACACAATACAACACATAATTGTATATATATGCATATAGTTATGTATATATGCATATATCGTGTTTTATGTGTATATTATATAAATGCTAAACGTATGAAAGGCTATATATGCATGTATATTAAACATACATGTTAACTGTGAACACATTCTAATATTCCACATTTTACACTATGTACAATGATTATTTTATTAGAAGTATGATTTTATTAGGTCACACAGTGAGCTCCCAGGGAGGAGTTTTATGTAATGATGCATACAAACAGGTAGTAAACCAGATTTTGTTTGAATGTGAGAAAAAATCCTATCAATTAGCTATACAAAAGCAAAGTTGACTGCCTTAGGAACTAGGTTCATCTTCAGCAGAGGTCTTCAAACCAAGACTGGATGACTAACTTGTTGTAGTGGGGATTCAGGATTCTTTTCTGGAGTCTTGGTTTAACTAGATAGATATATTGAGGTCCTTTCCAACTCTAAAATTTAATGATTGTGTAATTATAACCCTACAGAATTAGCTCTGATGAGCAAAACTTGGAATGATTCCATATACAACAATTATGGATTTTTATACACTGAATACTAAAATATGCTTACATATTCTAATATAATTCAGTGAAGAAGATACAAGCATTTCAAAGTAAAATTTAAAATTATTAGCTACTAGTCCTAAACATAACGCTACAATTATCTAGACAGAACATCATTTAAAGAGTGATAGTAATGATGAAAGAATGAGTGTATGAAATTATAGCTATATGTACTTATTAATCTAACTCAATAAAATCCCTGTAGGACTTTATTGGAGGACTAAAATTTTCAATTAAAAGGAATTGGAGGGGGCGGAGCCAAGATGGCAACTGGAAAGCAGTAACTGGCGTGAGCTCCCCACCAAGTCCCTCCAAAAACCTATAAAAAAATGGCTCTGAATCAATTCTAGAACTGCAGAACCCACAAAGTGGCAGAGGGAAGCAGGGCTCCAGCCCAGGACAGCCTGGGTGGTCTCAGGGTAAGGTCTGTCCCGCACAGAACTCCCAGCTCCCAGCTGAGGGGAGGCCAGCGCGCGCAATGTGGCGCGGCAGACCGCGGACCAACGAGACCAGGAGTGGAGCGGAGAGTGCCCTAGCATGCTGAATTACTGAGCTGTGGCATGTACCAGACCTCACAACTCACAAACAGCAAAGACAACAGAGAAGGTTAGTGTGAAAAGCTGCGGGACAAGACGGAGTTTGCGGTTCGGCCACTGCCCCTGGGGCAACGGAGGCAGGGCAGCTTTAGAACTATAGCT
>CM053626.1:238595540-238636712 GCA_028646595.1 Phalanger gymnotis | reverse complement strand
GGAAGAGGGGAGAGAATTTGGAACTCAAGGTTTTTAAAAAATAGATGTTCAAAAGTAAAAAAGTTTTTTTTTTCATGCAACTAGAAAATAAGATGCACAGAGAAGGGGGCATAGAGATTTATCTTGCCCTACAAGAAAGTAAGGGAAAGGGGGATGGGAGGGGAATGGGGGGACGGAGGGGAGGGCAGACTGGGGAACAGGGCAACCAGAGTGTACGCCATCTCGGAGTGGGGGGTGGGGGTGGAAATGGGGAGAAAATCTGTAATTCAAACGCATGTGAAAATCAATGCTGAAAACTAAACATATTAAAAATAAATTTTAAAAAAAGGAATTGCAAGATATACACTATAATGTTATTTTGTAATTCTCATTCATAGTCCAAAGTTGTTGGGGTTTTTTTTTAGGGCTTTATAAAAATCTATTCTGAATATTATCTGACCCTTTTGAAATATAAATTTAACAAGATGAAAATCCATCACCAGCTTTAATATACTAGTCATTTTCAATCTCTTTATCATCTGATATACCATGAAAATTAAAATAGGTCCAGTTCATCTAGCATAATTTAGTAGCTTCAATATAAAATGCAAGGTTTAGAAACTACCTTCACCTCAATGTATTTAGTACAGAGGAAAATATTCACTTACCCTTCTGCACAATCTATCCTTTGGTGATTTTCCAACCTAGCAAAGTGAAAAAAATGTTATAATATTTAGTGATCCAAAGAAATAAGAAATTAAAAAATAATCTGGAAGGCTTAGAATGATACAAAAAGCAATTGAACTTTCTATTCTTGCTTCTCCTAATTATATAAGTGGACATGTTTCATAAATGAAGAGAACCAAATGTCAACGCAGAAGATGCATTTCATGAACCACTAATTTAGATAGTCCTACAGTTTTAGTAATACTTTATCTCCTTTTTAGGAAATAAGTTTGCTATATCTGACCTACTAAACAAAGAATCCCTCAAAAACCTGGTTTAAATGTTCTGTGGCCAATTAATTGTGTTTCATTGAAATTTCTACTCAAGTTAACTTATTAAAAAAAGAGTAGCTAACGTGCTGGTGCGGGGGCCAAGGCGGGCACAGGGCCTTAACCACTTACCACTGAGGTGCTTCCTTTACACCCCACCCGGGGTGCAAAGCCTTCTCCTCTTCCTCTCCTCCCCTCATAGAGAAGGTCAAGTTGCTCACGGCCTGCCAGGTCTTAAAAACCCCCATGACTGCCTCAGTGACCTGAGTTCCAATGAGAAACTCCAGAGGAATTGCAGGAACTTTGGAAACAGCCCACTGACCCCCGAGCCCAACAAGAAATCATCAGCAGTACTGAGGATGTGTACTTCTTGACCGACTCACATGATATCAGGAAGTATGAGATGGAGAAGCTTCCTCCCGTTCTCAATTTGCAAGAATCAGAGGCATACAGAGACAAGCTGAAATAGCGCCTACGTGTAGTCTATAAGAAAGTCACAGATTTGATCCTTGAAAAGCAGATGCTTATGATAAGGAATTTGAAAGAGTGATCTCACTGCAGATAGGCCTTCAATTGGCAACTGTCATCTGTACCAACAGAAGAAGGCACTTGAATACTATGTAAGGTTTTACTCAGGCCAGTCTGGGACTCCTTGCCAACAAGAACTGCCAGCTGCTGCTCAGCCAGCTGAAATCCTTGTGGAACATATAAACGCTGCAAAGAATGGACGCTGAAGGAAGATTATCCTGCGGCTATCCAGCTTTGACTCAAGCCTTAACAGGCAGCCAGCACTTTCCAATCTTACAGCTGCATCAGCGAGCTAGGACTCCAAGCTGCAGGCCACTCTCAAGCTAACTGAGGAGTATATGGTTGTGGCACTCTCCAAGATCTTCAAGAATTCTGAAGTCACCGACTACACCAAGGTGCGGCAGGTGAACAGGCTTCTAAGGAAGACACAGATCTAGATGACCAGCTGCACATGCACTATACATAGTCCATCCACAATACCATGTTCTAGGTGGTCCTGGGGTATGTGGAACTCTGCGCAGGCAACACAGACATCAAGTTTCAGAAGCTTTGGTACGAGGACTTCTGCACGGCTAGTTTTCCTCATAGTGAGATGGCCAAGATGGCCCTTGAGATCTGATAGCCTTTAAAATTTTTTTTATAAGTTTGACATTTATGTAAAACATAATGACAAAAGCTAGCACCATAAACTGTGCACACAGTCTCTCTTCAGGGTGGTTAGACACTAACCTAGGAGTCTTTCCATGATAATTTTCCCAAACTGTTGCTTCCTAAGTCTGTCCTTCCTCCCACCTTCTTCCCTGAGGTCTTGGCCTTAGTATTTACTATTAGCTCATGCTCTTTAAAAACAGAGCCCATGCCCATCAACTGGGGAATGGCTGAACAAGTTCTCATACATAATTGTGAGGGAAAACTACTGTGCTATAAAAAATGATGAGCAAGATGCTTTCAGAAAAACCTGGGAGAGCAGAATCCGGACAACACTGTGCACAGCAACAGCAATATTGAAAGCATATTAACTGTGAAAGACAGCTAATCTAACCAAGACAACAATCCAAGATGATTCCAAAGGATAAAAACTTTTCTCCACTCCTAGAGAAAACTGAAGAACTCTGAGTGTAAACTGAAGCAAGGGAAGGGAAGGGGTGGAAAGGAAGCCAAAATATTATTGTAGTAATGTGGACTGATACCTAATTATCACCCTGGAACTCACGATTTTTAAAAATGAATGTTAAAATTTTTTTTACATTCAACTGGGAAATATTTGATGAAATAAATTCTAAAAATTTAAAGAGTAGCTAACATCTCTGGTTGTTCAAGTATACACATAATGGTAAAATTGGGGAGGGGGTGGAATATAAAGCAAATTTTTTTTTCTGACAGGCAGTCTGTGAATTTCCCCAACTCACAAAGTACCTTGAGGACTTACTATATATTAAGTGATACAAAAGTAATCTCTGGGATTGTCTCTGTCCTTAGAAAATTTATAATCTAATTGAACCACATACCTATTAAAGAGTAAAAGGACAATGCAATAAGTATCTAAATGATAGATAAACACATGCTATAAGAAAACTAAAAGAAGACATAAATATGATAAAGAACTCAATCTAGACCTGAACAGGATATTAACAGGCAGAAAAGAGAGTAAGAACATTTCAAGTATACATGAGGTGTTGGATATGACATAAACAAAGGCGGAGAAAAGAAAAGTTATTTAAGGAGACAGATACAATGTCTCAAACCAAATTATAAAGAACTCTGGATACTGATGTGAACAAGACAGTACCAAATACCTCATCAATTCCTATGTCTACTTATCTCCACAAAACTCTAACCAAAGTAATCTATTCATATATTGAGAGCAGCTTTGATGAAATTGTGAGAAGGGAAGAAGCATATTTTTGCAAACAATATTCTAACAGATGAACACATCTTTACTGTACGCAACTGACTGAAAGATATACAGAATACAAGATCTTACTGTGTTCACTATTCGCTTACAAAAGTGTTTGATTTGATAGAACAAAATATTACTTTAAAGGATCTCTTCTACAAGGTGTCCCTAATGTATCTGCTAAAATCATGAGAGATTCTTTAAAAAGACATTAATATCAGATGTAACTATATTTCAATGATATCTTGATTACTAACATCAAACAAAGCATAAAATCACAAAATATCAAAAGAAAGAAATCAAAATAAGGATCAATGGCAGTCAGCACGATTTCACTAAAAACATGTCATGCCAAAGAAAATTGGTACTTCAAGGAAATGCTATCGATAAAGTGTGTACTGATTTCACCATAAAAACTGACAGCCATAAAATCCCTGTGGACAAGATGGAGGAATATTCATAGCCAGAATACTATTGTGGTAATGTGGACTGATAGCTAATTATCACACTTTCTAGAAAGAGGCTTCTAATGGCTCCTCTTAACATTCTGCCCTTGGCAAAATCTTATTCAAAATTATCCTCAATCTTGGATGAAGAAATAGAAGAAATGTTTATTAAGTTCAAAGACAAGACAAAGCTTAGAGAGATAGTTAATAGATTCAAAATGATTTACATTGTCTACAAAAATTCGTCAAGCACATAGTATAACCTTACTTGAATAACATTGTCACTTTAATTACATTGGTCCAGCCCAGCCATGAGCACTGAATATTCCTCCGGCTATTTAAGTTGTTAGAAGTATTTTGTAATTGAATCTATACAAGTCTTTTTTTATGCTCTGCTAGGTCGAACCCCAGATATTTTATGTTTTGTAGTTATTTGGAATGAGATTTCACTTTCTATTCTTGCTTCTTGTGTTTTTTATTATTATACAGAACTGTTGATTTCTGAGGATTTATTTTGTAGCCTACAACTTTGCTGATGCTATTAACTGTCTCAATTAGTGACTTTGCTGATTTTCTAGGCTATTCAAAGTAAACCATCAGCAAATAGGAACACTTTTATCTCCTCCTTAACTCTGTTTTTCTTTCTCGTCTTATTGCTGTTGCTAACATTTCCAGAACTATAACAAATAGTGGTGAAAATGAGCATCTGTGCTTCCCTCCAACATTTACTGGTTCTTGAGTATCCCTATCACATAAGACTTGCTTTTGATTTTAGGTAAATGCTTTTTACAATATCGAAAAGGTCCCTCTATGTCAACACTTTGTCGGGTTTTAGCATACAGGAGTGTTGCACTTTGTCAAAAGCTTAAACTATGCATCTATGAAGATAACCATTTGGTTTTTGATGCTTTGATTTTTTAATATGAATTATGTTGACTGTTTTTCTAATGCTGAACCACCCTTGTATTCTAGTACAAATCCCACTTGTTCATAAATAATGATTTCTTGGACAAATCACTACTGTCTACCTGACCAAGATTTTGTTTAAAATTTGAGTCAATGTTGATTAATGATAATGGCCTATAGTTTTCGTTCTGTGTTTTATCCTTCCCAAGTTCAGGTATTAGAACTGTATGTATCTCATAGAAGATTTGTGGTAGAAAGCTGCTTTCTGTCTCAATTTTGGAGAATCACCTGTGGGTACTAACTGTTCTTTAAAAACCTGACAGATTTCTCCTTTGATTCCACCAGGACTAGGAGTTCTTTTCTTTAGTAGATTCTCTATAGCTGATCTCCATCTAGATTTCTGATAGTTTAGGCATTTCATAATTTTAATGGTATTCTTCTATTTTTGTCATGTTCTCAGTTTTATTACCATAAAACTGTGCATAACAAATTCTGATTTGTCTTTTTATTGCTTCTAGTTTTGTTATGATTTTCCCTTGCTTATTTGCTATTTTATTGATGTGACTTCCTACTTTCTTCTTTTTAATCAGATTAAAACTAAAGGTTTATCAATTTCATTAGGTTTTTTTTCCCCCAAAAAAACAGCTTTTAGCTTTATCATTTCTATGGAGTTTTGTGTTTCCAACCTATCTATATTTTATATTTTTTATTTTGTGTTATTTTGTGCTTATTTTAGATTTGTTAGCTTCCTAATTTTTAAAAATCCATATTCAGTTCATTTATCCTCATTTTTTCTATTTTGTTTACATCTACTTATAAGGATGTGACTTTTCCCCCTAAGGACTACTTTAGCTGCAAACCAGAATTTTGGTATATTGTTTCATCATTATAATTTTCTTTCAGACAAGTATTGTTTCAATGACTTGTTCTTTAACCATTCAGGATTTAATTATTAAGTTTCCATTTGAGTCTATATATCTTTTGTTTGTGGTCTCTGAACCAATTACTATTTTTATTGCATTATAATCTATAAAGGCTGTATTAACTATTTACTGCCTTTTTACACTAGTTTGTAATATTTCTGTGTCCTAGTTTGTGGTTAATTTTTGTAAAAGTTCCATGTGGTATCACAAAATACGTATATTCTTTTGCTGTTCCATTTATAAGTTGCCATAAGTCTTTTAACTCTAGTTTCTCCAAGAATTTGTTCAGTTCCATATTTTCCCTTTTGTTGATCTTTCTGATAAAACTGAGAAAGGGATATTGAAGTCTCCTGTCACTATTGGGTCTATTTCTTGTTGTAGTGCAGATGTTTTCTTTATGAATTTGGATACTAAGGCATTTGGAGCATACAAGTTTATTACTTATGGTTCCTTCTACGGTTCCTTTCAGCAAACTATAGTTTCCTTGTTTATCCTTTTTAATTTTTTCAATGTTTATTTTTGTTTTGTCATAAAGCATGATGTCAACTCCTGCTTTTTTGGACTCACCTGATTCACAGTAAAAAAAAAAAAAATTTCATCCCCTCCACCCAGGTTTATTTTGTGCATGTCTGGGTTTTTTTTTTTTGGTTTTTTTTGGGGGGGAGGGGAGGAAGGGCAGGGCAATTGGGGTTAAGTGACTTGCCCAAGGTCACACAACTAGTAAGTGTGTCAAGTGTCTGAGGCCGGATTTGAACTCAAGTCCTCCTGACTCCAAGGCCGGTGCTCTACTCACTGTACCACCTAGCTGCCCTAATGTCTGTTTTTTAAATGTGCTTCTTTAAAGCAACAGACTGAAAGATTTCGTTTTCTTATCCAATCTGTGAGTTTTTCATTTTATTGAATTGTTTAATCCATTGACATTTAAAATGAGAAGAATTAGGTTCATATTTTCTTCTGTCTCTAAATTTGGGGATCCCTCCACTAAGTTACGAAAATTTTCCCTCTTGCTACAAATGTATTACTATATTCCTTCAGTTAATTTTTTTTAAGGTGGCCTTGCTCCCACTGGCTCTCTTCCTGTTACCTCTTCTTTAGCTTTTCATTGCTAGCCTTTGACTTGGCACCAGCCCATTACACATTTTTCTCTTTCTCCCCCTCTTTTATGTACTTTCCCATGTTGTAGTGTCTCTCTCTGTCTCTGTCTCTCTCATACACACACACACACACACACACACACACACACACACACACACACACACGATTCACCTGTAGGCAAGCTGTCACCAGGTTATATCCATAATCCCCCAATCCCCCACGTTCACCTCTTCAACGTTATCTCTACCAGACTTCTACCTTCACCCCGTATCCTTGTGTATATTTAGAAAAAAGTTTATTACTGGTCCTCTGCTGTCACTTAGTTGCTATTGCTGTTTCTAGCTACTGCATTTTGCATTTCTATCCTTTCAGATGGTTGAGAAATAATCACTTCTATTCTGGTTTTCTTTCAAAAAGTGTTTCAAACACCTCTTTATTACTGAACATCTATCTTTTTTCACGTATGGTTAAACTCAGATTTGCAGGGTGGGTATCCTTGGGCTGCATTATGAGCTCACTGCTCTTTAGAACACATTATTCCATTCCCTCCTACATTTTCTGGTGGGTATAAAATCATCTTTCAAACTTCCTTTCCTTTGCATTTGAGGGTCTTTCTCCTGATCGCTTGCAGGACTTGTGTCTGAATTGAACTGTTAAATTTTAGCCACTATGTGTCTTGGTGTTTGTAGCCTTGGGCTTTTTTTCTGGAGGTGATCTGTGAATTCTTTAGACTGGTACTTCATTCTCTTTGTTCAGAAGTTCTAGGCAATTCTCTATTATTTCCTCCATGAAGAGGCTAACGGTTTTTTGTCCTGTCATGTCTTTCTGGGAGACCTAAGATTCCTAGGTTGTCTCTTTTCATCTTGTCTAGAAGGTTGGTATGTTCTGCTTGCAAAGTAAGCATATTTTCTCTTTTTGTTTCTCTTTTTATAGATTGTCCTTCACTTCTGTACATTTGCATTCCCAATCTATTGTTTTCTTTCATTTCTTTTGTGAGGTTTGCTACTGCAGATTCTAGTTTTTTTATCTGCCCATTATTTTTGCTGTGCAAGCCATATACTCTGTTCTCATGATTCTCATTTCTTTTCTGAACTACATCAGAACAGTGTGTCAGTGTTCCATGTTCTCCTCACATTCCGCAGGGTCCTCTGACTCACCAAGTGTTGGATCATTTTCCTCTGTTTAGCAGTATTTATTCACAACTGCCTTAACGCGTTTATTAGATCTGGAGACCGTACTTCCTTCTGCTGTCTTCCATGCTGCTTTATCTGCTCTGGGTTCTCTTCTTCCTGAGATCTTTGGTAATTTCAGTCTTTATTTTTCCCTCAGATTTTTCCCTTTTTTATTTTCTGTATGCTCTCTGTCGATGGTTTCCTTTGGGGATGGATCTCAAAGCCTTCTCCCATTCTGGGCAATTCAAAGTTCACCAGCCTAGGTCTCTGCCCCAAGTGATTTTTGAGTGGTCAGGATTAGTCCCAGCTGGATACTTTGTTCTTTCCCTCAGACTTAGTGGAGTATTATACCCCTCCTGCCCATTCCATCCTGGTGTCCAGTCCCATTCCCTTTGTTTCTCAGTTGTCTGACTTGGCCCTGCAGTACAGAGAGCTGCCATGCTGGTGCCACAAGGTTGTCCATCCCTACACTGGCAGTTTGGCGATCTGTAGTGCTAGTGCTACCCTAGTAATGGCAATTCAGAACTCTGCAGTACTGAAGCTACAAGATGGCAGCTGGCTGTTTGTTATGGCCCAGGCAAACTTTTGCAGCCTGGAGTTGGGGCTCTCCACAGTACTGGAAAGAGGGAGAGGAGACTTGGTCCCAGGAATTGGTTTTGTTGTAAGCCTGTGTTGGGTCTTTGTGTCTGCTAGTGAAGCCTCATTGCTGGTAGCATGGGAGGTGAGAGAGGGGTGCTGAGTGAGATCAGGGTCAATGAGCTTTTTTGTTCTGTTTGGTTTTGACCATCTTTTAGATTCTGGGGATCCTAGACCACAGAAAAAAGAAAGTGCTTTATCTTTGGCACAGAGTTTCTGTTTTGGAGACATCAGAGAAAATGTTTAGACCTCCACATTGTTGCTCACATGACTCAGAAATCCTTATTAATTCTCATGACTTTAACTACCATTTGTAGGCATATGGCTCCTAAATCCTTATTTCTGTCTAGTCCTCAATATTCTCAATATTATTCTAACCTCCAGATTCATATTTCTAACTGCCGACAGGTTATCTCTAACTGAATATCCCACCAGCACCTCAAAGTTAACATGCTCAAAGTAAGTTTATTATCTTTCCTTATAAATCTAATCCTCCTTTTGAATTATCTCCATATGTTCTATTACAACTTCCTTTACTTTTCACATTCGCAATGTTAGGGTTATCTCTGACCTCTCTTTCTCTCTCATCAAGCTAGCATCTAGATTGAATGCTGTACTTGGAATCAGGAAAACCTTAGTTCAAATTCTACCTTTTCAATTTACTAGCTGTGTCACCACAGGCAAATCCCTTAATTGGAGGCTTGGTTTCCTCAGATATATAATGGTGAGGTACAGAGTGGGGTTAGCCTCAAGTTCCCATAAGCCTGAGAGCTAGAATTCTACGAACTCTATCCCAACAATGACCAGGACCTGCTGAAAACATTTCCCTAATAAATCTTGACCTGGTCCCCTCTGCTCTATCAGTGCTGCAACCACACTAGGTTAGAGACTTACTCTCATTTGTCTAGACTAATAACAATCTTCCAGATTTTCCAGTTTCTCTTCTCTTCTGCTCTCCCTCCAGTCCAGCCTCCCGACTGCTGCCAGAATTATCTTCTGTTTGAGAACATCTGGGCATGTCGCTCCTCTAGTCAAAACTCTTTAATGACTTCCTACTGCCTCCTATTTAAAGTCCAAAAAACTCCCCTAGTCCTAAGAGCCTATACAACCTGGAAACACTTTATCTTGCAGTGGCACAGCAGACAGATCACTGAACTCAGGAAGACCTGAGTCTGAGTCTTGCCCTAAACACTTAGAAGCTGGGCAAGTCGCTTAACCTCTCTCAGCCGCAGTTTCCTCATCTGTAAAATGAGTAATATGTTAGCATCTACCTCACAGGATTTTTGTGATAATCAAATGAGATGATATATGTGTGTGTATGTGTATATGTACATGTGTATGTGTGTGTTTGCATATATACATACAATTTTATGAATTTTAAGATACTATATGAATCTTATTATCATTATTATATTATTCACTTCACAAAATATATACTCGATCCAGGCCAGACAACTCAGCCTATACAACAGCCTGAACCTATTCCCTATTTCCTTCCATCTTTAAACTCTTTCAATATCTAATCATTCTAAAGCCCAGTGTAAATGCCACCTCCTCCTAGGACAGGGGTTCTTAACTTTTTTTGTGTCACGGATGCCTTTAGAAGACTGGTGAAATCTATGGATCTTTACTCAGAATAATGTTTTTAAGTGTATAAAAATAAAATACATAGAATTACAAAGGAAATAAGTTACATTGAAATACAATTATCAATATTTTCTTTAAAAAACAAGTTCGCAGATCCCCAAACCCTGCCGAAAACAGGAAAGACCTTTACCCTAATTTCACCTTGATATGCAGCTTTAATGAAATTATGTAGTATTTTACACAAGCATAAACTTAAGCCTTATTGCCCCAGAAGACTACAAGCTCCCTGAGAGCAGGAACCATGTCTTACCTAAATTTTGATTCTCCCCTAGCATTGTGCTCTGTATATAAGGAATATTTAATAAATATGTACTATATTTTACTGTTGTATAATTAACATAAGAGACAGGCAGCACAGTATACAGAGTTCTGGACTTGGAATAAAGCCCAGAATTCAAGTTCTACCTCTGACACTTTGAGTGTGAATATCAACTTACATACCTCAGGCAACTCCATAGGACTTATCCACTAAGTCATAAGTCAGTTGTGATCTAAAGTGATGAAAGGTATTTCCGCACTACGAATTCCTCACACTGACAAAATCATAATTTTTTATGTACATAGGATTATGAGAACAAAAAAACTGTAATACGAAACTAGTTTACCTTATCCATCAAGTATGTGGCAGAAGAAAACCTTTTAACTATGAATGTGTTCCACATCATTAGGGCAATGCCTAAAAATTAAGAACAATAATAGTGAGTAGGGTACACAAGACATCCATTGAACTCTACCATGTTTGAAGAGTTAGAAACTTCTTAGAGCTCAGAGATATTACGGGCGATTTAAATTGCTTTAAGATTGGTTCATGTGCATAGACAGTTAATGAAATCTCTCATCTTCAGAATAAAACAACAAACATTACTATATTAAACGTACCTCCATAGCAGAACAGAGGATGGGAATTCTAAAGTCACTGGTATTTTGAGCACACTTAGGTACATTTTTTGTCTCCCATATTTCTAAGTCCCTTGATGGCAAGTCAAGTCAAATCAGATACTATTTTGTTTGTGTCTTTGTATCTCCAGTACCTAGCACCAGGTATTAAAACATAACTACTATGGAACTAATATTTTTAATGATCAAGTAAATCTATTTGTCTATTGAAAACCTCTTAACGATGAGACCTTTTCTCATGATATCTTGATGGTGAGCTATCATTACATTGGTTTGTCGAGCAATGTAAAAAAATCCATACTCAACATATGATGTGTAGGTTATCAGCTTCTGAGAAATAAACTCAGATTTTTGAGATGTGGACCATAGTTCTGGTTTCTGCTGCAGAATACAGAAAATAAAGCAAGAATTTCTGGGGAGAGACCAAATTTTTCCCAGGATCTTCAAAAAGAGTTTATGTAGAATGGAGACATTCCACATCACCTATTTCATTGCATGAGAAGTGTCCAGTGAACACAAGAGAGAGAATAACCCCTTTGAGGCCATCTGACACAACAGCTAGACCTTCATTCTAATTTAGCTTAGTAGCAGAGATATATATATGAAATTTATAAAGATGAAAGCAGTATTTCAGATGTAGCAATACCTTGGAACTACAATTCAAAGTAATATCAATTATGTATAAGTATGCATGAATAGAAGCATTTTTGCTTTACTACTTATCAGGAATGCACTAAATAATGGCCTACTTACCATGCTGCACATGGGCATTAAGAATACTCTTCAGGTGTTCTATAGACCTAATGAAAAAACGTGCTTCCTTTCAAGTGGGAAAATAAAAAGTGATAAAGTAAAATGTAATGTGTTTCATATGCAAATAGATTAAAATCATGTTTCAGTAACTAAAGTTACCTTAAAATCTTATAAATCACAGAATAATGTAAACTGTTAACTTTTTACAAGGTTATTTCAATGGTCTTGTCTCAGGTTATTCACTTAACTCTACCTTTCCTAGATAAATCACTAAACATTTGGAAAATCTAATATGATTTACTCTCATCTGATAAGACAGTAGAATCTAGATGAAAAATCTACTTTGATGCTAGTCTTATATTACCAAAAATATTTTACAAAGAATTTACTTTTTAAAAGAAATAGATTTGTTTTCTTTTCTTTTTAATATTTATTTGGTATTTTATTTTCCCCAGTTACATGTAAAATCAATTTTTAACATTTGTTTTTAGTCACTGAGTTTCAAATTTTCTCCCTTTCTCCCTCCCCCCACACTGAAAAGGCAAGCAATTTGACACAGATTATACAAATGTAGTCATGAAAAACATTTCCATAATAGTCATGTTGTAAAAAAAAAAAAAAACCCAAAAAAACCAGACCAAAAAAACAACCTCAAGAAAAATAAACAAAGTAGGTTCTCGTATTCTAAGAGAACAATATAGAGGATCAAGATTTAAAGCTATTTAAATTTAAATAGATGGATCTTTTTCAGCAAAAAGATTCAGATGTGTAGTACAGAAGGGCTGATCAAATTATCCAACAATTAATAAACCATTTAATTTTGGAACTATAGAAATAATTTGAATATAATTAAACCTTTGCCTAAAATATACCTAGAGTATACTGGTGTCTGATACCCAATTTTGAGGGGTCAATACATGTGTGTATGTGAAGATAGGGGAGATGTATATAATTTCCAAAGAGAAACAACTACTATCTGAACTGTAAATAAATGTAATGTTTAGATATATCTACTTACTGCTATATAAACTTCTAAGAAGTAATTTACTAAAGTCATTTACTAAAAACTGTGTGAATGAGTTTGTAAGATTTTTCTTCTCTGACAACTAGCTGAAATCAAGGTATTGATCTAACAGAATTTTTTATTTGGGAGCAAGCAGGGATAATTTAGAGGCAAGGGTCACAATATCCAAATATCAAGTCTTTTTGGGGTATTACATTTGGTAACATGAAAACATCTGATAACTTAGAAAGGAGCATGGACAGTATAGCTGGAGAGGAAACAGACAGGAGGACACTGAAGGAAAAGTTCAAATTTTATCCGGCCCTACGTGTCTTACAGAAACAATATGACTTTCTTAATAACTAGGCTCTAAGAATACAGCAAGATAATTTTAATGAATTTATAAACATTTGCACATATAGTAGTTATCAAGAAGAAATTAGGTGTGGTTCAATAATGATACTTTCATTCTGATTATTAATACATTAAGACTTCAGTCTTGGGTGTCAAATTTTAATCTCACAAAAGGTAAAAAAGAAATAAAACTGATTAGGATTTATACTTATTATTACAATGTAAAAATGATGAGAAAAACCCACTGTATATTGTAAGCTACTTATTAATAAACAGCTCTATATTTGTAGGAGTAGAGCTACAGAAAAAAAACCTAATATTTAAGAGTGAAAGATAATCTTACCTCTGGATCTTTATTCCACTGAACAACATACTCCCAACAGCAATGTGCATGTAATACATCTAAGTCAAGACTACAAGGAAACTGTTGATAGGCTAAGCTCAGCAATTCTGAAAGTCAGAAGTTGGGACATGTTTTTCATTTCCTCATGTAATGAAAATCACAGTATCATTCTACTCTAAGATTTTTGCTTTTATGTATTAGTTTATTTTACCTAGGATGGCTTGTAAATCCTCTGGCTCCTCAAGGAAATCTCTACTATTAGCTTCTTTAGGTTCCTCTAGATTTTCTGGAATTCTTTCTTGATGAGCCAATTTTAATATATGGGGACTGAAGTCCTGTTTAAATATCCATTTTGCTACACTGTCTGCAATTCCTCCTAAAGTTTGGGAGGAGGAGAGATGAGGAAGAGACAAAGAAAATCAAATTTTAGGCAATGGAATAACAGTGTTATCAAGATCTCATTGTGGTGACTCTGTGTTAAGACAGAACACTAGCTTAAGAACTAAGATATCTAGCTCTATTTCTGTCCTTACGCTAAAACATGTGAAGTCAACAAATCCCTTCCATGTACCAGGCATTATACTAGAAATGTTTTGGATTCTCCCTAATAATTCTCTGCCCCGCTTCTGGGGGATAGGGGCTTTTTTTTCTTTTCCTTTTTATCGCCCCAGTATTTAACAAAATGTCTGACATATAGTAAGCACTTAATAAATTCTTGTTGTCTTAATTCACAAAACAGAATGTTATAAGAATAGTCAAATTTATTTAATATTTAATGTAAATAAGAACAAAGATATTTAACATATTTATTTATATTTCTGAAATGTTTCAAAACATACAGGACAAAGGAAATGAGGCTACTTCCTTTGATTCCTTATAACAATTCCAATTGAATGATGACTGGTTAAGTGCAAAAATAAAAATATTTCTGCTCTGTAATATCTTAGAAATATACAATATGATCTTTAAAAGATGAAATTTATATAGTGGTTTTTGCTTAGGAGGACAATATTCTAAGAGCATGATGGTGTTATATTTTAGCCATACATATGGCAGTAAATGAAAATGATTCAAGAGCATGCTGGGTTTTGTCAAGAGTGTGGCAGGTGAAAGATGAGATGACTGAGGAAATAAAGGTTGGAGCTCCCATGAATACTGATTTATTAGGCAATGGATTCCAATTGCCTAACAAATCAGGACTAGTCCTCTTCCTCAGCTTAGGGCTGGACCCCAAATACAGGAGATACAGATTTTTATACATTCAAAGCAATTAATCAAATAAGATCAATTAATTAAAAGGAAACAATGCAACATTAGGTAATTTGATTTCTAACTGGAGGAAAGATTAAGGGCTTTCCAAGTTGGGAGGGGGAGAGTAAACAGGCACAATTTCCTGAATTAAGAAAAAGAATAGTTCCATTCCCCCAACTGTCTGTATTCAGTCAAAGGAATATAGAAAAATAATTGAGTGATCAATATGGGGTCAGTTTTCAGATAAGACATATGGATTGCTTGAGAGGTACAATTATGAAAAAATTCCTTCAAATCAATCTTTAGATCTGGCTGGGTTTCTGGTCAGCATAACCTAGGTCCTGAGTTAAGGGTCACTAAGCAGCAGATAAAGGTGGTCCAGCTTCCCAGAAGTCCAGGGCTAGGTTCAAACAATGCAATAAGGTTTTCTCAGAATTCCCACAATTGAATAAAGTTTTCTCAGAAGACAGAAATTAGACTAGACCCATAAATGAATAGAAAGGGAACTGAGCTAGTTCCAGAACTGAGTCACAAGATGGAGTCAGTTGTGGTTCACTCAATTCCCACCACCACTTGCTGCTCCAATTCTCTCAGTTCCCTCAAGGGCAAGTTAGCTTAGAATTTAAAATTGGGCAGAAAATGTTAACATGGAGAAATAATGGAATTCAGTACCAAGATTTAAGAAATTCAAGAACATAAATTACTTGGGATTTGTTTCATAAGAAATGCTTGAAAAACTGGAAAGAAGTTTGATGCAAATTAAATTTAGACGAATATCTTAGATTATATACCATTAACAAGCTCAAAATGGACATGACTTGAATATTAAAAAGGTCAGGCTATAAAACAATTATCAGAGAACAGTATCAGATGCCTTTCATACAGATGGGGAAGGAGTTCATTACCAAACAAGGGAGATGGGCAATCACAAATGAGGTTTTTTGGGTATTAGCCTCATGACTTCATTTCTGTAAGGACTCCCAGTGAGGAAACTCCCTCCCCACCAATGTGGACTGTCACTTACTCTGCAACTTTAGAGTTTTGGAAAGTTGGTTAGGGAGGCACTGACTTGCTTGGGTACCTATCCAGGGTTATACAGGGAGTGGGCGTGTCACAAATAAACAAAATCACTGCAACTAGGAGAGGAAGTAATGGAATGGAAAAAATATGTGTATCAAATATCTCATAAAGGTTTGATAATGGGTGTGGGTGTGTGTGTGTGTGAGCACGCGCGCACCACAAATGTACAAGGCTAAGAACCACCCCTCCAATGGATAAGTTGTCAAAAGATATGAATAAACAATTCTGAAAGGAAGAACAGCAGATGATTAATAACCACATGAAAGCTCCAAATCACTAACAAGATGAAAAATGCAAATCAAAATCCTGGGGTTTCATTTGACATCCACCGAAATGAAAGAGGTTCTTCCTGGTCCTTCTACAGGCTAGTCCCCTCAAAGGTTACGTTTTCTCTCTTCTGTACCAATCTTATATATACCCATTTACTTCTAAGTTATGACTCCCATCAACAGGAAAGCTCCTTAAAGTCAGGGCTGCTTTTCTTTTTCTTTCTTTCCTTGGCACTCAGTACAATGCCTGGGGCTTCGTAAGCACTTTCTAAATGCTTGTGGATTGCTTGTTCATTAGTATCAGAGGAGACAGACATGCTAATACTCTGCTGATAGAACTGTGACATGATCTTATCATCTTGGAGAACAATTTGGGATTATGCTAAGACAGTGAAAAAAAATAACCAGATTCTCTAACCCAGCTTACTTCTAGGCATATGCTCCCAAAGGGGATTAAAGATAGACAGTCCTATAAAACCAAACTTTCACAGCAATACTTTTTGTGGCACCAAAAAACAGAGGGAAAGTAGTTGCTATGACCATCAAACAGAGAACTGTTAAAAAGAGATATTATCAAAGCATAAGAAACAATGAATAGAAATAATTCAAAGAAGCAGAGGAATAATTAAATGAACTGATGCAGAGTAAGGTAAAAAGAACCAGGAAAACAAAATATACAGTGACTAATGATATAAATGGAAAGAACAAAAAAGATTAAAATGAATGTTGTACAATTATATTAACGTTAATCTTGACTTCAAAAAAGAAATATGGGAATATAACCTTCCTCTCTTCTTTTCAGGGGTGGAGGCTTACTGGTGTGAAAAATTACATATATTATAAAACTTAGTTGATGTATTGGTTAGCTGTTCTGAACTGTTTTCCTCTCATCTTCTTTTTAATTCTTTGTTATAAGAGATGGCTCATAAAGGGAGCTGGAAGGAAAAGAAGAGCTATAACTGGAAATGAAGGTGATATATTAAAACAAAATATTTCAGTAAAAATTTTAATGAAAAGCTAGAAAAATATAATGGAGACAATTATGTACAGATATATAAAAAGGGTATAATATTTCCATACATATATTTACATGCACTTGTATATGTTTCTGTATGTGGTAAAGATATGATGTAAAAAGTAGGCTGAAAAACTTAAATGAATTCTAATTTAATTTACCTTTTCCTCCTTCCAGTAATTTTTTAACAGAAAGACTCATAAGTGGCTCAGCCTGCAAAGAAGACAGTTTGGAGCTTCGAGTGTTCATTTTACTATGAAGCAGAGTCTGAAGTATTAGGCAGTCTTCCAGTTGCTTCAAGAGAAGTTTCCAGTATTCAGTATCAAGGGAAAGAGCCTCCCAGGAATCAGTGAGTCCTTCTGGGTCAGTACCTACAAGTGTTTGGGAAAACTAACAGAAAATACACTAGTTATAATCTGGTAAACGATAATTATCTTTACCTTGAAAAATTTTCATTTAAAAACTGCTTGATAATAATTAGCATGTAATTCCCATAGCACCACAGAAATGATATGCAAATCATATGCAAACAATTCAATTTTCCACACCTTGGCTTGATCTTTGGGGAACTGTCCCCAAAGGCATTCAATTAGAGCCCTAATCTCCTGATTTTATCAACTATTTCTTTGTAGTTTCAATTTTGGGTTAATTGGATCACTTTCTTCCCTATTAGATTATGTAACTATGTAGCTGCAGAAAACGTCTACCTTTCACCAAAGAAATACATTTTTCAGAACTGTTAAGATTGCAAAAATAGTGTGCAACATTTATGTTACCTAAGAAATTAAACTCGGGTAGAATTATCCTCTCTCTGAATCACAAACAATAGAATCTCTCACAAAACCATCCTTTACCAACTGACCTCAAAACAATTTTCTTTAGAGGCATGTGAGAGGGAAAAGAACACATTTCTCATTAAGTTTATTTTACTTTGAGTTCCATTAAAAAAAAAAAAAGGCACTACTAAACTGAAGAGGTAGGATTGAGAGGGCCGGTTGGAAACTTAGGGATACGGTAGAATAAAAGCCAATAGAGTCCAGATATCTGAAATGAGATTTAATTTATTGCCACCAATTCAACCAAGCTATACTTAAAGAAGTTTTTCAGTTTATGAAAAGCTTTTTAATTAGTGCAAGTCAGACTGGCTATGTTTATTTCTCAACAAATTTTGGTAGTTCAAGTAGTTTCACTACATTGATTATATTTGGAAACTATGTGTTACATGTCTTACTAACATGAAATTTTATATAAAACTAACAAGGCTTAAAGTTAATACCCGCGAATCTATTTTAGCTGTTTTTTACCACTTGTTTTGTTGACTATAAATGAAAGAATTGGATTACAACAATCCACAACTTTAAAAATTTGGTATTCTTTAACTGAATTTGTAACTACTAAGATTTAAGATCATTCGCAACTCTGTTTACAGGAAATGACATTTCTGAGTTCTCTAGATGTGACAAGAAGTAGATTCCACAATGATAACCCAATGGGCAACTCATTTGGGGAGCTCAAACTCATATATAAAATAATATTTGTAGAGACCTGAGAGGAACATTTGAGAACTTCCATACTCTCATCTGAAAATCAAGAAGGTGAAGCCCTTTGAAGTTAAGTGACTGGCCCAAGGGAGCAAACTCGTAGAACTAGAACCAAGGTCTCCCGACTCCCTAGGTCAGTGGTATTACTCATTTTGAAAGTATATGTGAATGTTATCTAATGAAGGAGATTGAGGTCATTGTCTCATCATCAAAAATTTGCAGAATTTCAATCAATATCACCAGGTACACATTTCAAATTCTAAAGCTTCACCCATGGGGAAGTCATAAGATAAGATAAATGTCCTAACAGAAAAATATACTGGCACAGATTTATGGAGCATCTTTGCTGACTTACTTTTTTCTCAGCTATAGTATCAGATATTTGTGCTGCAACAGAATGCCCAACATGTGCAGATAACAAGGCAGCTGCATTATTCTCAGACTGTATACAAGCCATGCGCATTTGTTGCCACCAAGGGGATACAGACTGTGAATCCCATGATTCATCTATAGCAACTGCAAAGAAAGGAAAAAAATCCCATTTGAATGCTGTAGTTCAAGTGTATTAAGCAGCCGTTCTGAAAACTAAATTCATACGGACATATCTAAAGTGAGTAATTCAAACCCAAAGACTTAGATTTCAGTTAGGCAGCTTCAGTCAATGATCCTGTTCTTGAAGCCAAGCCTCAACGAAGCGCATCACAAACTGGTCAATACTTCTAAAACTGTTACTGTGGTAATATCCTATGATAAGACTGTAGCTCTGGTCACTCTTACATATAAAAGGAGAAAAGTCAGAGTTGAACTTTTCTTGACATTGACTCATTTTCTATGTAAATGCATTTTGCTATTTTATACTTCTTAAAATAAATATTAACCTCCATTTATAAATGTATGTAATCTTATAAACAAGAAGAGTATAGGAAAAAAGAATATAAAATTTTAGAAACACTTATTATTAGACCCAGAACAAAAGATATATATCTTTGAGACAGCATTAGCTACCTAAACAAGTTTATCTGTTTCCTTGAGCACTTTTCAACATCTTATCTGTGTATTTAACATAAATATCACTGTTTTTGTTATCTTTAATTAGACAGTTGCAGTCAAGGTATATACTATTCTTTTAGTCTTGCTTTCTTCAGTCTGCTTAACTTCATAAGTCTTTTCATATTTTCTTTTGATTTTTAATATTTATAATTTCTTTGATCAGAATAACATTCCAAAACATTAATATACCATAATTTTTCAGCCACTCCCAATTATTAGACACCTAGTTTGTTTCCAAGATTTTGCCATTTGTAATATCAATTAAGTTGGAACTGTCTTACTGTTTTAAAATGATTAATTGTCTTTGATTGAGCCTTACTAGGTACTAAGCCTCAGCCTAAACCCCTATTAGGTGCTAAGCCTATGTGAGGATAAATTGGTAACTAAGGTGGGGCTCCAGGTGGGGCCAGTGAAGGGAGGTGCTAACACCAGAGCCAATCGAAGGAGCCTAAGTTCTGGTCACTCAGGTGACATTTGATGACATCTGAAACCACATGAAAAGGGAAGACAGAGCTATTTGCTCAGGGATTTCATTCTTGGTGGCGTGCTGATGTGGACGCTCCGAGCAGCTGTAGCTAAGAGCCCTTCAGCTTGTAAAACCGGATGTTGAGACTTTGTTAAACTCTGGTAACTACATATTGGGATTTGAATCAGATAAGGTCTGTCTGTTGATGTTTGTAATTTGTTTGTATTTGCTCTGAAATTCAGGGTGCTGGCTTTTTCCCCTGAACTAAGTGAATGATATTTGTAAGCCTGTTAATCCCTTAACATTGTTTTCCTTAATAAAGCAAATCAAAAGAGGCAGGGCTTGCAGCATTCTGTGAGCTGGTTGTTGTTGGTTTTACACCTCCACAGCAGCTGCTTAGCCAGACTGTTGAAACACCATTACAAATACTGTTAATAGTTCTGCAGGTAGATCTTTTTTTTTCCCTATTAAAAATTTTCTTAGAGTACCTTAGTAGTGAAGCCGCTGAGTATGAACATATTTTGTAACTCACTGTATGATTTCATACTGCTTTCTAAGAAATACTGAGTCACTTCATAATTCCACTAGCAATGAATGAGCGTGTCAATTTCACCCCCAGGCACGCCAGTACTGAACTGTACCACTTGTTATTATCTTTACGAATTTTGGTCATACTACTCTTGATGAATAGTATTGCATACAAAATAGGACACATATTACTGCACTTTATGAGATGTTTCCTAAAAAAGTTTCAAGTTCAATTTTATAAATCATATTTTAAAGAATCCTAAATAATTAGCAAAATAAAGAGCTGTGTTGTTAGTATCTTCCAAGTTTGCTAGTACTAACCTAACATTGATTCGGACATTTCAGTAATTCTGCATATACTGATGTAGTATGACAAACTAGAGCAACTAGGACAACAAGCATATACGTAAAGGCATTTTCTTGTATTTTTTTAAAAGGAATATTCTTGAGAATTATGAATCTATATGTATCTTTAAAGCAACTTACCTTTCATTTTGCTCAGAAGAGAAAGCATAGTGTGAAGACAACAAACAGACTGTGGCTTATCAAGAATATCTTTTTCTTTAGAGAGCCAAACATTCAGGAGTAGAGACTAAAATTAAAATTTTTAAAAAGTCATTCATTCCAAAGCAAACTAGTTTCAAAATGATCTTATATTTGCTAGATGTACTATATACATCTTAGAGAATATCTTGCATTTTTGTGAATATGCTGTATGTTCCAGTCCTTTTCTGGCATGTAATAAATGGCTGTCTACATTGTGTGACTTAAGTGACTTTACTATGCTCCTGCCTACTTGAAAATGTCTTCCTTTTCTTCCTTTGAGCTACCTGAAATTCTCATCATTAAAATCACTCCTTTGGATTAACGCATTGTTTCCAAACACCACATTAAAATACAGATTATGTGGGAGAGGCATGACGTCAATATAGCTTAAATAGTTTAGCTGGTTCTTAGTGGAGAAAGGGAATGAAAGAAGGCCGTACTGAGATGGTTTTGACGGGGAAAAGAAGAGTCACTAAAGAAACAGAGAATGGGTCACTACCTACATTAGTGTTATTACCCTTCCTGGCATGAGGACCCTTAGTGCTTATAGAGAGGAAGGGCCAAAAAAAGGAATGAGGGAGAGGTTACTGAAGTTTATTTTACATATATCTCAATTCTGCCTAAGGTCAGCCCTAAGAGGAACCAGTCTCTAAAATGCTCTTACTACTGTTAAATCACAAAAAGATCTGTTGAGTAATAACACTGCATCAACACTTATGTGATTTTATGGTAGTCATCAATCCCACAATCTTAAACTTGGCCCATTCTGAGCCAATAACATCTATGATTTATGAAATTTTCCCAGAGTGTAACTTGGAGTTTATAAATAGGTTAGTAGCACAGGATTATATGGATGCACTTTGGGGACTAGCTGCAGCGAAAACACTAACTGTAATGCTGTAGTGAATTATAGCTTAAAGTTGTAAAGTAAAAGATGATTAAGGATAGGGATTAGAGAAGTTTAAATATAATACTTCAACTTTAAAAAGTTTTCAAAAATAAATAAACCTCAAAATTTCACTTAGAACCATTTACAAATTCCATTCTCTTTTTCTAACCATTCCTATAATCTATGTTACTATTTTAATTTTTACATTCTTATTATCGTTAGGATAAAAAACCCTCCAATACACATAAGAGATATTCCAATTTCAACTACAAACATTTTCTGTGACCATCAAGTTGCAAGGAAATAGGAAAGGAAATAGGACATCATGCTATTTCTATCAGATACATTTAGATATCTTTTAATTTCAGTACATATAAACCAATGTTTATTTTTCTGTAACTATACCAGTGTGGGAACTGAGTAAACCACACTGACTCCAGCTTGTGATTCAATTGTGAAACTCAGTTACCTTTCTGTTCAATTAAGGGTCTAGTTCAATTTCCGTCTTCTGAGAAAATTTTATTAAATTGTTTGAACCTAGTCCCACGTGGCTGGAAATCTAGGACCACTTCTGTTCCTAAAAGACCCTTAACTAAGGACTTAGGTTATGCTGACTAGAAAACTAGTCAGATCAAAAGATTGATACAAGGAGTTTTCTCACAATTATACATCTCAAGTAACCGATGTCTTATTTGAAAACTGACCCCATACAGATCCATCAGTTTTTTCCTTTGATTGAATACAGACAGTTGTGGGGGAGCAGGACACCTCTTTTTCTGATTTTCAGAAAACTGCACCTGTTCACTCTCCCCCTCCCAACTTGGAAACCCCCTAATCTTTCCTCCAATTAGAAATCAGACTGTCTAATCTTGTATACTGGTTTATATCCTGTTGTTTCAATTTTTTTTTTTTTGAGGAGAGAAGGCAAGGCAATTGGGGTTAAGTGACTTCCCCAAGGTCACAGAGCTAGTAAGTGCGTCAAGTGCCTGAGGCTGAATTTGAACTCGGGTCCATCTGATTCCAGGGCCGGTGCTATACTCACTGCGCCACCTAGCTGCCCCAATTGTTTTCTTTTAATGCATAAAAATCTGTACCTCTCTGTTTAGGATCTAGTGCTAAGCTGAGAAGGCTGGTCCTGATTTGTTATGCAATTGGCATGCATTGCTTAAAAAATCAATATGCTTAGAAGCTCGAACCTCTTGTTTCCTCAGTTATTTTACCTGTTTCACCTGTCACACCAGGTCCTCAAATATAACTGGTTTTGGTACCAGGTAGGATTACTCACAACAGAGGTTATGAACATCATTAATATCAATGTATATTTAAATTTATTTAAATCTTCACACAAAGGCATTTTTGCTTTTTATCCTTGTTGCTTTTGTAGTTTATTTTGGTATTAGGAAATATAACATACGAGAGATATAGGTTCTTTTATCATTATAGGTGGGCTACAGAATGATTACCAGAATGAAATATGTTTTCTGATTCTTAAAAAGGTCAAATAGAACATATATTGCAAATGTAATTGTTGACTTTCATATTAAATTATTAAATTTTTCTTAGTAATTTAAATGCTGTTATAATTAAAGTTATGCATATTTAGGAAAAGAAAAATATTTTAGAAGAACTAAAAGTCTGGTTAAAAAATGAGAACTCCATACTAAGCAGCTAATGAGCTAACAATGTTATAATGCCAAAGCTATGTCCCAAAAGGAAAAACAAACCATAGCACCAGACTATGTCTCTGTCAAACTATGCAGACTATGTCTCTACTGTAAAATCCTTCTAAAAATATATATTTTTATGTTTCATGTTATAATTTTACATAGATTTTTTTCTCCTTGTTGTAAATTGAGTGATCTATATAAAATAAAGTTTGAGGATGCTTAATAAGCAGTGTTGTAAAGTATGGTAGTAGAGGGATAGTTAAGCTGTGTAAATCAGATCCCTATTTGTTATTTAAAAAAAAAACAAATAAGACATGCTAAATTTTACATTTATCTTAAGTTCTCTCGGAAATATAGAATTTGTCATTGATTTTACATTAAAGACTTTATAAGAATCAATTTAATAGTTTAATTTATTCTGATGTTTATTATTCATTAATACAAATTACATAGTGTTATGCATGAAAAGTTTGCTATTTGTATGCTTATCAAATTCCATGTTTATTTTACATTTGCTGAAGTTTGTTAGAAAACTTAGATGGAAGAAGAAAAAATAAAATTTTTTGATTAATTAAATCTAGCAATTCGTAAATTACTTGATTTGGAAGGTTTTCATTTACTTTCTATGATATTTCTATAAGGATAGCCATTTGCTATAAGCAAATGCTGAAAGCCTGAAGGTTCTCCTAAAATTATATCACCTGTGAAGAAAAAGTATACGATAACGAAAAATTAGTACTTTACCAATAAAAGTTGTGGGCTAAATCCAGCAGATTCCAAAGTATGACACACATCCTCAGTGGAGCTTTCTCCATGCAAGCACTTCCAAAAAAAGAAACTGCCTAGTAAAATAAAAATGCAACCATACTGAACTATAACAACCTCTTACTCAAATCTATAATATTCTCAATTAGAATCAATTTTGATAAAAAAATTTCCTATATAGGAGGAAAATGAAGGTAGACTGCATATAGGTCTAAACATGACGTTTTTGGAATTGCTAATACATACAATTTATTTGGAGCAAGACTTAAAGAAACAACAATTAGGCATGACTGAGCATTTTTGTCATATGGCTAAGGACTGCATCCCCTTTACAAATCCACAGTGTTTAAGCTATTGCCATATAGAGACTAAGCACTTAATAAATATAGGTCACATACAACACATTAAATGCAAAAATAAAAAATGAATGGCAGTACACCATAGTGGATAGAAAGAAGGCCGCTGAAGCCAGGAACACTTGGGTTCAAGTCCTACCTCGGACACATACTGGCTGGGTGGGCTAAACAATCACACCCTTTCTCAGGACATCTCTAAAGGCAGAGCTACAGAAAAGTGGCTGATCTGTATGAGTGGAAGAATCTTTCACCCCGAGAGAACCCTACTCTGATAAAATCAAAGATCTGGCTCCCCAAAATCGTAAGAACCACTACGCTGACATTTATATATAGGTTTCAAATTTTCAAAGTGCTTGATATACATCATCTCACTTCAGCCTCATAACAATCCTGTAGATGGGTATTACAGGTATTTTTATCCCTACTTCACACAAGGAAACTAAGGCTCAAGGTGTTTGAGGGATTTGCCAAAGACTCCTGGTCACTGAGGGTCTTATTAGTTTCATACCACAAATCTCAGATGGAGTGGGAAGGACAAGGAAGAATTTGGTGCACTACCTACCTAAAGCCACATATTCTAGTTCACTTATCTTCTTTACACTGATCATATCTTTCTCATATTCTAAATATTCCAGGAATGTTGTCACAGGCAATGCACCGTCTTTATCATCAGCAAATCGGACAGTGGTCCTGGTATTCTCTCGTTTATAGTTCTCCAATAATGCCTGGAGCCTAACCAATTCTTTTTCATCAAGCCTCAACAACACAGCGAGTTCCTAAAAGACAAAAGATACAAAATCATAACTCTTCCACACTGCATCTAAAAATATGCCTTACCTGTCAAGCCCCTGTAAATGGGATTGAAAGATTTTTGTATTAAATTAGAGGCAAAAAAATGTGCTTATTGCTATAATAACATTAATGTATAATCTGTTAATGATTTTGCTCCAAATTTACTACATTTCACGGCAACATCACGTGATAATAATGCTATAATCATAGAATAAAGAACATAACTATTTTTACAAAACCTTTAAAATAGCATCAACAAAAAAATTCTGTAATTCTCAGTACTGGATACAGAAGTATGATTGAAAATGGAACATTTTAAAGTGTTACGCGGTATAATATATAACACAATTTGGTCTAATTTTGCTGTGTTCAGAAAAAAAGATAGCAGAAAGAACCACAAATATTTAAAGAGGTCATAGGTACCGCACAAATCTTGGAACCAAATCCTTTACACGTACAGAATTAGGAGGATCGGGGCAGTTAGGTGGTGCAAGTGAGTAGAGCACCAGCTCTGAGGTCAGGAGGACCTGAGTTCAAATCCTGCCTCAGACACATGACACACTTACTCTAGCTGTGTGACCTTGGGCAAGTCACTTAACCCCAATTGCCCTGCCTTCCCCACTGCAAAAAAACAAAAACAAAAACCACCAACCAAACAGAATTAGGAGGATCCCTTAATAAAAACAGAAATAAACTTGGAAGCAATCTCAAAGGTCATTCTGTCCAAACCCTGTCCAAAGCATTCATCTTCTATATAATATCTCCTACGAGTTAGCAGTCATTCTCTGCTGGATTACCCCCAATATAAAGGAGATCATAATCTCCTAAGGCTGCCCATTTTATTTTAGGAAAGTTTTCTAATTGTTAGGAAGAAATTCTTCCTCATATAAAGCAAAAATCTGCTTTCTTGGTAACTTTTATTCATTGGGCCTAGTTCTGCCCACTGGTTACAGAGAATAAATTTGTTTTTTCTTCTGTGTGGCAGTGCTTGAAACATTTGAAGACAACTAACATATCCCTTAAGTCTTCTCTGGGTTAAAATTTACCAGTTCTTTGAAGCATTTCAGTTATTAAGTAGTTTTCAGTCCTTTTGCTATTCAAGTATTTCCCAATTAGGGAAATATATTTTCATAAGGAAGAGACCCCTGCTGAAGTCCTACTCTGATGGCTAATCATGATATAGGGATGACTGAATTCTTAAAAGTTATGCCAGCAGCACATAAACTGGCAGGTCCTACCAGACTGAAAAGGCTTTAATATGGACTCAGTGAGAAACAATGAATCTGGTGACCAATGATCAACTGACCTAAATTTGGAAAAGATGATCATCAAGCCAGCAATGAGATAAAGAATTTCTTGGCCATAGCAACTCTTAAAGATAGATTAACTAGCCATAAAGGAGTAGCGACTGGCATGGGTTGAAGGGAGTACCCACACTGGCAAACTATTAGACCTTTGAAGAACTATGGCAAGTAATGATTAAGCTGAAGGAGAACCTGTGTGTGCATGTGCTGTTCTTATATAGTAATTATAAATGTCACTAAGGGAATATGAACTCCAATTGGGAATATTTTAGATCTCTAGAGCTTGTTATAGTTTACACACACGCACACACACACACACACACACACACACACACACACACACACACACACACACACACACTCTTCTACAGCAGGAAGAGAACTAAGAATTGATCTCCTGCAGCCCTCACTTTGTAAGTGAAGAAACAGAAGCCCCCAAGTCTTAAATGAAGAACTGGAAAATTACAGTTCAGGAATCACTGAAATACACCAAACTCGATAGGAACTTGCAAAATTCTGTATAATGACCTATATGAAAAAGCCAAACTCTTAAATTAAGAAAAAATTCTTATTTGAATAACAAATTTATCATATATAAATCATGCAAATGAAAATATTTAAATGAAACCATTTGTATTATTTTGGTTTTTATTGTATTTTAGAGGCCACTCTGTTTTATTCTAAGGAAAGATCAAAATGTAGCATACTTTTAAACAATGGTAGTAGTCAATGTTATGTGCTATTTCCAACAGATGACAAAATGCATTCATGTAAACTAAAGGGATAGGGATGGCACTAAATTTCACTTTTATGTGTAATACAGTTATAAAAATGGTCTAGAACATGGGTGAATTCTTTATGAACTAGAAAAATTCAGCTGCAAAAAAAAGGCTAAAAAAAGTAACCCACAATGACATATATGAGACATAGTACAGTATCTTTCATTAATGATATATTACTCAAAAAGGACATAACTTTATCATGCAGCAAGACTAAGGGACAATAATAATAGCTAGTATTTATATAGCCCTTTAAGATTTGCCAAATCACTTTACAAATATTACCTTAATTGGTAAAAATAAGTATCATTATACATGGATAGTTGAGTGCTGGATGGGTGGTATTCACTGAATATTAAAAGTCCCAGGGAATGTTTTTATAGGTCCCTCTAGGGAAGAGTTATAGAAGAACATGGGAAAAATAATATCAGATGAAAAGGCATGAATAGATTGCAACCAATAAGTAGAGGAACTACCTGCACTGATGAAACTATAGTCACTAAAGTATCAAAGCAAATAACAATATAGACTATAGTCTTGTTCTCTCCAGAACGCTAAAAACACAATTAGTTTCAAAAAAACTTTTTTTATCCTACTTACTATATTTATGCACTGCATTTATACACTGGCAACATTCTTATAAACAGAACTTGCAAAGTCAAATTGCTGCAGTAAGTAATTAGTAAGTAGCAGTTAAATTTTTAAGGAAATTAGTTTTCTACGAGAGGGCAGATACCAAAGCATCTATGGAATTTCTAGGTAATAAAGTAGAGATCACTGAGACATGATGATCCTTTTCCTTGGAATATTATCATTCACCATTGCTAATATCAGTACAAAATTCAAGACAATGGAGAAATGGCCTTGCAATTTCCAATGCTAGGCACTATGTATCAATAAGAACACTACAATATTCAAGCAAAGAGCAAGACAAGTCACCTGTGACATCAAAGACAAAAGATAAGTGATTCAGTAGACAGTTTGTTTCTATGAAAGTGAGTTTCTGTTGTTCAATAAGTCTTTTTCCTTTAAGAAAAGATATATACTTCAAAACCAGGGTTGCCTTTTATAACATGGAGGTATATTAATTGTATTAATGCAAAATATTAAAGGATTAACGACTTCACGAACCTTAATAAATTCATTTTTCTGACACCTGTTTAGACAGGTTGATAAAATGTACAAAGTTTTCACAAAGGAATCTGGGGCTGATAAAGTTGAGGGTTATTACTCTCTATTTCCTTTAAGAGAAAACTCTATTTTAAAGTCTATGGAAAAGAAAAAAATAAGATACTTAAAATTAGTCTAGTGCCTGGCACATAGTAAATATGCCCCTGATAAATGCTTTTTTGATTGATAAAAAAAATCAAGTGAAAATCAGACTGCAGCAAATATTATATAATGTATTTTCCATTAGTATGTATTAGGGAAACTGAGAGATAGATTTCATAATTATTTTAAAACATTTATTTACATTGACCTATTTTACAAAACTGAATTCAAAACAATGCCCAACCAAATAGGTTGAATTCTCATTTTTAAAAATATTGACAAAACTAACCTCCTTAATTCCTCAAAGTCAAGTTTTTCCTGTATCTTTTAAAGATACTGAAGCTGTACCAATATGGTGATACTAACCTATTTTATGGAAGAAACCTCTTAGAGGTTTTTAACAAGTAACCTTATCAACTGAACTCAGGTAAGATCAAAGGTTCATTGAGAAGGAAAAATGGAGTAATAATAAAACTTAATTTACTGGATAAAATGAAAACAATGTCTAGGATAGAAACGTCGCACGCTTTTGAAAGCAGTCACACAAGAATTCAGTGCGGATAAATGGACGCTCTTCTTTTAAAACAAAACAAAGCAGTTCACAGTTTCTACTTTTACCGTTTTCAAAAGACATAGGATTGGCCTCTACATTGTCTTAACATCCATCTACGTGTTAAATCTTCCTACACAGCTGCATTTCAGGCTTACTCACATTATTGGAGAATGAAGTGTCTGAGTACAGTCCAAGTGAATTCAGTTTATTGACTGACTCGTAAAGATGGAGTAATTTAAGTTTGTTGTCACAAAACTGGAGCAGTCCTTCATCAACACATTCAAGCTCTAAAGCATTGGAGAGAAAGTCAAATTAAATAGCAGTATTTAACAAACTTATTAAAATCTTCCTGCTAATTCAATCTTTTCATATTGCATTCCATGATTCCTTGATGTATAACTCCCTAACTCAATCGACTGCAGTGATTTTAGAATAAAATATAAATTCTTCTATTTAGCTTTTTGAAACCCTTTAATAACCTGTCTCCACCCCTATTATTTCCAGGCTTACCAGATATCATTCTACTTTCTACTTAGTCTCACAGCCAAAATGGCCACCCTTTTTTTCTTCACACATGACACACCATGTTGTGCCTTCTTCCATGTCTTTGCACTGGCAATCTCATATGACTAGAAGGCATTCACTCTTTACTAAACTCTTCCTCACGGGAATTCCTCTCTTCCTTTAAGATACAGCTTAGGGACCATCTTCTACATAAAGCTTATCATAATCCCTCTATCTGCTAGTGCCTTCTCTCTGAAACTACCTAGTATTTAATAAATTTGCATTTATTCGTATTTATTTATTCAATATTTATGCTACTTCTTTGTGTGTTTATTTGCATGTTCTTGTTGTTTCCCCCATTTGAATGTGAGCACCTTGGAATAGGAGTTTGTCTCATTCTTTACACTTGTGTCTTAAGAGTATCCAGAACACAGCAGGGACTTAATAAATATTTGCTGACTGATTATATTATGGTGTTTTATCCAGGGTAGAAAAAGAAAGAAAAAATTTTCTCAGCCCAAGTATCATACTCACTTAAGTTGAAAAGGATTTCTACTAGGAGGACACACAGAAAAAAGTGAAGAAAATCATTAGCTTGATAACAGGTTTTAAAATTTTTTATTGTGTGATTTAAGTATTAAGAAAATTTGAAAAATGATGTATGCTTTTTAAAAATCAGCTGACTGGCCCCAAACAAAGACACTATCTTCTGCCCCTGGTCCCTAACATACTCACTGAGACGCTCAATTTCTCCTATTTCCTTCTATTATGGTGGTAGACAGTTGGAACCATGAGTCATCTAAAATGCATTTAGCAGAGGTCAAGATGACCAAACTTTTCTTTTTAATTAAATGATGTATTATCTCTAGCATCTTTCAGCAAACTCTATTTCATTTTTTGTCTTAAATATAATATTGAAGAAAAAAATTTTTTAAACTTGTTCATTTTTTCAAAAAATACAACAAACAACAAAAAACTAAAAACATTCTAATCCTAAATGATCACAGCTTCAGGCATAAAATTCAATTTTCTGTATCTCGGAAACAGATTTATAATTCTCATTCAAGACTTCAGTCAGAATACTTAGGTAGTTTTAAACTTTTAACAATAATCATTATGTGTCATGACAATATAGGATTTAGCTACAGGTTTGGTTTTTTTTTTTGCCAAAGCAAATATGAAATCTTTATTGAGCACAAAAATAACTGTAGGCACACCTTATTTTAAACACTAATGAATTCCTTAGAAGTTAATGCAAATAAAATGTTTATGAAGTAAATGATAATTTAAGTTTACTAGAGAAATTCATTCCAAAAGATAGCTTTGGACATTAATTCAGAACAGGAAATAATTAAAAGTAGTTCAAGATAAAAGTAATTTGATGGAGAATATCCTAACCCACTATTTATGGTACCTTTAAAATCATACTTTAAACTAGAGAATTTACATGCAATTAAGCTGGGGAAAAAAACCACAAAGCCTAGAAGAAAATATAAGGCATTACTAGTTATAAAGGCAAAGTTATACCAAGGACAATTTTTAATATAATATTTACTTCATGTTAAGGACTTATATAGGCTCTTTTTAACTTAGCTAGAGTATGGTGCTAACAATCGTAGAGTCACATCTTCTACCCCTGTACAGGCTAGTTAGTTTATACAAAGAAAAAAAAATTCACTGAATTATTCCAAAATTAACATGCACAGTGTGAAAAATGATTTTTCTTAGTAATCATTATCTGGGAGACTCAGAGCTTCTCCCACCCCCCTTTCTTAGTAAGTTTAGTTTCTTCTTCAGGAGGACATTAAGATCTAATCTAAATGGGTCTATTCCTGCTCACTGAGTGGCCCAGACAGATCTAGGAGAAGGCTGATTCCTCCCTATTATCAAGACAGGAGAGGAGGTAATTGATGTCTCTTTGACCAAGATTAAGTGACCTAAGTCACTACCCTAAAGACCTTCATTTTTGTATAGCCCACCTCTCAACTGTTTAGATCCATTCAGAGTTGATTGGCATCCCTTGGGAAGAGACATATCACTCTGCACCCCCAACCCCCAAACTGAGTTAGTTCTGGACTGGCCCCTTTAGGGGGCTCCAGTTCAGGACTGTAACTTCCATGCAATGCACGTGTGTCACCAGCTTGTGAGAGAAATTAAATGTGGACACAGCCTAATTTTCATTTGTCTTCCTTAGAAGAAACTGTTAAAAGTTGACAACAGTAAAAATATATGAAAATGATTGCAAGGAAAATTACATGAAAAAGGATGGTTTATACAAACAATTGCTATTATTAGAAAAGTAACTCAAAGCCTATGTAAATATAGATAGTAGGTTATGAGCATCATCTTCTCATTCAAAGTACAATTCATCTGCTTTTCACAAACCACATTTATACCCAAAGGACTTAGCTCTCTACATAATTCTTTCTCTTATTCCACGAAATAAAACTAAATTAGGGAAACAATACAGAGGCTGGTATAGCTTTCTACAAATGGCCAACTAATCTTTCCTTCATGCTAAAAGCATACAACTTCCTATAAGCTTATACATTATTATGCATTATATTTATTGGTGAATGTAGCGTACATTTCAATTAAAAAGTAAACACTACAGAGGGAAGATCCAAGTTTACAAGCCTTATCTATACTTTTTAGATCCCCTTCCTTGAATGCCTAGAATAGTACTCTGCACATAGTAGGTACTTAATAAATGTTTATTATTAAATGCAAATAGATTTCATTTTTCTACCAAATCATGGGAATATGTACCAAATTATAATCTTCCCAATTACATCAATTAGAAAACAATTCACAATTACTCATAGATAACCAAGATGACGATAAACTATATAAAAATAAAATAGTATAATAATTTTTAGTATCCGACACACATTTTATTATGTTTATTCATTTTCCCATTAAAATAACATTTTATATCATAATCACTAAGGTAAGCACTTAATATCTTTTTACAATTAAAAGCATATAATTGTATTTTAAATGTCCAAGCTCTTTATAAATTGGATAGTAGCTGTGACATAACCTTTAATTAATGTGAACTATCATTTTACCTTGATTTGTTAAAGTGTCCAACAAGGTCTGAGTGATGTTTCTAAGGCAGGAAAATGGCAAACGCTCACTTGCTAAAATGCTTTCCAAAGCCTAGGCAAAGGAAAAAATTCAGCAAATGAATGACAAGGAAGCCGGAAAATCCATTATTTTCATTTCATTATATTTAGGGATACGCTTTCACAATACTGAGATTTAAAGGTAAATTTAGTTTATATAAAATGTTTTTATATTAACATTGGCAATTTAATAAATATCAGACTAATTTATTAAATTGCTGATGTTCACATGAAGCACTTTGTACAAGTAAATCATGTATCATGCTATATTAAAACACAAGCACAAATCTGAAGGGCAGACAACAAAAAAGGTTGTGATGAAGAACAAAAAAAAACACAAGGAAAAGTGCTAGCATGGAAGAAAGATAGAGAAGAAAATATTTAATAGGAAGAGGTTCAGTGAATCCTATGCTGCTAATGAAGTAAAGGGAAATATGAAATAATAATTAGAAAAGTATTGCCAAAAGGTTACTGTTAAATTTGGATTGCAATACTCTTAGATGACTGGCTAGTTAAGTCAACAAGCATTTATTAAGCCTTAAACCCAATTCGCTCTGGGCTCTCATTGTTTGGCCAACAATAGGTCCCTGCTCAAGCACCCGCTTAGTGATTATTTTTTGGGTCCTCCTGGCTCAGAGATAATTGTATCTCTTTTGGCCAGAAACTCTGAGGGTCTTCCCCTCCTAGATTGATTTTTTTTTAATTAAAAGGGCCATTTCTTGGCTCACTTATTAAACAGCCTTAATTACTGAATGGGCATTGCCTCAAAGTGAGAACTTGGAAAGAGGCAGAATACGAGCTAAGTTCTGAAGATGTCAGTAAACATTCTAGGAGTGGAGTATAGCTAATGCTAAGGAATGGAGAAAGGAGACAGAATGTCTTGTTCACGGAACTGCAACAGTAGGCCAGCTGCCAGAATGTAGAGGGAATAAAAGAGAACAAGGTCTAAGAATCCTAGAAAGGTAGAAAGAGGCCAGGTTATGAAGAGCCTAAATGCCAAAGAAGTTTCTATTTGAACCTGGCTATAATAGGGAGCCAATCAATTCACCAAGCAGGAGGGTAACACGGTTAGATCTCTGCTTCAGAAAAATCACCTTTGCAGCTTAATGAAATTTGGACTGAAATGGGGCGAGACTTTAATCACGGACACCAGTTGGAACTGGTTAGATTCACAGGCCACAATAAGTAGGAACTGAGGAGCAGGAAGGGAAAGAAATGAACATTTATTAAGCACCTATTATGTGCCAAGCACTATATTAAGTAGCTTACAAATATTTCATTTTAATCTCACAACAACTCTGTGAAGTAGTTGCTACTCTTATCCCCCTATTTTTCAGAAAAGGAAACTGAGGCAAGCAGAGATTAAATGACTTGGCCAGGATCATACAGCTATCATCCAAGGACAAATCTGAACTCAGATCTGCCTGACTCCAGGCGCAATGCTCCATCTACCTCACTGCCTAGACGCCTAGGCAAAACTAATTTCTCCTATTTTCAAAATTTCCACTATTAGCATCACTAAAGAGATAATATGCAAAAGTTAAGGCGTATGTTTATTCCCTATCCTATTAACATATCAATTTGAGTAAATCTATCAGATTAGCCAGTTAAGACTGAAAAGATTTCAGGGAGAAAGCTGAAGTAACAAGTTCAATTAAGCTAAAGAACTTGGTTTAGATACACGAAGAAGCAGATGGGAAGAAGAGGATAAGCAGTGGCACAGAAAGAGAAATATGCTGACTGTGAGGGTGCAGAAAAGGGAGATGATTTTTATCACAGACGTGTGTACGTATTTACCTGTTTTTTGGTTGCAGGATACTTAATATCAAGAATTAATTCCTTCACTTCAGTTTCAACTAGATCTGAAAAGTCAAATTTTAAATTATAATTTTGCAAAGTTCACATTACATATCAGCTATTCGATGAGTTTCTAGATCATCTACTATTCTTTTAATTTGATAATAAACTCCTAATATGCAAATACAAGTCAATTCAATTTTACAGATAAATTCTAAAATGTATGTATAAATCATTAAGGATTTGGAGTGTACTCATTAGGTTCTATTGCTGATTTTTAAATGATCCAAACTATTCAAAAATGTAATTTTTATTTAAGGACACTTACCAAGATTTGGAGTTTTCATTTTCAGTAAAGTTGCTAGTTTCTTCACTAAGTGCAGATCTTTGGCTCTTTCACTCTTCTTATCACTTAAGACAGTAAATAAATACTTATTTTAAAATGGAGAAGAAAGAAGTTTCCTAGATACTTCTAAAAAGTTTAAAGTTTCTCTTTTTTCTTAATTTTTTTACATTTTATATGACATTATTAAAGATATCAATTAAATCTGAAAAAAATAGTTCTTTGTTGGCTAAGAGAAAAGAGTTTGCAGAGGCATATTCAACAGAAAAGAGATAATAAACCTTACCTTAGTGCTAAATGGAAAGGAACATTAACTGTTTTTATGCTTCCAGACACTGGATCAACAAGACAGATCTGGTAAGTCTGTGGCTGCCAACTCTGACTGGTAACATTATTTAAGCCCATTATTTTATAACCAGGATACAGTAACCTACAGAAACCACATACCAATACTGTAAATACACTGAAGAAATGAAAAATTGCCAAAGTATATTTTTGTTAGAATTAAAGATGTCTGGGAAAATATTTATTTAGAAGCATTAATCAACTCTACAGCTATTGATTACTATCAGAAAAAGTGAGATATCAGGATTCAACAGGGATTTGATTTTCATTAAAAAATTAGCTAAAAAAGAAAATAGACACAATTCAATTAGAGTTAAACATGCAATCAGCTTTTCCATAGTAAACAGACAATTTTCCCTGACTATCTTTCAGAACAATAGTAGTATGGTATTAAGAATAGTCTAAAGTGTAGAGTTTTAAGACTTGAATTTTGACACACAGGAGCCATGTGACCTTGGCTCACTTGTCTCAGTTTCATGTTTCTCAATCATAAGATGAAGGACTGAGTCAGGAAACACTAAGTATGCACTTATGCTGTGACAAGCACTGTGCTGCTAAGTGCTGGGGTCACAAATAAGAAAGTGCTTTGCCTCAAGTTGCTTATGATCAAATAGGGGAAGACAACACACAGAAGACAGCTTAAAGGGTAGGGGTAGAGGACACCCAGTACAGGAGCATGGTGAAGACCAGTCCATGGAGGACAGCTTGTGGGAAATGAACAACTGACTGAGTTCTATGACCACTCTTTAAATGGAAGCTTTGGGAGGAGTTGGGCTAGACTATCTCTTCCAAAGGCTGAAATTCTGTAAGTCTTTGAGATTACAAAGTTTAGGGGATTGGGGCAGGGCAAGCAGAAAACAATGCCTGGAAATAATTGTGGCTTACTAACTCAGAGAGTCAATATCATGATATGGCAGCCGGGAGAATTAACATTATCAGAGATAATACAGTAAGAGAGAGGCAATGGTATCCAATAAGAAAGAGATGATAGTCCTGCAGTAATCTGCCCTGGTCAGACCACATCTGAAGTATTCTGTTCAGTTCTGGGTGGCACACTTTAAGAAAAAGATAGCTTAAGATTGTGTTTACAGGAGGGCACCCTGAATGTTAAAGAACCATATGTCCATGCCATATGAAAAGAGATTTGAGAAAACAGAGATTATCTATTCTAGGGAAGTTGAGAAAGATTAAAGGAAGGAGGAAGACAGAGAAAAGGAGGCCAGGAGAAATATAAGTATTTGAAGATCCATCATACAGAAGAGGGATTAGATTTGATATGCCTTGCCCCAGATGATAGACATAGACATGAGTAAAAGGTGAAAAGGAGCAAATTCAAGCTTGATGTAAAGAAAAATTTCCTACTACTCTGCTATCCAAAAGCAGAGTGAGTTGTCCTGGTGGATAATCGATTCCTAATGACTTGACATCTTTAAGTGATGGCTAGAATGACCACTTATTAGATATGAAGTAGAAGGGATTCTTTTTCAGATGAGTTGGACTGGTTTCTGACGTCAGTCAGTCAACAAGCATTTATTAAGTGCTTACTAGGCACAAGGAATCATACTAAGTGTTGGAAATAGAAAAAAAAAAGGGCAAAAATAATGTCTGCCCTCAAGGAGCTCACATTCTAACAGGGGAAACCTGAAAATAAATAGGCATACACATGAGACAGACAGAGAGACAGATAGATGGATACATCAAGCATTTAAGCTTTGGGTATATGCCAAGCATTGAGGATACAAACACAAGCAAGCAAGTCCTTGCCTTCAAGGAGCACATCTTCTAATGGCGGAAACACATAAAAGGTACTAGAAAGGGGAGGGGACAATAAGGCAGCACATTGTGGAGATGGTTAGAAAGAGGCTTGGAAACCTGGGCTCCCTGAAAGGTAAGAAAAATTTCACCATCAGACCCAGGTAATCCAAGGGTAGAATCCTTGGGAAGAAGGTAAGGATGCAAAGTATGGTTTTATGTGTGTGTGTATATCTGTGTCAAATGTAGCTTTCTCTAGTTTTGGGTGGGGAGTGATGGAGACAGTTTGGAACTTAAAATGTACCAAAAGAAATGCAAAAAAATTTAAAGGAAAAAATAGGAAGATAAGGATAATGGCAGAAGAGTAGAAAGCATGAAATGGAGATGGCCAGGACATGGCCAGAAACTTGGACCCCGGCAAGATAAGGCAAAAGGTCCCCTTTTAGAGCTGGGGGACTCATGAGCAGACTCCAAGGTTCTAGTGGGAAGCAGATGAGAATGACAGATCAAAAGCAGAATGCATGGGGTGAAGACAGCTAGGAAATTACAAACAGAATAAAAGAAAGGTAACCTGAGAGGGGGGCAGCTCTAGCAGCTGGGAAAACCAGAAAGATCTGCTGAAGGCAGTATTTGAGCTGAATCTTAAAGGAAGCCCAGGATTCTACAGGGCAGAGGCGAGACGGAAGAGCATTTCAGGCTTGGGGTACAGACAATACAAAGGCACAGAGAGAAGAGATGGAATGCCATGTCTGAAGAACAGCAGATAGGGCAACATGGCTAGATTATACTTTATGTACAGGGGTGCTGAGTATAAGAAGACTGAAAGAGTAGAAAGAGGTCAGACTGTGAAGAGCTTTAAATGACAAAAAAAGGAAGGTAAAAGAGAACACCTAGAGTAAAGTAGTGACATGGTCAGACATTTTAAAAAAAACTTCAGGTTGTCTTCCAGCTCTGAAATTCAGTGATTCTGGAACATTCCTCTTCAAGCTGAACTCCTGACTCTGGTCTTACCATGCCACAGAAACCTCTTCACCCTGGAAATCAGTTGTCTCTTCCTCTTCCCAGAAACTCCATATTGAAAGAGATGCCTCCACCAGCTGCATCTCCACCCTACTCCAGGCTGCCGTCCTGACTAGGTCTTCCTACCATGCTACAGTATGGATCATTCCTTCCCCTCCCCCCCTAACTTTTCAGTTTCTTTCATATGTTGTCTTCCCTCATTAGAATTTAACCTCCTTGAGAGCCAGGACTATCTTTCTTTCTTCCTTTTTTTTTTTTTTTTGAATTCACAGCACCTAGCACAGTGCCTGGCACATAGTCTATTCTGGTTGTTGGATGATGCCCAACAATACCTCAATCCTTTGAGAATATCATAGCATTTTAGAGAATGAAACTGAAGGACAGAAGAAAGAGACTAAGGGAAAGGAAATGAACTGGACCTGTGATTTCATTAGCACTGGGAACTTCAGCATAAAAAAAAACACCAAACTATTTCTACCAATGCAGTTGGCACTTTCTTGGCATAATTAATATCAGCTGCATCCCCCTGGGCAAGTCACTAAAACTTTCACTACTCTAGATAACTTAATAAATGAACTTAAATTTGAATCAGCCCTATGCAAACAACCATGTTTACCTTCTTGGCTATTCTGTAACTAACCTGTCAAACAACTGAACACCCACAAAGTATAAAAGTGTGGGGCTGGCATTTGGGGGTACCTATCAAAATAAGTGCTCAATATAAACCTTTTGTATTGAAAAGTTATTCTAGAAAGCAGCATGGCTGCAAGTGACCATTCCGGTCACGACTCCTATAGAGTCTCAATGGAATTCTAATCACCGATACAAAATAAACTGCCATTCACATGGGGGAAAAAAGTAAGAGATGGCAGCAGTAGCTTCTGGCCATGGTATTTTCCATGTACCTCAGGCTAAAATGCCAGTGAGAACAACCAATCCATTTCCAAAGACTTACTGGGGACCCAGTATTAAAGAATCAACATTATCTCTTACCTCAAGAAAATTGTAAGTACAGTAGTTTCTTCCACAACACAGGGGTTAGTGCACAGCAGCCCCATGATTTAGAAAATCTGCATAAAATTTTTTGGCCCTCCCTTCGTACCAGAGAAGAAGTCTGAATTTTTTCTTTTTCTTTTATGGGAAATTTACATTAAAATTTGGGTTGCGTATTTGGTCAGGGACTCTGTGTTGTCTCCTGGCCTTCACTTGTCATCTGCAGCTTCTGCAAAACTCCCAAAACATTCTCATTTAATTTCTTATGCCAATCTGCCATATACTGAAACCTCAGTGGGGATATCTGCAACGTGAAAGGGATAACTAGCTTATTTCTCAATTTAAAATATTTCTTTCCGGGGGCAGAGTCAAGATGGCAGCTTGAAAACAGGGACTCTCTTAAGCTCTCCCCCAAATTCCTCCAAACACCTATAAAAAATGACTCTAAACAAATTCTAGAGCTACCGAAACCACAAAATGAAGAGTGAAATAAGTCTCCAGCCCAAGACGGCCTGGATGGTCACTGGGAAGGGTCTATCACACTGGGCTTGGAGCAGAGCACACCCCAGTTTGGGCTGCATGGGAAGAGACCAGGCTCGAGCAGACCAGCAGAGCAGGCCTCAGGGCCCTGAATCATTGAGCTGTGGTAGTTTCCAGACTTCTCAACCCATAAACGCCAAAGACAATGGAGCAAGTCACTGGGAAAACTGCTGGACCTGGGTGAGACAAGTGAGTGGTCCAACCCTAGACCCCAGGGAGGCAGAGGTGGCTGTAGCTGTGGCTGCAGTGGCTGTTTCCAGAGCTCCAGGACCACACACAGTGGGGGGAATAAGGTGGCTGATCAGAGTGGGAGTGCAGGGATCTCTTTGCTGGTGCTAAGGCAGTGTTCTCTCGCTCTACCCTGCTTGGATTTGGGTTATGGTCTTGGTGAGCGGTTCTGGATGGAGGAGGAGTCCTGACGTGGCAGAGCTTTGTGGTGGCTGTGGAGAGGAATCCTCCTGGTGGTTACATGGCATAAAGGAGTGCCTGAACTCATAAACCAGAGCACAGGCCAGGAGAGAAGCATCATACCACCTCAGAATAGAAGTAGTTCTGAAAACAGCAGCACAAAACCCCTCTCCACTCTGAAAGCAGTCATACCTTGACAAAGAGCCCAAAAGTCAAGTAATTGGCTTGGAAAATGAGCAGGCAGCAAAAAAGGACTCAGATTATAGAATCTTTCTTTGGTGACAAAGAAGACCAAAACATACAGCAAGAAGAAGTCAACAAAGTCAAAGAGTCTACATCAAAAGCCTCCAAGAAAGATATGAATTGGGCTTAGGCCATGGAAGAGCTCAAAAAGCATTTGGAAAAGCAAGTAAGTAGAGGAAAAATTGGGAAGAGATATGAGAGTGATATGAGAAAACCATGAAAAACAAGTCAACAACTTGCTAGAGACCCCAAAAAATGCTGAAGAAAATAACACCTTAAAAAATAGACTAACTCAAATGGCAAAAGAGCTCCAAAAAGCCAAAGAGGAGAAGAATGCCTTGAAAGGCAGAGTTAGCCAAATGGAAAAGGAGGTCCAAAAGACCACTGAAAAAAATACCACCT
>CM053626.1:238568035-238595040 GCA_028646595.1 Phalanger gymnotis | reverse complement strand
AGAAATGAAAAGGGGCGCCAAATCTAACCTCTCGGCCAAAATTATAACAACCTTAAAAAAGAAGGAATGTTCAGAAGTTATGGGAACCAGAATTTGCTCTTTTGAAAGTTTACTTTCTCTCTCTTTGTAAATCTTCCTTCTCTCAAATTACTTGCTGGTTATCATGATCAATTCTAAAGCTTATTGTCTGTTTATCTGGGAAGTTATTAAAATTCAGGTATAACTCCCAAGGCAATGAAAAGTACAAATTACATAAGGACATACAAGTTAGCTATCAGAAATTTGAGGACATCAAAAAACAGAAGTGTTTTGGCAATTGAGATTTAGAGGGAAAAGGCACTGAGACCTTAATTTCAGTATCAGTTCTATTATTAAGTAATTTTGATGGATCGGTTTTTTTAACAGTAACCTCTTTTAACCCTACTGCTCAAGTCTTGCTTCTGTCAAACACACTGGGTGTGCAATTTTGGGGAAATGAAGACACCAATCCCTACATTGCTGCCACAGACAAGTCTCTAAGTTGTAAGGAACTAGGAAGTTTCTTCACTGGAAATTCCTTCTACCAATGAAATTACATTTCTAGTGTTGTTTTTTTTTTTAATGAAATGTTGTTTTAGTGCTGAAGATATATTCTGAACTAATCACCTCTTTTAAATACATGAAGTTTATGAAAATGGTCCAAGAATTAAAAGATAAATCATGTTAGTCTGACTAGACCACTTAAAATATAAACTGTATCCCTAAAATAACATCACAATAAAAAAAGTTATAATTACACAAAATTACCAATATAACACACACTGACTTAGAAATCTGATTTCTTTTCTAAAAACTAAAATAACATTTCCCCCCTCAAAAATGTAAAGCACCACTGTAAGGAATACACAAAAGTAGGGAAGCTGAAAATGGCAAGCAAACATGGAAAGCTGAGTCAGAGTCACACAGATACATCACTTTCTTTTTGCCTCTTCTCTTACTCCACTCCCTAGGCATCCCTTGCTCAATTGCATGTCATTTACCAGTCCTGCCCATGACACTGAAACCCACAGAGCCTTTGAAGCTTCAAACAGCAGTCACTATTGTCTTCTCTAAACAAATGAGAAATAGAGCCTGAGCTATGGGATAAAGTACTAACTTCTAGAAAGAAAACTCTCCCTAAGATCCCTTCCTACCTACCACATCTACTAGTTTACTATAATCTGCAAGACATGAGGGAGCAAGGGAGATATGATGAGCTTTATAGTGAAATCTCGGTATGCAAAGGGACTCAGAACAGGGATGAATGCAGTTTCTCCAAACATGTAAGCAGAAGGAATCTACATCTATTACATTGAAGCAACAGAGGTATGTGATAGTATCAGATTCCTTAGCACCTTTTCAGGTCAAAGGAAAAGCTTTCAGTAGCTGTTTTTGTCTGGAAGACCATGAAATTTTAAGCTATATCTAAGGTAATAAAAGCACCATTATATAGACTATACTCAGGTATGTCAGATTTTGGGGGAAAGCGTAGCCTATATTCATACTAATTTAGAATACTGAAATCACAAAACGAGTATTTCAAGTGTATATAGTACAGAAGACAAGACCAGAAACTATTCATTAGCAATAAGAAATAATTCACATTCAATTTTAGGTCCATAAGAAATTTTCTTCCTATTTTCAAACTGAATAAAAAGTTTATGTGGTTTTCAGAGTTTACTAAGAGAAAAATGTACAAAAGATTTCCTGTTGATGGCCATGCTTTGAGTGGTTTTCATTGGCAGATCTTAATATAGCAATCAAGATAATTTCTGTAGTTAAAAAAATACATTTAAATACATGTAGCCCCATGAAATATCAAGGACGTCAATAAGATGAAAAAGAATTTCTCAAAAAGAATCTGCTTTGTTTAAAACAAAAACAAAACCTGTCTAATAATGTCAAGTAGTCAATTTGCTGTCAGTTTCTTGAGTTTAACTTAAATTTTCAATCAAGAGTATTACATAACATACTTAAATTCTTCTGTTGTAAAATAAATACTAACCTTTTGAGGTACATTTCTAAAAATAATTTAAAAATTTTTTTTAAAATAGGGAACTACAAAGTATGAAGTAAAAGTAAATTTCTAAAAACAGAACAGCTAACAGAGATTTCTATGCACATAAAAAGAGGAAAGAAGAAAAGGAGTTAAAAAGTCAACATGTTTACCTTAATCATTACCATTTATGGAATACATACCTCTAAAGCATAGAAGAAACCAGTAAATGGATTTGACCCAACAGTAATATACTGAGACATTGCAGGTGGACTATTTTTTATTGCTGCATTAAATCCACCTATATTGGAAGCGGTTTTCATTTGATCAAATGGTGATAGTGTCATGATTCCTATGACAAAATAATAATATTAAAATTGCTAAAGTAATGTTATTTCAGATTGCTAAATTTTCAGTTAAGATTTATTTTTAAATATAGTATAAGGCAAGGCAATGAATGAGTTGTGGAAAGATCACTAAATCTGAGGTCAAAGGACCTTGGTTTGAATCTTGGTTCTACTACTTAGTAACTGTGTGCCATTTGGAAAAATCACAACCCCTCTGAATCTTAGTTTCCTTATCTGTAAAATATGTAGGTTGAACTATAGTATGTCTAAGGTTTGCTTGTTGCTCTTGATCCTATGATATTTTGTACTTAGTTTTACTTTACAATACAAAGATTTTTAAAAGTTTTTTTAAATGCTAGAGAGTTATGTTTCTATTCATTTGACAAGTTTTACAAAAAAAGGAATCCAATAAAACAGTCTAAAAATAATGAAAGGATTACTACACATTAATATTAGTAATCCATTTTTCCTGATTCTAAAAAATATGTCAAAAATGGTACATATAAACAAAAAGTTACAATAAGCTATTCTGTAAACCAAGGATCTTCAACTTTTTTTTTTAAACGAATAAGTGACTTTTTACTTCCAAAGTATTTAATGTACCAGTGAGAGCTACAGGCGCTCAATATCCTGCACTGAAAAGAAGAAGAGGAGGCACTGCTCTTGGTTGTGCTTGATGCCCTCAAGACAACGTGAGCACGGGAATGGCCAACAGCATACTGATCTACTAGGCAAGTCATGACCTGTTGGTTAGAAGACCTTTGGTTTAGTAAATTGAAGAACACAGGGTAATCTTCAAACTGCTGAGCCTGCTATAAAGGTTGGCCAGTTTCAACAACTAAGCATGCCTAATTCAAGCTTGTAAAATTAATTTTATTTTTAGATCTACAAGCAGTGAATTCATTACTTAGCTTTATTTTTCATAAACTTGATGCATATCTACTAGGCACAGTACTGGTGAATTTAAAGGCTATGAATACCACCTGGAACATGGCATACAAATGGTCCTTTAAAGCTCTAAATAGTTCCAAAAACACAGTGTTATAGTATATGCTGAATATAAAATAAGAAACTTGCCGATTGTAAACCTTGAAACAAAAACCCTAACCTCAACCTTACTCTTTCCCAGAGAAGACAGAAATCAAGAAGTTCAGGTGCTGCCACTCAGGCAAATGTAAAGTGAAGCACTACCGAGTCAGCAAATAAAAACTGAATAACTAAAACTTTTAAATGAAAGCTTAGCGTTTATAATAGTTAACATAGCAATATAAGAGTTAATAGATAAGTCTATCTTGTTAATGTATACAGGTATATTGTGTAAATAACCACTACTACCATATATCTTCAAGACCAGAGTCTAGAAACTAACAGGTTCTACCTCTAATCTTAAGATTCCCAAGACTGAAAGGGTAAGGAGTTAGGTTGTGAAGAGCTTGGGTGACTGGCCCTTTTAACAATAATAGGATAATTTAGAAGAAGGCATATTACTTTTTCCCCAGCTTCTCTCCTGCTGAATACTCAAACCTAGTTAAACAAATACTCCTCTGAAGGAGTAATTCAAATGGCATTGATTCTTTTTTGGAGGGAGAGGGAGAGAATGGGGAGATAAAGGGGAGGAAGAGATAAAGGAATAATAATAAAGTGTCATAAACAATTAAAAGTTTCTAGCAAAATGATATTAAAATTCAAAATTGAGAAAAAATTTGAAGTTTTTTTACTGCTTTAATTGACTATTACTAATGCTTGGTATCACTTCTTATTAGATAGTAACTACAAATTCAAATTTGCTTAATCTATTTTTAATGGCAGGAATTTAGTTTGAAGGCTATATTTCTAAGAGACTGAACTATCCAAAGATTTAAATATTTCTGTGGAAAAATGAGGCCAACTAGTAAATAAGAAAAGTCAACTACCACATATATGCTTTTGAAAAGTATACTACGTCATATAGGTCATATGTTTAACATTATGTTTATGTTAACATATGTTTAGCATTAAATTTTAGAACTGAATGTCTCACAGGCAAAACAGAATTTCATTATTTTCCCAAAAAATTCTGCCCTCTTCTCAGCTTCCCTATCACTGTAACAGGTACCACCATCCTCACAGTGACGCTGGCTCACAATCCAAGTGTCATCCTTAACTCTTCCCTCTCACTCACCCCAAAGGATATCCAATTTTTTGCCAAATCTTTCATTTCTATCTTCGCAACTTTTCTCATATGGCCCCATCTCTCCACTCAAATAATCACTGCCCTGGTTCACGTCTGCATCACCTCTTGACTAAATTATTACAATTATCTTCTAATCATTCTCCCTGCCTTGTTTCTCCTGATTCTAATCCATGCTCCCCTCAGCTGCCAATGATTTCTCTGAAGTGCAGATGTAACCAAGTCACTCTCCTACTCAATAAACTCCAGCCTCCCTAAGTTAGAATCTTTGTTTGGCAATTAAAGACTTTCACAACCCAGCCCTTTCTTCCTTTTCCAATTTTATTTTCCCTTTATTTCCCTCCACACTCTCTATGATCCAGCTACAGTGACTGGTTTCCTGGCTGTTCCTCACACATAATACTCCAGCTCCTATCTTTAGTCTTTGTCCTTCCATCCCTCATGCTTTGACTGCTCTGTCTCCTTACCTCTACCTTTTAGTTTTCCTGACTTTCTTCAAGATTCGGCTTACATCCTACCTTCCACAGAAGGCCTTAACATTGTACTTCCAGTGGCTAAAACCTTCCCTTCTGAGATTATCTTCTACCTGCTCTGTATATATCTTTTATAGTAATTTACTTGTTGTCTTCCCCCTGAGAATTTAAGCTCCTTGAAAGCAGGCATTGTTTTTACCTTTCTTGGTGTAGCTAGCATTTAGCACAGTGCCTATCGAATAGTAAGTACTTAATAAATGTAAGTTGATTCGCTGAGCCCCAATTTCCTCATCTGTAAAATGGTGATATTTTGATTACCTGCTTGACTATTGTACCCCTTAATGTACCACATAACGTGAGCTAGTGTCTTGGTAATAATGATATGAGAACTCCTAAATAAATACTACTGAAGTAATTTTTAAAAATTCAAATTCTAATGCTTACCAATACTTGCATGATCAATTATGGTGTCAATATCCTGTAGACCCCATTTCTTGTAAGCTAAAGGTGGTGGCTGTATGTTTTCATTACCCGATGCTGCAGCTGTAGAATTAAGAATTACACACATTAGGAGGTTGTTTTTTATTTCCTACCCAAAATTGTTAAAATTCAACTAAAATTTTTTACCATGAAAAGCTAAAATGAAGTCAATGTGTTTTTTAAAATTGTCATCCACAGCAAGGAAGCAAAAATACAATTGTTAATTGGCTTATTAGCTTCAATGAAGAATATACAGAACATTAAAGACAGAATTCAAGTAATAATAGCAGATCACAATGGGATTTAATACACTTAGGAAAGTGTTATACATAGAGTAGAAACTCAAACACAGTTAACTATTGTTAATCTATTAGGTACAGATGTTAATAGCAGAGCTAGAATAAGTGAATGGCAATAGAAACTCTGTCATGAATAACTCCATCTAAATAAAGCACAGTAGTAGGTAAAGAAAGAGTAACATTCAATGTTATGGGGTTGCCAACTTAGATTATGAAATTCCTGCAAAAGTTCCCAGTTCACCGCCTCCAACTCTCTCCATTGACAGTGCCTCCCCTCTAAGATTATCTTCCATCTTTCTACTATATCTTGTATGCACACAGTTATTTACAGTTTTGTCTCACACAATGCATGGCACATAGTAAGTATTTATTAAATATTTGCTGACTGACTGTATCGGCTAACCACTACGCCAGATATTAGAACACAGCTAAATTTTCTCAGTTACCTCTATAAAGCTAAGACTACCTTAGTAAAAGAAAAATGAAACCTAATTTTAAAAGCACAGTGAATAAAGGTCAAGAAAAAAGATTTATTTTCCCATATCATCGACTGAACATACAGATGAATAACTGGACTTACAGTCAGTGCAATTCAGAATTAATAAAAGGCAACGAGCAACTGTATTTCTTTCACATCAGAAAAGAGTGTAGCTTCACAAAATAAAACACATAGGAATCTTGACATTTCAAGTAGCAGGGGGTATCTCTCAATATCAACTAAAAACATGGAAGTACATTTTCTAGAAGCGTACCTACACAGAATTCCAACTAAAGACAAGTACTTGGTCTTCACTGCTAAAAAAAGAGTAATGTTCTAAATTCGTGTATTAATTTAATGTGACTTTTATTATAAAAGATAACTAAAGTCAAGGTAGAAAAGTGTGTGTTAATTTTACATGTTGAAATATTTTAGTGAAAAATACCATAATCTCCTGAAATTCAGGGTCCAGAACAGAAAAAGCAACAACTACTAAAATCTTTCACAAGGCAGAAATCTTTGAAATCCTTTTCATTACACTAAAAATAAGCATGATAAAATTAAAACTATTATCAGAATTTTACCTTTTGCTACCTGATTTCGACAAGCACGAAGAGACTGAAAAAGGCTGAAACCATCAATAGTCACAATTGCAGCTGGATACAAGATGCTCAACTCTTCATTCTTTTCAATGAACAAGGAAAAAGAATCAATTTTCAACACTGCCACACAGACCTACTTGTTTATTGTATCTAAATGTCTTGAATAATCTAAGAAAACAAAAACCATGGCTGAACAATTAATTCTTGGGTTCAAAAACAAAAGAAATAACAGGAAGAGAGACAATAAAAACAAATGGAAAATTTCCTGAGGATCTTTGGCCAATGCTTTAACATTATAGACAAATACAAACGTTTGTATTTATGACAAATCATGACCTTAGACTAGACAGTTTTTTTAAGTCTTTGTTTACACTTATTTTAATCAAAATGTGGAAAACTGAAGGCAGTCCAGATAAAGGAACCAAAATGTTAGAAGAGTTGAAATTGTTTGACATAGATAAAATTAAATATTATACCACTTAGTCACATACATAAAGGGTAACTGAGGGTTAACTTCTGCCATTTTTTTCCAACCCATGGTCTATAATCATTTCTTCATTTCCTTAACACCCATTTACTTTCTTTCAAAATCAAAAATAATTTCCTTGTCAGCAAGTATAATGGGTTTTTCTTCATCTTCATTCTCTCTAAGCCTTAATTTCATTGCCTAGAATGAGTGATACTAAACTAGGTAGCCTCTATGGTCCTTTATAAATCTAAATTCATGATTCTATGATTTTAACATCCTTGTCCAATGTAGCACATTTCCACCTATTTGGCACTACACCTTCCTACTTTCCATAAACACTCATCTCCAATCAGATTCTCTTCCTATTTGTACCTCCATTTGTTTCCTTCTTGGCCCCTCTTCCTTAATGGTCATTGTTCCTTTATTTTTAGTATTTCAAGCCTTTACTTTTATATGTGTATTTTTTAATCTCTTAAGGAGTTAATCCATTCTTATGACTTCTACTATTAAACCCTAAATTTCCAAATCTTTATTTTGCCTTCTCACTTGAACTCTACTCTTGCCATCAACTTCAAATTCAATAATCTAAAACAGAACTATTTTCTTTCCTTAAACCAACTCCTTCCAAACTTTTCTGTCAACAAAACTAATACTTCACTTCCTAAATCCAAGTGCTCACCAACTCCTATTAATTCTTTCTTTAAAATGTTTCTTGGGGCGGAGCCAAGATGGCGACTGGAAAGCAGTAACTGGCGTGAGCTCCCCACCAAGTCCCTCCAAAAACCTATAAAAAAATGGCTCTGAACCAATTCTAGAACTGCAGAACCCACAAAGTGGCAGAGGGAAGCAGGGCTCCAGCCCAGGACAGCCTGGATAGTCTCGGGGTAAGGTCTGTCCCGAAAGGAACTCTCAGCCCCCAGCTGAGGGGAGCGGAGCTGAGCCAAGCAGAGCCCAGCGCGGCACGGCAGACCGCGGACCGATGAGACCAGGAGTGGAGCCGAGAGTGCCCTAGCATGCTGAATTACTGAGCTTCCAAAAACACTACAAATATCAGTTAAAACTAATAATTATGTATCTTAATAGCTGGCTCAACAATCATTTTATAAATGAGATATGACAATATTGTGTAATATAGTATTAATAATAATATTAGTGGAAATTTCCTTCCTTTTTCTAAGCACAACTTTACTTGACAACTATTGCCACTAAAGAAAACTGAGAGAAAAAAATATAAAGGTGTATAATACCATAAAAATGTTCTATACTTAAAACTACTTCTTCCCTTGGGAAATTAAAAAGTTGTTAAATATTACAAACAGTAAAAAGTTGCCCTAAAAATTACACTCTAAAATAGAAGAAAATATATAACATTCTATTAAACAAAGAGGAGCAAGCCTGAAATTTTCAGCACTTAATTGTGAAGATATTGTGGTTCTAGTTCAAAATAATTTTGCCAACTGTTGGAAACTTCTAAATTTTGTCTCTGCAAAAGAATAAGGAATTGCTCCAGACTAATGTCATTAGTTTGCTTTTTTTTATTTCGTTGGTTTTGATTATTTTGGTTTTGTTTGGTTATTTTTTTTATCTGCTAACCTGCTCTGTAACTCCAGGATGCCTTGGGATTTCATAAGTCCTGCATTTCAGCTGTAGTACAGGGTCTTCATTCAAAAGTTGTGCAAGTAACAATACACCATTCTAGAAGGAAATCATAATGGATATAAATATTTAACGTCATTTTAAAAATAATCCATGCTTACAAATAAAGAGCAGCTCATTTCCCTACAAAATTTCACAGCCTTAGTTCCTCCTCCTTCCCATCCCCCTACTCCTTCTCCCATTGAATCAGAGTAGAGGTCCCCAAACTTATTTGACCTACTGCCCCCTTTTCAAAAAAACATTACTCAGTGGCCCCCTGGAAATTTTACAAACTAGGAAAAAAATCTGAGATTAAGTGTACAATTGCACCTTAAGTTACTATCTCCCTGGATCATTGCAGTGACCCCCAGATATTGCCCACTTTGGGAACCACTGAATTAGAGCTACTAGGCAGAAATTCTTAATCATTTTCCTTTGTTCTTCCTCCATCACCTTTTAATACCCATTTGTCCTAATGGCTACCTAGAATCTCTATGCTTTCTGGTCAAATGGTTAGGGTACTTACTAATTAATATAAAAAATATTTAAGATAATCAACTTGGTAGGTTCTCTTGGAGAGTCAAAGTAATGTGTAAACAAATAACTTACCTCAGTATAAAATCTAACATAACCAGAAGTAAAGCCCACCACAATGCAGGTCCAGTCAGGGCGCCCAGTGGAACTTCTGTTAGAACCAAAATGCCACAAAAATTAAATATCCTATAAACTAAGATAGACACAAAAGTATTTTTTGCTTGTTCTTACCTCTTTTGACTCGCCAACGGAATACACAAGGCACTACTTACACATTCCCTAAAAACAAAATTATATTTTATGAAAAATGAAGATCTAATTTGTTCTTTCAAGTAAATAACTCATAGTAGTAGTAGCAATAGTAGTGACAGTAGGTAGCATTTATACAGCACAATAAGGTTTGCAAATTGCTTTACATAATTCGATAAAGGGTTAAAAAGAGAGATGGTAATGGAAAGGATCAGTCATATATATGTAGGTCCCAAGTAGTATTAATAATGAATCACATAAAATGGTGACATACTCCAATTCACACAATTCAAAGTCATAATTATGTGAATGAAATATGGCAATTGTTTCCAGCACAATGAAAATTTAAATAATGCAACCACTTCATCAGATCCATTATTTGCACTAATTGGGACCTGGCTATCCACACACACACACTTTGATTCACTACCTTATTTTTTCTGTATCTAGTCCAATTCCACAGATATTATCTGTAGAAAAATAGGAAATTCTCCAACCCTACTTCTAAAACCCACAAGGTCATCCTAGTATCCTAGGACTATTAAGGAAGTATACTAATTCTCAAAGGAAACTTACCTCATTTTCCAAAAAGTTGGAGTTCTGTCAGTTAGACCATGGTGATAAACCATTAAATTCCAAAGGGCATCTACTCACTTATCCTCCCTCACCCAACCCCGGCCTGCTTCAATAAATCCATGCTCATTACTAACTTACATAGACATCAAGAATATTCTTGCCCACCACTAGCACAAAAGAAAAAAATTTTCAAAAGACTCACTAAACAACATACTCTGTTTTGGAGATAAATTAAATGTCTTTATTCAAAGTATCTGATCTGAATGATTTGAAAACCAATTTGTATTTCTTATGATAACTGAACTAAGAGTCTCCAGGATTACCTTACTAATTCCCAAGAGGAAGCTTTGAGGCATGGTAAAATTAATTAATATCAAGTTTCTTGGTCTCCTGTGCTACTAGCAGTATACTCTGATACAGTGGATACAGCACTGGGTCTGAAGTCAGAAAGAACTGTGTTCAAATCGGGTATGAGACACTTAATAGCTGTTTGATCCTGAACAAGTCACTTAACTGCTTGCTTCATTTTCTCAACTGTAAAATGGGGATAATAACACTTACCTGCAGGGCTGTTCTGAGGATCAAATGAGTTAATATTTGTAAAGTACTTAGTACAGTGTCTTCTTACACATAGTAGACATTTAAGAAATGCCTGATTCTTTCCTTCTTTTCTTCCTCTCTCCTTCCCTCTCTTCCATGCTAGAGATCAGTTCAGAATTTCTCACTCTTTAGGAGAAATCTGTTTACTATATTAGGTAACCTCTACAACTCTAAAGCGCTTCGAATTTTAGAAATGACACTATATTTTTCTTCAGGTATTACCCTATATCTAATTTAGAGGATATTAATAATTTCTTGAATTCCTGTATGACTATTAGGGATTTTCCATAAGTCTTTCAAAATTTTCCAGTCTATTCCAAAAGGGATCAAATTTTCTTCTTTATCACAAGTAATTTTCTAATGAGGCAATATTAATAAATAACAAATATTCCAAGAAAATTATACTTTAATATCAGTTTCAAGGAATTTCTGTAGTTGTATTAATGGGTACTTTTTGACCTTTATTACATTTTCTGTAGATCAAACCGTTTCATATCTATAACATATTTCTTTATATAAGAGATTGTTACTTGGTACCTACCCTTCTTCAACATTTAGAGAACCACTCCAACCAACAGCATATTGCATTTCTTCCTTTCCTTTGTCACTATATTTCCATTTTGCTGAAAAATTAAGATATCAATCTACATAAGAACTCACAAAACTTCAAGTATGCTAAAATATTTTAAAAATTGTGCTTGCTCTTCAAAATATTTTTACAAATAATGCACTGGTACTTTGGAACTCCTTGTGTAGGGCTTATTTTCTAATTTATTGCCTTGTATTTACTAAAATGTCAGAAGTAATGTTTCCAGCATGTAAATAATAAACTACTACTACTTTTCATTTTAAATACTAAGAGTATTGTGACAGGTTTTGGTTTTATTTATTTATTGGAAGCATTTGTCCTGATAATAGATTTCGATATTTAGTTGTTCTTCAGCACCATCTCCTCCTACATGCTTGCTCAATCAACAAATATTTACTGAACATTTGTGCCAGAGGTCCTGGTGGGAATATAAAGAAATAGGAAGCATAATTCCTGTCCTTAGAGTTACAATATAGTTCAGAAGATTAAAAGGCACACAGGTTACATGCCAAAGTCATGGAAAACATGTAACTTCTAGAAGAGTTCAGAAGAAGATGAGGTCATTATGTGCTGCAGTAGTCAGAGCCTCATGAAGAAAGTGTGAGAAAATGTACGAAGGCAGATTTTGGCATCCTGGACAAGGAAATGAATAATGGTCTAGGGCATAGCCAGGACATCTAGTTTAAGATATGAGACTTATCAGACAAGACCCAGATGAGGAAAGAATTAGTAAAGATCAGGAAGCTGATATCAAGAGTAGTCAAAGATGAAAAGATAAAATTCAAAGCAGATAGAGATAAGGGGTCAAGAGGTTCTGGCTGATTTAACAAAAATGAATCAGGTGCTTACAATAAGTAAGTCACCATGCCAGACACTAGGGTTATAAAGAAGAAAGAAGGCAAAAATCCTGATCCTAAGAAATTTAATCTAGTGCCTCCTGACTGCTGTTATACCTCAAGACTCTGCCCTAGATCCTCTTCTTTTCTTTCTCTACACTTGGTGAATTCATCAGCTTTCATGGGATTACAAATATCTATACATCCAGTTCTAGATTTCTCTTGAGCTGCAGTTCCACTGCCTATTGACCATTTCAAACTGGATGTCTCATACAAACCTTAAATTCAATATGCCCAAAACAGAAATCATTATCTTCTCCACCTCACTCCCAACCCCCGTCTTTTTTCCAAAATTCCATAATTCTATTCAGTGCATCAAATATCCTTCCAGTCACCCATGTTCATAACCTTAATGTCATCCTCAACTTCTGACTTTCACTTATCCCACATATCTAATAAATTGCAGATTTTGTCATTCCTATCACAATCTCTTGCTCTTTTGTTTACCTCTCTCTAGTCACACATCCCCTAACTTATTACTTTAGGCCCTTATTTCTTCTTCGAAGAACTCCTAATTGGTATCCCCACCTCTAATCTTTTCCCTCTCCAACGCATCCTCCACACAGCTGTTCAAGTGATTTTCCTAAAGTACATGTCTGACTACGTCACTCCCCTATTCAATAAAGTCCAGTAGCTCCCAATTATGTATATGATACGAATTGTTGTTTGGCATTCAAATTGTGCTACACTCAACATTCACAACTTGGCTCCAATCTACCTTTCTAACCTATACATTATTCCCTGTCATGCATTCTATGGTCCAGTCAAAGTAGCCTTCTTCCTGTTCCTAGAGATAAGGGCATCTTCCATTTCCATGTCTTTTCATTGGCTATCAATAATAATTATCATTAATAATGACAATAGCTAGCACTTATATAAAGCTAAAGTTTGTAACTCTATTTACATAGAGTTAAAGTCTGCAAATAGGCTTTATAGATATTATCTTATTTGATTCTCATACATACCCTTTGAGGTAGGTGCTATAATTATTTTCATTTTACAGATGAGGAAACTGAGGCTGACAGAGGTTAAGCCCAGGGTCACAAAGTTAGTGCTAGAAGCCAAATTTAAACTCAGGTCTTTCAGATTCCAAGTCAAGCAACCTATCTTCTGTGCTACCTCTTCCCCTCTTACTATCACTTCTTCTGTATGTACATGTTGCCTCCCATGATAAGCCCCTTGAAGGAGGAAATATTTTATTTTTGCCTTGTATCTTCAGTACCTAGCACAGTGCCTGGCGAAGCAGATGCATGATAAATATTGATTGATTTAGGGCAGGGTAGAGAAGACAAAAACAAATAATTATGACAAAAATCAGAAAATGCTAAGTATGTGGGAGGGTTACAAAATGCTACCAAAGATCCAATGAGGGAAAGACTGCTACCAGCTTGCTAGCTGGGGAGAGAAGAAAAATCCAAGAAAGCTTCATGAAAGAAATGACATCTGAAATCAGTTTTTAAGGATGTGAATCATTTCAGCAGATGGAAAAATGGAACTGTATTCCAGATGTGATGAAATATATGAGCAAAGGCTTAGAAATAAGAATTTAAGGAAGTGCTTAGTGAATAGCTTGCAGCTATTCACAAGATTATTTAACGATGGCATGAGGGATTGATGGCAGGGAGAAATTAGAGACAGGGACAAATTAGGAGAAGTAATGAAGTAAAGGAGTAATGAAGGCTTGAGGTTTTTTTCAGTGTCTGTTTTCTTTCTCAATATGACTATTACGGATAGGTTTTGCATGACTACAAATGTATAACCTATATTAAATTGCTTGCCTTCTCAATGAGGGGAAACAGGGAGGGAGGAAGAGAGAGAATTTGGAACTCAAAGTTTTAAAAACGAATGTTAAAATGTGTTTTTACATGTAACTGGGGAAAAATAAAATACTAAAAGAAAAGAAGTAATGAACTTAGATGAAGTTCAAGATGAACTTAGAAGTAATGAACTAGACTCATGAGTAAGAAGTTGGAGGGAGATGTAAAAGATGTGAAAGAGTTTGCAGAAGTTACTTACTGAATGTGGAAGAGGGAGGAATTGAAAATGACTACAAGTTTTGGCCATCAGTTTTCCCTGAATGGGAAAATGGTATCAGTGATAGAACTTTGTAATCTAGAAAAAGGAACAGATTCTGGAGGTGAAGATGCCCTGTTTTGGATATGGTAAATTGGGTATCTCAGCAATACATATAAGTATATGTTTCTAAGCAGCAGTTAAAAATCTGAGGCTGTAGTTTAAGGAAAGGTTGAAACTGAAGACAGAAATATGGGCGCTAGAAACTTTATGTCAAGTAATAACAAAAGTCATGAGAATAAAATAAGATCATCAAGAGAATGCTGAGAAGATTTCTTGTGAAACATCCTTATTTAGAGTTTAAGGAAAAAGAAAGGCCAGCAAAATATCAGCCCAGAGAAAAATGTCAGAGAAAAAGAGACTCATGAAGCATACCATCATGGAAGCCAAAGGAAAAAGAGTCAAATGCCCACAAAAATCCACTGGATTTAGTGATAAGGACTTTGGAGACAATGGTCTTCATAGAAATGACAGGTATGGAAACCACATGTGTCAGAAGCTACATAATCCATATGTACCAGAGAGAATGTGTACAACATTCAGTAGCACTTGTAATATTTTTAAAAAATAAAAATAAGCAGTTGAATTCTCAATTTAGCAATGGTATAAGGCAGATACTGGTTTATAAAACCTCACTTCCAAACTTTACCCTAAATATAAATTATGTTCTGCCATTAAGATATATCCAATAAGCTCTTCTTTCCTAATAATTCAATTCAACAAGAATTCATTAAGCACCTACTATGTGCTGGGTGCTGGGTATATGCTAGGTTTATTAAAATAAAAATGAAAGTTTCTGCCCTCAAGGGGTTTATATTCTACTGGAAAGATAAAACAAACTTTTTTTTAGCGTTATTTTATTTTTCCCCCAGTTACATATAAAAACAATTTTTAACATTCATTTTTAAAACTCTGAATTCCAAATTCTCTCCCTTCCTCCTTCCTCAACTCCCCTTGTTGAGAAGGCAAGCAATTCAATATAGGTTACACATGTGAAGTTGAAACATAAAAAAGTTAAGGAAATACAAAATATATCCAAAGTAAATATAATTACTTACAACTAGAATCATCCTTTGATTTTAAAGATTTCCAATTGGGTATTTAATTTAGGATTTTAAATTTGTTCTTTTTCTATTTTTTTAATTGCATGCCCAATTCATTGATGTGTTCTTTTTCTATTTTACTGATAAAAGCCTTTAGGGATATAAATTTTCCCTTAAGTACTGCTTTGGCTGCATCTCACAAATTTCGGACTGTTGTCTCATTCTTGTCATTCTCTTTAATGAAATAATTGTTTCTATGATTTGTTCTTGGACCCACTCATTCTTTAGGATTATTTAGTGTCTAATTTTTATTCTGTTTCTTTATTGTCCTTTATTGAATATTATTTTTATTGCATTATGGTCTGAAAAGGATGCATTTAATATTTCTGCTTTCCTGTATTTGTTTGTGAGGCTTTTATTATCAAATACAGAGGTTCCAAAACTTATTTGGCCTACTGCCCTTTTGCAAAAGAAAAAAAAAATTACTCAGTGTCTCCCCCACCCCCACCCCTTCCCCGCCTGGGAAATCTATTTTCTTTAACCTTTTAATGTTTTTTTTTTTTAATTTGCATCATTTCCAAAAAATACAAAATATTTTTTTTAAAAACCACACATCTTAAATTTAATAACATTATAAACTTGTGGTTTTGCTCCTGCATTGAAATTTTGATGATGCATGCTGGACTTCCTGACAACGTATGACATGCTCACTTACCAACACCTGCTTGTTAAGGCCTGCAGGTAGACTTGACCACTGATCTGTTACAACTCGCACTTTGTGTGTTTATTTGGAAAATAATGTAATCACTACTTTAAATCCATTATGCAACAGATGAAACACGTACTAACGGTTTTTCAAAATTTTCTTATCTTCTCTTCTTTCCTTATTTTTCCACTGCCCTTCTACTTCTATTCAACACTCTCCAATTGTACTAGAGGCCACCAGATCATTCCAGTGCCCTCCGGGGTGGTATCATCTACTATGGGAGCCTATGCAATCAATTTTTGTGATGGCGCCATGTACAGTTGAGAAAAAGGTATACTCCTTTCTATTTCCATTCAGTTTTCTCCAGAGGTCTATTATATCTAACTTTTCTAAATCTTTGTGCATCTCCTTAATTTCTTATTTATTTTATGGTTAGATTTATCCAGTTCTGAGAGAGGAAAGTTGAGGGTCCCCATTTGTATTGTTTAACTGTTTATTTCCTCCCATAATTCATTTAATTTTTCCTTTAAAAATTTGGATGCTCTACTGTGTGTGTTTAGTATTGATATTACTTCAATGTCTATGGTTCTTTTTAGTAAAATGTAGTTTCCCTGCTTATCTCTAGTTTTTTTTTACCTGAGCTGAGGCATAATAGATGCTACTCCAGACCCTTATTTTTACTCTGTCTCTTTGTTTCAAGTGTGTTTCTTATAAACATATTGCTGGATTCTGGTTTCTAATCCATTCTTCCATCCACTTCAGTTTTATGGATGAGTTCATCTCAATCACATTCAGAGTTCTGATTACCAACTGCATATTTCCCTCCATCCTATTTTTCCCATTCATCACTCTCTTACTCTTTTTTTATCCTGTCCCACCTCAAAACTCTGTTTTGCTTCTGACCACTGCCTTCTTTTATGTCTGCTCCCTTATACTAGTACTACTCCCCTTCTCAACTCCTTCCTCTCCTATTTCCCTACTGGATAAGTTATATTTCTATACCTGAGTGTATATTATTCCTCCTTGGAACCAATTCCAATGAGAGTGAATTTCAAGTGTTGCCTGCCGCCCCCCTATCCCCACCATTTCCCCCTTCACTATAAACATCCTTCCTTGTGACCCTCTTTTATGTGAAATAATTTCCCCCCTTCTTCCTCTGCTTTCCCCTTTCTCCCAATGCATCCCACTTTCTCATCCCTTCATAGTCAACTAACACCCTTTGCCTCTCTCTATGTATACTCCTAACCGCCCTAATAATGAGAAAATTCTTAGGAGTTACAAGTATCATCTTCCCATATCGGAATGTAAATAGTTTAACCTTATTGAGTCCTTTAGGCTTTCTCTTTCCTGTTTACCTTTTTATGCTTCTCTTGAGTCTTATATTTGAATGTCAAATTTTTCTATTCAGCTCTGGTCTTTTCATCAAAAATGCTTGAAAGTCCTCCATTTCATTAAATACCCATTTTTTTTTCCCTATGAAGGATTACACTCAGTTTTGCTAGGTAGGTGATTGTTGTAATTCTGGCTCCTTTGCTTTCCAGAATATCATATTCCAAATCCTTTGCTCCTTTTAATGTGGAAGCTGCAAAATCTTGTGTGATCCTAACTGTGGTTCTACAATATTTGAACTGTTTCTTTCAGGTTGCTTGTACTATTTTCTCCTTGACCTGGGAACTTTGGAATTTGACTGTAATATTACTGGGAGTTCTCATTTTGGTATATCTTTCAGGAAGTAATTAGTGTATTCTTTCGATTTCTATTTTACCTTCTGGATGTAAGATATCAGAGCAGTTTGACTTGACAATTTCTTGAAATATGATGTCTAGGGTCTTCTTTTTTTTTATCATAGCTTTCGAGTATTCCAACAATTCTTAGATTCTCTCTCTTTGATCTATTTTCCAGGTCAGTTGTTTTTCCGATAACATATTTTACACTCATTCTTATTTTTTTCATTCTTTTGACTGTTTTATTGTTTCTTGATGTCTCATGTATTCATTAGTTTCCTCTTGCTCAATTTTAATTTTTAAGGAATTATTTTCTTCAGTGAATTTTTGTTCATCTTTTCCCATGTGGCCAATTTTCCTTTTTAAGGAGTTATTTTCTTCAATGGATTTTTGTGCGAGGCCAATTCTGTTGTGCTTTTTTCCCCACTAGCACTTTTATCTCATTAACTCTCTCAGGAATTTTTTTTGAGTTGAGTCCAATTAGCATTTTTCTTTTTGTTTATAACTGTTTTGAAATCACTGTCTTCTGAGTTTCTGTACTGATCTTCCCTGTCACCATAGTATAGCTTTTTATGGTCAGGTTCTTTTTTGCTGTTGTTTGTTCCTTTTTTCCAGCTTATTTCTTGACTTTTATATCTATGTTAAAATTGCACTTTGCTCACAGGGTCCAGGGGGCATTGTCCCAAGCTTCAGGAGTTTCCTACTGCTATTGTTAGAACTTGTTCTGTGTGTCTATAAGTTTTCAGAGCTTCCAATGTGGTGTGATCCATATTGATGCATGGTCACTGCCCTCTTGGCCTGTGCTCTGGTTCTTACCAAACAAAAATATATTGTATAGGTTGTCCATCCAACTGCATGTCCCAATGTGGATAACAGATATTCTTCGACTCTTTGGTATTTCCTGTGCTGCTTGTCAGGCCAAACTCATGAAGGGATACAGAGCTCCTCCAGGGAGTTTTATAATGTTTTATAATTGGTATGATGTCATCTGTAAACAGGAGCATTTTACTAATAACATATTTATGTAACATTTCAATATACAAAGCAATTTCTAAGTCTAGAAATTCCTGATAAGCTAATATTCTTATAGTTGGTAGCATGTAATTTTTAATGAATTAAAATAATCATGACCTCTAAAGTAACAATACTTCAATGGAATAATACAAATTCATTCTTTCCCACAAAGTCCAATGCTTTCTTCAAGATGAAGTGATTAATAATAATTTATATTTATAAATATGTAGTATATGCTTTGAATGTACTCTCCCAACTCCTATGTTTAGTAGCAGGCTGGCCCATAGTAGGAAGCAGTTACTTCTCATTTCAGAGTTCTAGGGGACCATCAAAGGATTGGGAGCTAAAAAGCCTTTGATTGATTAGCCTGTTCAACAAATATGTCTAGGCCTCATCCACACTTAGTCCATTCCTCTGATTGACTGATTCAATCAAGACGACAAGGGTCTCTCTAATTACTGAGATACTAATCTAGGTGCAATGCAGGTTCCCCGACCCTGTATGGGGGGTCTCAACCCACAGTTTAAGAAATGCTAAAGGAATCACAAGGGGAAAAAGTTTAAGAAGCCCTGATTCTAGGACATTACTCATATACTATCCCCAATTTAGTGATTGTTATCCTCAGCAAATCTTTTGGAGTATATTTGACAAAGTCCATAGCCCCAAATCCTAGAGAGCTTAATAATAAAATGTGGAACTTCTGTCCTTTTGGTGAAAGCCTTCCCTAGTGCCTTGTATTGCTGAATTTCAGGTAAAATCTATGTGGCACAGTTTGTAATTAAATCTAATAGTTTTTATTATTCTTTATTTCTAAGTACATGGTATACAATTTAACAAACCAACATTATTTTACAAAGTTCTAAAGGGTTATTAACTGGTTTTAGCGCTTAAAAAAAAGTTGGCAAACCCAAAACAATAAAAAAACGGAAGAAAAAGAAAAAGTCAGGTAATCACTCTACCACATTTAGAGTAACTAATAACAATGCTGATCAGGTGAGAATGCCTCTACTGATTCAGTCAATCAATTAGAGGTATGAACTAAAAAAAAAAAAAAAGAGGTATGAACTAAGTGTGAACAAGACCTAGAAATCATTTTAAAATCAATCAACAAAATTTAATTAAGCTGAAAAATCCCTGAAAGCCATTGAGTAAAATGGAAAGATCCTTGTTGATGTTTGCTGAGGATATTAAATCCTATTCTGCTAGCCTTTTAAAAATATCAAGCCATGTTGGAAATTGGAGACTTAAAACATTTGGATGGAAGAGACAGCAGTTAGCTAAGTCCCTGGGAGGGAATCATTTGGAGCAAAGAGAAGACAGAGAGCATCTGTCTCCTACTCTGCCTCTAAGGAAAATTTTATGAGTTTTCTACAAAGGGAAGAGGAGGAGTTCCAGCACCAGGAAATATGAATTACTCCTTTGCCACATTTTAGCTAAGGACTCTATAATGGTGGGAAAGTATGCATTAGTGGGTGGGTGGAGGGGAGAGATGCTATTTTATATGTTAGTAAATAACCTTTTTCTGAAAGCTAATTAAGTCTGATCAGCTAATTGATATAAAATAATAATGGTAGAGAAAAGCATACTGCTGGGTGCTCCTGAGCTACAGAATTACAAAAATCAGCCCTGTAAGATCCCCTGGAAACATGAGGGAAGATGTAGCAGCTGCCTTCTGAGGATCCAACTTGCCAATATGAATGGGAGTTGGGTTAGAAGTCCCAGAGTACATACTGTTGTTAACTTTTAATAATAACGATGATGATGTTAAGGATGAAAAGACACAACCACACAATCAGGTTTACACATAGCTTTCTTTACAACAACTTTGTGAGACTGGTAGTACAAGAATTATTATCCCCATATTGCAGATAAGGAAACAGAATTTATGTGACTTGCTTGGGGTCACAAAGCTAATAAGCGTCAGAGAGTTGGATTTGAATTTTAGGTCTACTACTCCCTTCTTCGTCTCATGCCACTCCCGTTTGGGAGGTAATTGTCCTCCACTCTTCCCAAGAAACCTCCCCTTTTTGCTATACCCCATAAATATCCAAGGTTCTGTCTGTATTGTGAGCTTCTTGGTTTAAGGAGTACCCACATGCATGTGCCTTTCTCTTGTAATCAATAAGGGTACTATCCACATCTTATGGAATCATGACTTTTGGTCAACATGTATTGTGTGTGTACAACCTTATTTCAGATAAGAGTGAGATTCAACTGATGCTAATTCCTTCCATGCCTTCCCCTATGTTTGTATATTCTTTTGAGAAAATATTAAGTTCCTCCCCCTCTTCTTCCTCCTTTCCATACTAGTGTATTCCTTTTACTCTCTCTTCTCTTCCTCCTGACAAAACCCTCAGAACAAAGCCAATCAATTCACCCCATCTGGGACCTTTGGTTTCTTTTTCTTCCTCTTGTTTTTAATTTAATTCTCTCTATATTCTCTGAAGACATTAAGGTTCTAAAAGGAACTCTCTATTATTACTTTCTATTATATGGTGGCACTACAACATTGTACAGCTCCTTCCAAGTACTCAAATAAATTTACCTTTCTAGGTCTCTCTTGACTCTTCTATTTTTATTTCAAAGTCCCTACTTAGCTCTGGTCTTTTCATCAGAAATGCTTGAAAGTCCTCTAAATCCTACTGAAGGTCCATTTCTTCCCCCTGCAAGACTAACGTTCAACTTTTTGTAGTAGTTATTCTTGTTTGCAAGCCTTTATTGTTTTCTTTTTGGAATACTGTATTTCAAGATCTCCTCTCTTTATACAGAAACTTTTGGGCTTTTGTGTGAAGATCCTGATTGGGATTCTTTGGTACTTGAACTGCTTCATTGTGGATGCTTGCCATACTTTTATTGGACACCCAAGATTTGAATTTTGGCTATGAAATTCCTGGTACTCTTCCTTTTGGAGTTTCTTTCATGAGGTAATTGGTAGATTCTATCTTCTCTTGCCCCCTGATTCTAATAGAACTAGGCAGTTTTCAGTCATGATTTCTTGAGAAATAGTATCCAAGATTTTTTAAAATCATGGTTTTAAGGGAGTTCAATAATTTTTAAATTATCTTTTTGATCTGTTTTCCATGTCAGTTGCTTTTGGTATCAGTCATTTTCTTCTATCTTTTCAATCTTTTGATTTTGTTCTAATATTTTTTCTTGCTGTCTCATGGAGTCACTGATTCCTGTTTGGTCTATTCTGGTATTCAGAGAGTCTGTTACCTGTATAAAATTTACTATGCTTAACCCCACTCATACCTGAATTCTCTTTGGACCATTAGTTTTAAAAAGGCTCAATATCTTTAACAAGCTAAAGAAGGGTCCATAAAGTTTTCCATGAAAATAAAAGTATAAAAATCACATTCCTCTGTAGGATGCACTCCTAACTCATATCCAAAGTACTTTTCTCAGCTAACATGTCATAGAAGCCTCTTCACTCTGGAAGCTCATTTAACCCTGGATTACTTAATTCACAAACACCCTCCACTCCTGAGGCCTCTCCCTCTGATTGGCTGATTCCTCCTAGAATCTCCATTTTTAGAAAGCAGCCCAGGGAAACCATGTCTTCCTCTCTAAACTACCCTCTCTGCTCATCTCCACTAGACTTTCTCTATTATGCTCCTATACCAGGTACTTTCATCCCGTCATTTCTTTTCAGCACTCCTTTATAACTTGTCATCCCCCATCAGAACATAAGCTCCTAAGGGCAGAGACTGTCTTTCTTCCTGCTTGTCTTTGTATTCTGAGTGCTTAGCACAGTGCCTGGCACATTGTAATTGTTTAATAAATGCTTGTTGAATGACTGATAGATTCCACCATAGATCCCACTTATTTGTAGACCTATTTTCATCCTGGAATAATAGAGAAAATTTTTCTATAAGGTTTATACTATCGAGGTTAAACCTGATTATAAGTATTTTATATCTGATTCTATTTTGACTATGCCTAACATACACGAAGTCATATAAAAGAGGAGATAAAGCAAAAAAAGGGAATAGGAAGAGAGAGTAAAAGGAAAAAACAAAGAAAGACAAAGAGAACATCAACAAATATCTCAACTGAAATAAACTACACTAAGATCACAGCATTCAAACCATAATCCAAAACTCAAGAAACAGTAAGGATGAAAACTTCATTTGTAAAGTTCAAGAAATTTCAATGAACTAAAGAGTATACTTACGCACTAGAAACACAGCTTTTTGTTCCCGAGCTATCACCATGAGATCATTAGTTGGAGATAAGGATAAAACACAATCTTGAAGCCAATATGATTTTTGAGTTTTGCAAGTAGCCTCTTCTTCTTCCTGTGGGCGTAAAAAGTGGTTGTTATTTGCATGCACCCTCAACAGTGATATACTAAATAGGCCTCTTTGCTTGAGTTCCATGTTCCAAGCTTCATTAGCCCTCCACCCACCCACCTGCATCTCATTCTCTCTAGGCCACGTTCTTGACTTTCCAAAGTGACAAGCAGCAAATCTACTGAAACAATCTATCAACTATGTATTTATTAAACCCTTACAATGTGGCAACACTGTGCTAAACAGAAACTATAAAAAGAAAGGCAAAGACAGTCCCTGCCTTCAGGGAGCTCCTATGCTGGGAAAGAACATATTAATTTATCATTTAGTCAGTTAATAAGATCACAAGTATTTCTTAAGCACTAATTATTTGCCAGGTACTGTCCTAATTCTAGGGATACAAAGAACATTCCTACTCTCAAGGGATTCACATCCTAATGTTCATGTAAGATATGTGCAATGTAAATGGAAGGTAATGTCAGAGGGGAGGTATTAGAAAGGAGTAGGCTAGGGGAAGACATGTAGATAACTGAAATATCAAGCACATGATTATCTCTGTGTATAGCTTATGTAGAGAGTAAGTCATGGTAATGAAGTAGACTGAGCAAGCAGAAACTTAAGGTATTTAAAGGGAGCATCAATATGTATGTTGAGATCTTTTAGTAAAAGGGCAGAAGTTGGGGTGGAAATAAAGACTGTTAAGATAACCATTAGAACCAGGAAAACATTGTACACAGTAACAGCCACACTGTGAGATGACCAACTTTGACAGACTTAGCTCTTTTTAGCAATGCAATGATTTAAAACAATTCCAAAAGACTTATGATGGAAAATGCTATCCACACCCAGAGAAAAAACCATGGAGTCTGAATGCTGATGGACGGCATACCATTTTTCCTTTTCCTTTTTTTTTGTTTCTTGCAGTTTTTCCCTTTGGTTCTAATTCTTCTTTACAACATGCCTAATGTGGAAATATGTTTAATATGACTGTAAATGTATGGCCTATATCAGATTGCATAACATCTTGGGGAGCAGGAAGAGGCAGGAGAGGAAGAAAATTTAAAACTCAAAATCTTATAAAAGTGAATGTTGAAAACTTAAAAAAAAAGATAGATACTAAATTAAGTGAGGAAGGAAGGAGAATATATGAGTTAAAGTGCAAGCAGTACTGTTAAGCATGGTAGGGATGCACTGCCAACATGAGCCAGTCAGATGATAGTGTGAGAAGATGGAAAGGAGTGGAAAAGGAAAAGATTTAAAATTTAAGAAAGTTTCTTAATTATGGAGTAGGCATTCTATAGAACATAGCCGGAGGGGTGGGCAGGTTTGAAGTGTGATGCTAATGGGATAGGGGTTGAGAAGGATGGATTAAGGGACCAGGCAACTGAGAAATAGAGAATGAGATTTGTACATCAGCAGCTAGGGGTTCAGAATTACTGGGATGGGGACATTATGAGGAGGTGAGTGTGTTGTCTACTAATCACAGAGTCCAGGAACATTTCTAGTGGTTTAGATTTTCATTTATTTTCCCCTTCATGTGGCCAGAACATCTCTACATTGTCATCCTGTGTCCCACAATCCCCCACCCAAATGCGAAGCTCAGCTGAGACTCTGGAGAAAAGCTGAAGACTCAAGAACATTCATTCATGAGGCTGTTTTTTGCACACGCAAAGATCCCAGAGGTCAGGGCAACATCGGATGTGAAGGAGGGCTCATTCCCAAAGCCCTCTGGCCCTTACTGCAGAAGATTGTTCAAGGTCCTCTTTCAAGATCCAAACTCATGGCAGATATTATTGTGACCTTTGAGGTAGGCTCACCTCTCAACAATCAGGAACAAGTGGAAGGTAGGCCTTAAAGAGTCCAGTCAGGAGGCAGAAGGCTGAACTAAAGGGTGTGAAAAAAAGTGGGATAAGGGTGTTGGGGCTGTTCTAGTGGGAAATGGCCTCCAGGGAACTAGAGAAGTTCTGCAGTAAAGGTAGATCTGGAGAGCGCAAGGTGGGCCCTGGGACAAAGCCAGAGGCCAAAAGGAAGATCCGTACAGAGTAGATAAAAGGTAATTTCAAAGGAAGGTACTAGGAACCTGCGTGGACCAGGAAAGACCTTCTGTAACAGGTGGAATCTGAGCTGAGTCTTGAAGGAAATCAGAAGTAGAGGTGAGAAGAGAGAGCATTCCAGGCATAGGGGGCAGCCAGTGCAAAGGTTTGGAGATGGACAGTGACTTATACAGGGAACAATAAATAGGCCAGTGTTGCTAGAATATAGAACAGGTGGAGGAAAGTAAAATGTAAGAAGACTAGAAAGGTAAGAAGGGGATAAGCTGAATAACTAACAAAAGGCCTTGTTCTAGAGGTAATAGGGAGCCACTAGAGTTTTATAGGTCAGGCCTAAACCTTAGGAAAAACTTTAGCAGCTAAATGGAAAAGATTGGAATAAGGAGAGAAGAGGAGGAAGATCAACTGGAGGGCTACTATGATAGTTCAAGCAAGAGGGTTGAGGGCCAGTACAAGGATGGTGTTTATGTGAAGGGAGAGAAGCGAATGTATATGTGTGTATAGACATACATAGACATACATATGTGATACATACACACATATAACATATGTGTATCTGTGTGTATATATATAGTATGCATATTTATATACACAATGCACATACGAGGTATTGTAAAAGTTTTCTTCCTACAATAAGCTCTAGAGATGGATTCTATATGCGGAATGAGAACTATCTCTACTATTAACATGTTACCTTAATCTCACCACATTTATAGTTTAATAGTAAAGTGCCTTAATCCAAAGGGCATTTCAGACCATGAGACTGCCTGGTGGGGGAAATACTCTAAAGACTTCAAAGTGTCCCTCAATTCACTCTATTCAGGTGGCAGCCCACTTCAGCTGTACAAAGGACACATTTTGTTCCTAGACCTTCAAACAGAGTTTTTAGGATTAGAGATTTAAAACTGGAAGACACTTTAGAAGCCAGTGAATCTAACATCCTCATTTTGCAGCAGGAAACAAAGGCTTTGGGAGACTGACTTGCCCAGAGTCATACCACTAGCAAGTATCCAAGGTAGAATTTGAACCCAGGTCCCCCTGACTGCAAGCACAATATTTCCCCCACTATATATACCACACTTCCACCTCCATTGCTAAGAATACTAGCATTTAAGTTTGCAGTCCAGCCCACAAAGCCTTTTTAACCCACAATAAAGGATAATGCATTTAAAGTAGTATACAACTTCCAAAAAACAGTATAATACTGTAGGTCAGATAAAAGAGCTAGAGATTGCAGAAAACAGAAACAGGCCAGATGGTAAGGCCTGGTGGTCCTGCATCTCACTGGTAGAAATAGAGTTCTTAATTCTGATCTCATTCAAGATGAAGAGAATCAAGCAAACAGTGGAAGAGAGAGAGGGAAAGGGACCAGGGACGGCAAATCTTCTTACTAGCAGTTAACATTTGTATAACATTGTACAGTTTGCAAAAATGCTTCACATAAATTAGGCACCTGATCTTTACAACGCACTGTGAAGTAGGTAGTACAAATATTACTATCTTCATTTGACAGAAACGAAAACTGAAGGCTAGGAGAAAGTCCCTCAGGTTCATAAGTTCCACATCCTCGTTGATACCTCACTATCCTTCATCCCATAATTTAAATTAGCTGGTAATTCTAAATCATTATGACCTCTTGCATCTGACTCTTGTACTGCACTATACTTGTACTGCCACCACTTTAGTTCGGG
>CM053626.1:238551164-238567535 GCA_028646595.1 Phalanger gymnotis | reverse complement strand
CTGGGGAACAGGGCAACCAGAATGTACGCCATCTTGGAGTGGGGGGGGGGAGGAAATGGGGAGAAAATTTGTAATTCAAACGCCTGTGAAAATCAATGCTGAAAACCAAACATGTCAAAAATAAATTAAAAAAAAAAAGAATCCTCTCAATGCATGTGTAGATTTTTCTCAAAGATGTTAGTATTTTTACAATCAACTTCTTTCAACAATATTAAAGTTCTATTATATTAGTAGAATTAATAGAATTTCTCCAAACCTATGGTATCCTCTCCTCTTCCAGGTATATTAGGAATCAATCCCTCAATGCCCTTAAAATCATGTCACCTCTAGTTTGAACTGCCGTTGTGTTTGCTTGCTCTGGCCCAGATGTTCTTAGTATCTTTTTTTTTCCTTATTGAAATTTTTGCTTCCTTATATAGCACATTAGGGATTATTTTGGTGCTTAAATGTGGTAGGATCTAGTTACTGAAAAAAGAGAATAGTTTGCTATAGTAAAGTTGAAAAACCTTCCATTTCTATTTGTTGTCTTCCTTCTAGTTTGATGCTTAAATGCTCTTGAGAGTACTTAGCTTAACTGGACCTTTTGCCAGACTTTCTCTAAATTTTTTTTCCCTTCTTACATCATTTCCTAACCAGCTGACCTCCTGGATTTCATGACCTCCAGAAACTCATCATTCTGCAAGATAAAGTCAACTCTCTAATTCACATCTCAGAAGACCATTTCCCACCCAGGCTACAGGACTTAATTATGTCCCTGGGCTGGGTACTCCTCTTCCTCAAACCTAGCCCCACCCAACTTTTCAGCTTCTTTTTTAGGCACTGTCTTCCCCCATTAGATTCCAAGCTCTTTGAAAGCAAGGCCAGTCTTATGTCTTTCTTTGTATCCTAGTGCTTAGCACAAGGCCTGGCATTTAATAAATGTTTATTGACTATTATTATTGACAAGTGCTTCTGTTTTATGAGGCAATACAGCTCATTATCTACCATCCTAACTCTTTACTTCCCAAATCTATATTCTAAATTAGTGCTGCCCTTAGCTACTACACCTTTCTGGAAAAAGTATAAAAATCTGTTGGCTGGGGTGGTTTCTAGGTCTGATATCTGTTCTAACCATTTCCTAATTTTTGCCATCAGTAGCTTATTTAAATAGGTCAAGTTTAAAAGATATACCACATCTCATTTTTATTCGCTTTTCAAATTTTGTACCGATTCTGTTCTTTTCTCTAGCAAATCAATGGTCTAACCATAAACATACCCCTCACTGTGAGACATATGAAATAGTTAAGTTTCCACACAGCTGGAATCATAGAATCACAGCCTTGTGACAGACAGGAACTGTTCAGACAAGATAAGGGTCCCAACCAATCAGTGAATGGAAGGGTTTGCCCTAGGCAAACCAGCTCAAACTGGCAGGGGTTAATCCCAGTTCAGAGACTTCTCCTTACTGAGCATGCTTAATAAACCTCATGCATATTGCCTCCCATGCCCCACATAGAATTAGGACCTCATTAGATGCACATGTGTCACATGACCAGGGAGGGGGAACATATCAAGGAGTTACACAGGGTGGGCACATAAGGGGTAACCCGTAAGGATTGAGACCAATCCTGATCTGGAAGGCGGAACTAGGATTATTAACCTTATAGAGCTTGCTGTTGCTTCTAATATGTGGCACACTCTCCCTCTCAAGGAGGTGTGCCTGCTTCTACCAAGAATCGAATAGGATGCACTTCAACGTCTTCAATAAACAGCGTTTGGACACCAGTTTTTGGAATTGATTCTGCAGTCTTCTCTATAATATCACTGAGAAATGACTCCAGTTGGGAACAGGATAGTTCCTGTAAAGACATCAAGTTTATTTTTTGTGGTATCATTTAGTGCTCACCTTATCTGGTGACTCTTTTAAAAGTACTCATATATAGGTATGAAATTTCTATATAATCCACAAACCATCAACTTCTTTCGCTTCTCACTTTAAAGATATATTATGCAAAATATATTTCCCTGTTTCTCCCCTCCCCAATGCCTTACACTTCTACATTTAAGTCAACATGAATTAAAGCATGTGTCAAGAACGATGATTTTGCAGATATGAGAACCCTTTACATTGATATATATGGAACTCACAACCAGTCAATAATTTAGTGGATAAATCTTAGAAAGTTTTCTTAAGCCCTTTATACTGAAGCAGAACTCCCAATTATCAGCCAAGTGAACAATAGCCTATGTTTTCAAATATGGACAATATGTTGATTTATTTTGACAGATTATACTTTAAGGAGATGTTTATTGTGAGGGATGGGGATAATCACTGAGAAGTTACAGTAATTTTTAAAAGAGCAGCAATTTTTTTTTAAAAGAAGCTTACAATGTATACTATAACACTATCATTTATCTGGATAAAAAACAGCCAACTCAGCATGTGAAATATATCAATTATTGCCTATCTACAATTTATGGCTTCAGGACTCTTGAATATGCATTCAACACTTGGTTAACCAAAATAAAGGAAAGGAACGATGAGACATATAAGCTAAAACCATTCAAAAGTCTTCAAAGTGTTTTAAAGTTGGAATTGTCTTTATGTACCAGATATATTTGCAAAACAAACACATAAAGCAAATTTTATCACTCCTATTTTCCCACTGACTTCTAATGGAATTTTAGAGATGCTCATAAAGTTTCTGGAGGCTCAGAGAGACTTGTCTATGATCCATTTGGCTACTTGGTACCATGAGAGAACTGAATCTCAGTCTTCCTGATTTCATATCCAATACTAATCACATTACATCAAGCTGCTTCTCACTAAAAGTATCTATTGATTTAATATGAAAAGAATCATCAACTTTGTAGAATTTCTCTATCTTCTCATCTTTAGCAATAGATATTGATACATGTGTTTGTGGTAGTCTTATTATGACTGCTCATTATGGGCTCTGCAATAGGAAGTGACCAGGGATCCACGAAATAAAATTTGTTGTTGCCTTAAGACACAATAAAATCAACTCCTTTATTTGCCTCTGCAAGGAAAACATATAGAAAGATCTACATGAAAAGATGTAAAGTAAGAAGTTAAGAAAACAATATACTCCACTCCTACCCCTTTACAGAGATGAGATGTCCACCAGTGTGGTACATTGCACATATTTTCAGCCTTCTTCAATGTTTTGATTGATATTGCTGATTTTTCTCTATTTTTTTTTCTTGTCTTCAAAAAATATTTGTCATGTGGGAATAGTTCTCTTTTAGGGAAATGAAAGGGGATAATGGGAGATATTACTATTGCAAAAAAAACAAACAAACCAGGATATCAGTTAAAATTTATATCTAAAAAAAGACAAAATGACTAAAACTAAAGCAATTTTGCTAGCTAAAGTCTTCTATTACCCTAAAAAAAAATTCTATAATTTCCCTTCCTAAATTGTTTTAATACTTAACAATATTCTCTGCTAGAATCCTTTCCTTATATTTAAATTAATCCTATTTTCTCTTGTTTCCTCCTCAGTAAAGAGCTTGTTAAAATCATCAGAGTGTGACAAAGCATGTCTGAAGTTTTGGTGCCACACTTAGATAAATTTGTGATACGAATGTGGATATTCCCTGTACCAGAGCAGACTGGAGCCCTTCCATGCTGTAACAACATCCTGTGTGATTATCATCCACTTTCTTACCTAAAATTCATGGATCTACTTGAAGCACTAGAGACTTTTATCTCATTCTTTTAATTTTCCAAAACTTTTGAATGTGATACTACAGCTGTTTGCAATGTATCTCATTCTATATGATCATCCTACTTCTTCTTCCAGCCATGAAAATCCTTATGGTCTTTTAACTCACTTTTTACAAAACATTGACTTAAAATAGAAAATAGATAAAAATCAATACAAAAGAAATAAATGGAAGAACACATAACCCTAACAATTAGTCAATCCATAAAAGGAAAAAGGGACACACTACATAAGAAACAATACACAAGCATTTGCTAAATATAGGAAACACATTTTTAAAAATAAATACAAAACGAAAATGATTCAATAACATCCTAAATAATTACTTGTAAGTCTAACAGACCTGTTTTTCTACTGTTAGCCTGGGTTGTCCAATAGTATCAATTACCATCCAGATAAGAAAGCCACATGACATAATGAAGAGCACTGGATTTGGAGTCAAAAAGATGTGGGTTCAAGTCCTGCTTCGAATATTTAATAATTATGTGACCCTGGACAAATCACTTATCCTTTGGGCTTTGATTTCCTAATCTGTAAAATGATGGGGTTGGACTTGATGATCTTTACGATTCCTTTCAGCTCTAAATCTACAGTCCTATGAGTTATACATAAAAAAAACTTTTTTTTTTTTAATATGGTGCTAGAAATGCTGGCTATAGTAATAAAAATTGAGGGGAAAACAGTATAAGCAAGGAGCCTAAATTATTTCCATTTTCAGACAATACAATGGTTATATTAGAGGATCCCAAGGATTCAATGAAACAATGCCTTCTAGAAAGGCTCAGGACACAAAATGAATCCAGGAAGAGCAATAGTTTTACTAATAAAACTCTGAAGGGCTAAAAAGGAAAATTCCATTCAAAATACTCCATTCACAACACATAAAATATTCATGTTAACCTACCAAGATATGTGTAGGATTAAAAAAAAATACAACTACAAAACAGTCTTTACAGAAATAAAGCACATTAATTGTTTGTGTTTGGGCTGCACAATTATACAATGTATTCCAAAAGTCTTCATGCAGGTTTAAATTATTAAGTCAGCAAAGTTTTAAGCTATTAACACTAAAAAGTGAACTAAGTCTTTTGGGACACCCTATATAATAAAAATGATGCAATGTGAATTTAAAGATTTGCTGCACAAATCAAACTACCAAGGGATTACTCTATAGGATTTCAAAGGAAATTATGAAAAATGGCGGAATAAAGAGGGCCTTAAACCACTGCTCTGACATTAGAAAGTAGTAATTATTAAAACTATCTGGTACTGATTTAAAAACAGAAAAGCAGATTAGTACAGATAAGCAAAACCAAGCACACAATAGTCCAGTATTTCACAAACTCGAGAACACTGAGGAAAGGACCTCTATTCGATAAGAACTGGCAGGACAACTGGAAAGTAGCAGAATTGGTGGAAATTAGGTTTGTCTCAGCACCTAACACCATACACTACAACAAGCTCCAAATTAATAGTCTTTTTTTTTTTAAAGGAGAAATTGATACTTTTCAGATCAACGTTTAGGAACAGAATTCTTAATTGAATGAGGAATAACCATGATCATAAGTGATTTTTTTAAAGGAAATTTCAATTACATAAAATTGAAAAGGTTTCACCCTAATCAAAACCAAAGTTTCTAAGAGAACCTACCAACTAGGAAGGATGCGGGGCTTACATCCTACTGAGGTATACATGTTCACAGACACGTACAGAATACAAGGCACTAACAACTTGGTAAAATCCAGAATGGCCTTTTAAAGAACTTCGCAGTTCAACCAACTATACTTTGAAAGAAGTTAGGAAGTCTGTGAGGTAGAGGTGAGAATAGAATGCACTACAGATAAATAGTGCAAAAGCTCATGAACAGATGGAATTTAGTGGGGGCGTGGGGGGAACAGTTAAAAGGACAGTTTGACTGAAACGGGCAAGTGAAAGGAAGTAATATGAAAAAAGGCTGGAAAGGCAGATAGACAGATAGATGGACAACAGACTGTGGAAGGATTTAAACGCCAGACTGATGATTCTCTTACTTTATCTTAGAAGCAAGACAATACAATACCACTGAAGATTTGAGAATGGGAGTGGGGGCTCTTAGAGGGCATAGAAAAGGAACATTTATTAAATTCTTACAACTAATAAACACATGAGGCTAACATGGTCAGAAAGGCACACCACTCAAGGTCTATAAAGGATCTGTTTGATCATGTAATCAAAACTAGCACACTGATCCAAGATTTTATCTTCCCAGGAAAATAAGGAGGAAGTAAAAAAGTTCAGTTCCTTCTACAGACCAAAGATGTGATCACCTAGTGGCAAAATTAACAGGTTCATCATGTTGTAATACCCCAAAGGCTGGAAAATGCTCTGACCTTTTCTGGATGTTCACTCTATATTTCTGGTAACTCAGAAAGAGCTAGTAATTATAGATTATTAGGAGTTACTAGGAAACTTATACTACCACCACCATCCCCAAATGCCAAGCAAGTCAAATTCCAGGTTTGAAATTACTGGCATTTGATTAAGGAATAAAATGTTATTAATAACTGAGCAGAACTTATTATCTCTGAGGCAGTGAAATATGACCCTTTCTTTATAATTGAAGATATAAAGTAATATATATGGATATGCTGCTACAAAAATAGAATATGAATTTGTAAAAGTATTTGAAGCAATTAATCATTGATAACTCACTCTATAGTGGGTGTTCAAGTCAAAAGTTATTTATTCTACTGTTATATAACATTATCATATGCCTATAAAAATTGTCACTTACTTGGGACAAATAATCTATACCAAATTAGTAAATCAATGTTTATTTTACTCTTTGCATATACTCTAGGTATAGGGGGGTGCAGGTAAAAAGAGGAATGAAGATGGCTCTTTAAAACAAGCTAGAAAAAATTTTTATTCACAAATATTCTTAGAAACTGTGAATTAGTTAATCAGTCAATAAACATTTATTAAGTGCATACTACATGCCAGGAACATGTTAAAGCTAGAGAGACAAAGAAAGGTAAAAGACAGTCCTTGCTCTCAAGGAACTCAGGGTCTAATGGGGGAAACAACATGTAAAAAACTATGTGCTAACAAACTATATAGAGGATAAATTGGAGGTAATCAATAAAGGGAAAAAAATAAAGGGAAGGCACTAGAATTAAGGAGATTTTGAAAAGGGTTCCTGTAGAACATGCGATTTTATCTGGAACTTTAAGGAAGCTAGGAGGCAGAGATGAGGAGGGAGAGCATTCCAGGTAGGGAGGACAGTTAGTGAATATGCCTAGAGTATGAAGATAGAATGTCTTGTTCAAGGAACAGTAAGTCACTGGACCAAAGAGTCAATGTGTGTATATTACGGGGAAAGGGGGAAGAGGAAGTTAAGGCATAAGAAGACTGCAAAGTGGGGAGTCGGTGTTGACCACCAAACAGGAAATTTTATATTTGATCCTAGAAGTGAGACAGCCATTGGAGTTTGTTGAGTGGGGTAAGGGAATATGTTCATAACTGCGCTTCAGGAAGATCACTTTGACAGCTGAACAGAAGAAAGACTTGTGGCAGGGAGACACAAAAGGAAGCTACTGCACACAGACTAGACATGAGGTGATGAGGGCCTGTACCAGGGTGGTAGTATCAGAGGAGCATGTTGGAGAAATATTTTGAAGGGAAAATTAACAGGCCTTGGCAACACATTAGAAATGTGAGGTGAGAGGGAGTGAAGAATCAAGGTTGTCATCTAGGTTGCAAACTTGGGGAAATGAGAGGATCATGGTACCTTTGACAGCATAGAGAAGTTGGGAAAAGGAGTGGGTCTGGAAGAAAAGGTAATGAGTTCATTTTGGGGTGTGTTGAGTTTAAGATGTCTATAATACACCAAGTTCAAGATGTCCATCAGGCAGTTGGAGATGTGAGAATGTAGGTCAGGAAAAAGGTCAGAACTAGGTAAGTGCATTCGAGAATCTTTAGCACAGAGATCGCTGAATCCACGGAAGCTGATGCGAAGATCACCAAGTGAGACAGTACAGTAGGAGAAGAGGACCTAGGACGGAGCCTTATGAGAAATTGTTAGATAAAGATCCAGGAAAGGAGACTGAGGAGAGGTCAGAGAAGTAGAAAGAAAAACCAGGGGGCAGCAATGTCCTAAATCAAGTACTCAAATATGAAAAGCCTCTTCCTGAAAATAATCAGTAAAACTATAAAATCTAAACTCTAAAACTTAAGCTCTAATAAATACAGTGTGAATGCTAGACTATGAAGACTTGTTTTAGGATGACCAGCAAATGAATTTTTAGTCTGTAAACTAACCTGGCTATAACCCCATCAACCTATTACCACTGATGGTTTCACCTTTATGACTTAAAACCTTTAAGCATACTAGAAAACAATTTATTCCTGCATGGCAGCAGTTCCCTTGATAAATATAAGCTCTTTTACTTGCATTCAATTTGAAAGATCTGACAAATTTTTTTAACTGAAAAAAAAAAGAGCTTCCTGTTACTGGGCTTTTTATTACCCACCATGGCATTGCTATTTTTAAAGTAATTATACCATAATACAAGCCAAAAATATTTATAATTGGAAACATGAGAACGTAATTAAGGTAAAGCATACTCTATTCTCTAAGAAACATGGGGAATTCTGATAATCGCTGCATCCTTATGGAGCAAAGAGCAGACCTGAAATTGTTTTAACAACAATGTAATACTAAGTCCAAAATTTGCCCTAACCCTGTTAGTCTCTAGAAGTTAATAACATGTTCACGTGGATGCTGATTTAAAATTATTTGGGGCTGATAATGATAATAACCATCTCACCCGGGGCAAATTTGCTTTTCCAGGACAAGGTACGAATTACTAGAAGGTGTAAGAAAATCAACGTGAATATCAACCTGAAAATCTTGCCTGGAAAGGTTAGCTGCTTTGTACAACAGGAGAAGCAAATTTGCTTCAGGATTAAATCACCAAACAGCTTTCTGCAGGTTGGTGGCATCCGAAGTTGGGAAAGGAGGAAGCAAGGACTTTCCAAAGGATAGAGTTGGAGGCTCAGCAGGGACAGGACTGGTGACAGCTGGTGCGGAGTTGGGAGGAGGATGAAAACAGGAAGGAGAAAGGAAAGGGACATCCTGAATTTGGATGGGGTAGGGGTGGGAGGGAGAGAGACTGACTCCTGGGTCTGGGAAGGGGGAGGGTGAGAGGGGAAACCGGGGAAGACGCAGTTTTAGGACGGCAAGGACAGATACAGCCTGAGAAGAGAAAGGGCCCCCGCGGGAGGAACGCTCTCCCTCCTCGCCTGCATCTCCTGGCATCCTTCGAGACTCAGCTCAGACAGACCTTCTGCAAGAGGCCTTTCCTTTCCCATGTGATTACCAGCCGTCTACCCTGAGCGTCTCTGGCTTGGCCACAGTTGTTTGCATGTTATCTCTTCCATTAGACCGGGAGCTCCTTCGGAGCACAGGGCATTTTTATTTATTTATTTACTGGCCTTTTCTTTGCATCCCCAGAGCTTAGTTCAGTTCCTGGTATACATAAGGTGCTTAATAAATGCTTGCTGCTTGACTGACAGGGAGCTACGAGGCTGGCCTCCTCCGGGACGGGCCAGGGAGGGGCGCGGGCCTCCAGGGACTGAGGGTGCGAGGGAGGGCGAGGTAGGGAGTGGGCTGCGACCCCCTACTGGGGCGAGGGAGGGACTTACCATCGTCCCTCCGGGCGGCGCCGGCGCTGGGGGTCTCCTCCCGCAGGTGCGGGAAGAGGAAGTCCCGGGCGGCCTGGAGGTCCTGGAAGTGGCAGAACTGGAGCAGGGAGCAGGCCATGGCTCCTGAGGAGGCCCCGCTCAGCTCGCACCTCACCTCACCACACCCCCGCCACTGCCCGTGAGCTTTCCGGCACCCCGCAGCTGTCGCCGCCGCAGCCGCAGCCGCCGCCGCCCAAAATCCCGGCTGGGGCCGTCAACCAAGTACACGAAGAGCGGAAACGAAAGCGGAAGCTGTCAGCGCGTTCCCCCAACCCCCGCCCTCAGCAGGCAGCGCGCATGCGCCATCACGCGCGCGACCGGGCTTAAGGAAGAGGACAGAGCCGACTGAGTCTGGTGATTCGCCCCGCGGGATAATTGGGGTGCAGAGCACGCGCTCTCTGTCTTTAGCGGCCGGGACTACGCGAGTGGAGACGTGTTGCCTGTGCTGTAGTATCTCTAGGTTGCGTCATTCATTCATTCATGAAACGCAACACCATTAGATAAACCTATAGAGAGGTCTTCAACTGGAAAACACCTCGGACCTCAAGTTCTCCTCTGACTCAAAAGTTTTTATTTTATTGTTATTTTATTTTATTGTTAGTGCCAATCCCCACCCCCCAAAAAAATTACCACGCATATACTTTGCCTGTGTTCGTGTTCAGTCCTGTCTGACTCTAAATGACCTTATTTGGGGTTTTCTTGGCAGAGATACTGGAGTGGTTTACCATTTCCTTCTCCAGCTCATTTTACAGATGAGGAAACTGAGGCAAACAGGGTTAAGTGACTTGCCCAGGGTCACACGGCTAGGTCAGTGTCTGAGGTCACATTTGAACTCAGGGACTCACGAAGATGAGTCTGCTAGACTCCACTCGGTGCGCTGTATCCACTGGGTCACTTGTCCCTCATTCCTGGGAATGTACCCTCTCCTCCACTTCTGAGAATCTATAGTTTCCTTCTATCACCTCCTATGCAGGCCTATCCTCATTCTCTAGTTTTCTAGTGTCCTCTAAATCCCTGAAAAAATTACTTTGTATTTATTTTATGTGTATTTTATATTTATCTGTGTATATGAAGGTTTTCCCCCAAAGAATGCAAGCTTCTTTTTAACCCCACTGCGTGGTACAGTTCCTGATACATAGTATTCAACAAAGTTCAATGAATTCTTGTTGAAGGATGCCTAAGTATTCATTGTTGAGCAGGAGCGCTGTCTATTTGAGTATTACAGTTTTTAGTTCATTCACTCCACCTTACCCCTACTTCCAGGTTCACAAAATATTCATTCTCTTTCCCCCCAGAACTTTCCCTCTTCCTAATTTTTCTGTTTCTAGTAAGGGCACCACTATCCTTCCAGCCACCCAGGATCATAACCTTGACTCTTTCCTCTCCCTCACCCTTATATAATTGTGAGGTTCAGTTCCATCTGTAGGGTGTGTGTGTGTTTTGTTCATGAAGGTACACATGTTCACATGAGTATCTAGATGTGGCTCTCAGAGCAATGGGGTATAGAAATCTGTCTTGCCCTATGAGAAAGTAAGGGAGAAGGGGATGGGGGGAAGTGGGGTGACAGAACAGGGAGCAGAGCGGGAAAAAGGACAATCAGAATATATGCCATCTTGGGTTGGGAAGAGGGTAGAAATAGGGAGAAAATTTGTAACTCGAAATCTTGTGGAAATCAATGTTGAAAACTAAAAAATATTAAATAAAGAGATAAAAAGAGAAAAAAAATGGCTCTCAGGAAGGCATACATGGTATCCTCTACCCACTCTTCTCCAAAGGAGACTTTGATTCCTTCCTGGAGGGGCAAATTTTCAAGTTGCCACCTCATTAGGTATCAGAGTTCCCAAGAGAAGGAAGTTACTTCTTCATCTGAATTTTTTTTTTAAATTTAAAAATTAGAAGCTACTCTCTAGCTCCCTCAGATCACTGAGCAAATAAGATTGCTCTAAGTCTGAGGAGTCACTTAACCCCAGGGTAATCACAAATTTATGGCTTAATGTAAATTTATTACTGTTATTATTTTGATATAAACCCTATGGACAAAGTTTTTGGACACCTAATTCCTGAAAACTACTAAAGCTCCTGTTTGAGCAGTTATGATCTGTGGATTTAAATGCACTTAGCTAAAGCAAGTGGCCCTTGCTATAACCTGAAGTGCTCATGTCTGTTGCGTGGTAGCCAGTGAATTTCATTATGACGTTGGCCCTATTTCAGTGGTGAAATTATTACTGACTTCCCTCAGTAACTGCTGAAAAGGCTTATTCGTGAATGTTTTAAGGGCTTTAGAAATCCTATAGGCAAGATGCAGTTATTAATTTTTCTATATCTCTATATGACATGTATATGATTTTCTTTTCATTCTATACTTATGATTTGCTTGGTGTGGGGAAATTCACAGAATGGAAACTCACTTTATGGATACAGCTCAACAACTAATGTATAACTTTGTATTATAGATCTAAACTTGCAAGAGATCTCAGAGGCTTGCTAGTCCATACTCTTTATTTTACAGATGAGGAAGGAAACAGAGATTCAAGAAAATTAAGTGATTTGCCAAGGTCACATAGGTAATAAGCATCAAAGGTGGATTTGAATCTAGGTCCCATGATTCCAGAGTTACTGCTCTTTCTACTGCACTACTCTGCCTGGACTTAATGGAGTTACCGAGAGAAACCGAGAGCTAAATGACTTTCCCCACCATAAAGTGAGTATATGTCATAAGCAGATCTCGAATCAAGGTCCTTCTTGCTTCAAGGCTGACCCACTGTCCATTCTGCCTCAGCTGCCTCTCAAAATAAACATACATATTTTTTAAAAATGAAATATTTATAAAATTTGACATATGTGTCCTGGTCAAGTTTTCCAAAAAAGAAAGATCAGTTACTGGTGTATTCCTCTTATTCAAATGAAAATGTTTTCATTTTTTCGTTTCCTTTTCCTCTAGTCCCCCAGCTCAACATGACAGGCTAGTTAGCATCACAGACCTGCTTGGAAGATTTTAATTGTGTAAATAAATCTTATTTGTGTAATAATGCGAGAATGTTCTTCTAAATGGCAAAGAACCACTTGTTTTTCAAGGATTTGTGTCTCTTCTTCCAAAGAACCAAGATTTTAACCTAGGTTTCTCCCACCACTGCTGATCACAACTCTTCCAAGGCTCAGTTGATGATATCAATAGTTGGTGAGGGAGGAAAATTCTATCCATGGTAGCCAATCTTCTAGTGACAAAGTCTTTCTTCATTTAGCTTGGTGGATTCTTGGATGACAGCATCTTGCTGCCTTTCCAGCTTGATTATGTAACTTCCAAAGTCACTGGCCTATTCTTCACAAATCAAGTTTACCTCTGTTTCCTACTGGCTTATTCAGCATATTAGGCAGCAAAAATAGGTATAAGATTCTTTGATATACATAATAAATGTTCCAGCTCAATATTATTAAAAGTTTTTGGTGAGATTTGGTATCTGAAAGGTATTTCAAACAGTCTTTTTTAGTTTTAAATATTTTATTTTCCCCCCAATTACATGTAAAAACAATTTTTAACATTTGTTGATTTTTTTAAGTTCTGAGCCCCAAATTCTATCCCTTCCCCCTCCCTGAGACAGCAAGTAATCTGATATGTTTCTACACGTGCAATCATGTAATTCACTTCCATATTAGTCAATTTGAGAAAGAAAAAAGAGAGAGTGCATTAGAGAGAGAGAGAGAGCACATTGTTGTGCCCTAGTTATAAGGAAATGGGGTGGTAAGGGGAGGGAGAGGGAGGAAGGAGAAAGAGGAAGAGTGGGGGGAGAGAGAGGGAGGGAAAGGGAGAAAGGAAGAGAGAGAGAAATAGTCATATGACATTAGGTAATTAATGATGTATCTACAGATATAACTACTCTGTGAACTAGGTTGTGTGGTTTATCCTTCATTCACAAAGAGGACCATGATATCAGGGAGATGATGACATGACTTGAAATTGACTTTGATTTGAGTGAGAAGGGGTTGTGCAAAGTCACCAGCCTCACTTTCTCCTCTACAGCCATCTGGGTCCAGTGAACAGATATCAATCAGGATGACTGGAGATGGCCCAGGATACAGTGGCAGACTTTGGTCTTTTTAAGCTGAGGTCTTTTCAAGTTCTCACTTTGAGTGAGGCAACACCCGTTCAGTGAATAGGCCTCTTTAAAAAGTGAGTCAAGGGATGGCCTCTTTAATAAAAAAAAAAAAAAAAAAGCAAACCAGGAGGGGAAGGCCTCAGGATTGCTGGCCAAAAGAGAAACAATTACTATTTACATTCATTCTGAGTCAGGAGGGCCCAGAAAATAACCATTAAGTGGTGCTTGGACAGGGACCTATTGTTGTCTGTGAGACTGTGAACTAGGACTCACTGTCTGGAGGAGGAGTCTGGGTGCCCTTAAATAGCTCTCATTAAACTTCCTGGTTTTCCATATGCCCTAGAAACCAAGGATAAATCAACATTTCTTAAATTAATGGTGAGAAATTTTCATTTGTTTACTTTCTGTTTTTGTCCCACTTCCTGGATTGTGTTATTTTTTCTCTCTAAATAGTTGAGGCATATTAGAAAAGTAGAAATTAGAGCTGATAAAATTCCCTAAATCATTCAATCTTCCTTTCTCAGAATTTCCAGAATTACTACCTGTGATATATTTTATAGGGTAAGGTAAGGGCAAAGGTGCTAGCCAGTCTAGTATTGAATGTTGGTGTTCTTTTCTCTTGTGAGAAAAAAAATCTTAGTGGATTTTTCACAATTTAAAAACTTCTGCAGGTGTATTTCTTTTTCAAATTTCTCATTAGACTTTATCTCTTTACTATTCTTACTAAAATCTTTTCCAGTGTTTCGGACTTTATTAATGTTGTCAAGTAGCTAATTCTAACCTGATTGCTTTATATAATCTTGGATTACATTAATCTGGGATACACTTGGATTTGTTAATCTTTCTAAGTACTTTCTTAGTTATTTGAATCTTTTGCCTGGATATATCTTATATCCTAAAATAGAACACAATTCCTCTATGTTTTAAATACAAAGAGAGGCACTTAGAGGGCCCGTGTCTGTGATGACTGAATGAATGCATCCACCCTTTCTCTACTAAGGGCAGAGCCGTGCCAGCAGTAAAGCAATCATGTGGTCGATGATGATGATGATGATGATGATGATGATGATGATGATGATGATGCTCCCTCAGTGTAGATTATGATAAAGTTACAGGGGCTATTCATGGAACTTGAAGGAGAGATAGAAGAATAGTAGCCAGGACTATGAGGAGATATAATCAGGGAATTTTACCCACCCTCCACCCCCTAGCTTAAAAGACTTTGATAATTAGTCCATCTGGCATGGAGAGAAGCTGTTTGTGCTCGTATCTGGGCACGGACTCAAATCTCTGTTTCTGGAGAATGGTGCTTGTACTCAGTCATAGCAGCTGATTCGTGATCATTCCAGCATCCATTGAAAGGGCATTCTGATAGAAAAGCCTAGTACCTCTCTTGGTACTTATCCACTGCAGAAGAGACTCTGGTCATCTCCTGAATAGCTAGTCACTTCTTTAGCAAGCATGGTGAATGAGAACCACACCTCTGCAATGCACGTGCACACACACACACACACACACACACACACACACAATATTACATATATATTAATAATAATTATACACACACATACACACACACATATATATGACCAAGTTCCCAACTCCTGGCACAAGAAGTTCTTGTCTTTTGTCTTAGAGACCTACTAAGTTTCCCCTTAGGTGTAGCTCTCTGGCAGGAGATGATTAGTGCTTTTCTAGAGTCTCTAACAAGCATTTCTCTCCATTGTTACAGTCCCTGAATATATATTTACATATAAAATTTAAATATATATATACTATTAGATAATTATACATATATAATATAAATATTTGGAAAGTAAATTTCCTTGTTTCGCCCTTCAAGAGACTGAGGGGAAAGGACATAGGCTCCAAACCAAAAGGAGAGTGGGAGCTGAAAAATGATTAGAAATTCTGAATGCTTATAAAATGAAAGATCTGAAACAGATGGTCTCTGAGGTCCCTTGCAACTCTAGATTTGTGATTCAGTGCTCCCATGGGGAAAGGAAACAGGGAAGACTGACCAAGGAGGACCCAGTCCTTTGAGCATGTGAAAATGTTCTCTGCCTGCTGCCAATCCAATATGTGGAACTTTGGAAGTTGGTTTTGGCCATGATGACTCAGGTTTAATGCTATGTTTGGATGAAAAGCCGTCTAATTGGATTTGGAGCCAGAAAAAACTGATGATTCAGGAGGGGCTGAACTGGAACTGAATGTTCAGGTAAAAAGCTCAAGAGGCCAATTTCTTACCCTCTTTCAAGCGAAGAGGCCTGCCTTGAGCTTCTGCGTGGAGGAATAAGGACAGCTGCTCTATCTTCTACTGTTATCAAATATCCCACAAGCGTATGTTGCCTCAGTTTGTTTACTCGTATAATTTTAGGTAAATGAATATCCTGATACGGGAATGCCTATGTGACTGATGGGGTGCTTGTGCTTGGACCCTGATTCTACACATCACATTTCCCCTTAGCCTCTGCCTGGGTGCCTGTGCCTGTGGCAGAATTCCAATTTCAGAACACATCTAGTTCTCAAACATATTCTTTCCCAGGCAGCCTCTCTCTAGGTAAAGGGCAGTATGCCCCAAAATTATCTCTGCTTCTTCCTCAGTAAGCAGCTGTGCCCAATTATAGATTGATTGAGGATGCTGATAACTGACTATACACTGAGTCTAACATGTATCCTAGATATAATCAAATGTATACTCCCTTACATTAATCTTGTCTAACAAGACACGAGATGGAATCCATCTGGATATTCCTAGTCAGCCGTGAACTTTTGGTGACTTAGTGACATTTCACAGGCAAAACCACACCCCCAGGTACCCCCCC
>CM053626.1:238535753-238550664 GCA_028646595.1 Phalanger gymnotis | reverse complement strand
TGCATTGGTTCTGGTTGTGCAAAAAACTTTTTAATTTTATATAATGAAAATTATTCATTTTACATTTTGTAGTGCTCCATATATCTTGCCTGGTCCAAAAGTCTTCCCTTATCTATGGATCTATTTATATTTTTTTAGAGCAAAATTTAAAGCAAGATGTTTAAAGAGAAAAGCTTGTCAGTAAACAATAGAGATTATACAGAAAATGAAGAGGTACTAGGTAAAGTATATAAATTGCCTTACTTTGCTAAGAACCAGTTCTTCATGCCACTTCTTGGGGTCTCCTTGCAATGCTTTCAAGTAGGCATCCTCTCTGTTTCATATACCCAGGACTTCCTCTTCTCTCCTCCTTTCCATATCCCTTCAAGTGAGTTGTCTTACCCTATTGTGATGTAAGCTTCTGGAGAACAGGGATTAACTTGTTTGCTTGTATTTATATTCCGTGCTTAGGTGTGTGTCTGGCACACAGTAAGCACTTAATAAATGCTGCCTCTATGCAACTAACATTAGCCAAATTATATCTAGTGGAGACTAAAGATACAAGTAATTAAGATATAATTCTATGACAGAAATATGTGAAGGCAGCAATGAAGATTGCTTTTCCCGTCATTGATAACCAAAACAAAGGAGAGGCACTCAATCAGCATTTGGATACATTCATCCTAAGTAGCAGTCTTTTTATCTCAGCGATCTTTTTTATGTTCCCTGTATAAAAAAAAAAAAAAAGACAACACGGTGGTCAGTATCTGCAATTGGAGTCAAACAGGATCATATTGTGTTTTGTAATTTTAAAAGCATGATGCTGTGGTTTTTCAGCTGTCCAGATATATCATTTCAGAGCTAGGACTTTGAGAAAGGAAACTCTGAAGCAGCTTTACTAGTAGCCATTAGTCCTCATAAATAAGAGAGGAGTGAAATGGCATGGATATAATTGAGATAATTCTCTGTGCCAAGGTCCATGCTCTATATGCCCTAACCTCAGAGACAGAGAATTATTTACTGACCAACACTGCATTAGAAAGAATGTGACCTATTAGGGAGGGGAGTAAGAAGCTTGGACAGGTTATACTACAATAATTTAATTACAATGGTTATTACTAATTATAAAGTGTAATCAGTAAGGATTTCAGAAGGAGGAAGCAAGGTAGAGTGCAAAGAACACTGGATTTGGAGTTGGAAGACATATTCAAAGTCCTGCTCTATTATGCACTACCTGTGTGACCATGGGAAATTCCTTTAAACGATTTGGGCCTCAGTTTACTGATAGATAAAATATCAGGTTGGACTAAATGATCCCTAAGGTCTCTGTCAGCCCTGGATCCTACTATTGTTTCTGGGAATGAAAGGACTGTATTTAATATATCTGATTCGTCACAAATAGCCTTTTAAAAATTTCATTATACTGGAGCTAATTTAATTAACATAATCTATATTCTTTCCAATTCTGTAATAATTTGTTCATTATTGTCAGCATCATCATTTCAAATAGATTCAACAACTCTTGAAAGACTTTGCATGATATTGGGGGCAAGGAGAGGTACAAAGATGCCTAAGGACCCTTTAGAAATACACCATCCTTACACTAGAACCAAGGACAGCTGGGTGGAGCAGTAGGGCCCAGAGTCAGGAAGATCTTCCTGAGTTTACATCTAGCCTCAGACTCACTAGCTGTGTGACCCTGGGCAAGTCACTTAACCCTGTTTGCCTCAGTTTCCTCATCTGTAAAATGAGTTGGAAAACAAATGGCAGGCCACTCCACTATCTTTGCCAAGAAAACCCCAAATGGGGTCATGAATTGGAATTCAGTTGGACACAACTGAAAAAACAACTGAACAAAATGCTAGAACTAGCTATGCCTATGGCACTGTACAGAGTGCTAGATTTTATAAACGCCTTTTGTTCTACAGATAAAGTAATGTTAGTCTTTATAGTTATTATCACCTTCATTATCATCATTGTTATTTCACCACTATTGTCTTATATGGGCATTTTATGATTTTTCAAGGCATTTTAATAAAAGTTGTATTTCATCTTAGGAAAAAAGGATTTATGCAAGATAGTAATAAAGTCTTTAAAATAGAGCCCTGTCCATAATAGTTTTTGATCTACTCAAAGAAGGTAAACTCAAAAATGCTGAGATGTTAAGCAATGAATAAAACAAGAGAATAAATAATTCAATAAACATATTAATAAATATTTCAGTGCTAAATGGAGCCCTAGTTAATGTATGTTAGTATCTTGGTAAGTGAAATTCTTTCAGTGTTTAATTCTGCCTGTTTTCTCCATGTTGTTTTTTAAGCATTCAATATTTTGTTGCACATGGAAAAGTTTGAATTTGACTAAAAAATTTGGATAAAGAGTTTTGAAGATTTTTCTATAAATGAATACATTAATAGTATGTTAATGACACAGGTCTACCCACACATGTAAAGATACATACCTACAGTTTTTAACATACTCCAAATCAGTAGAGTTCTTCCCACTTAGACCAAGTTGCCATGGCTACATTCTGAAAAAAAAATTGTAAGAAAATTAGCATTATTTCATTCTATACCTACCTTCATTTTATATAAACAGATACAGTCTTTTAAAAGCCATATGCAAATATAATCTTTATGAAAAAAATTACATATGCATATATATACATATACACACATATAAACATATGCATATCCATAGGCAGGGGTGTGCCGGTAAAATGTTTAAGAACCTAGACAATCAAGTAAAACAATAAATCAAGTCATGATTTATAGCGTATGCTGATTTCTATGGTATAAATATTCAAACTGAAAATTTAACAATTGGTTTTCTGAGGAACTGATTTGAACTTGCCCCAGTAGACTTCTAGCGAATTTGATAGTTAACCAAATTCAATGCACTTTTCTTTGCCCAGATGCTTCCCTGTGTCTGGACTACACTCTCTTCTCATCTCTACCTTTTAGAAACCCTGGGTTCCTTCACAGCACAGCTAAGTCCTTTCCTGATCCTCCCAGTTATTTTTGTTATTGTTCAGTCATTTTTCAGTTGTGTCTGACTCTTTTGCATACATTTGGGATTTTCTTGGCAAAGACACTGGAGTGGTTTGCCATTTCCTTCTTCAGCTGATTTTACATATGAGAAAGCTGAGGCAAACAGGGTTACCTTGTCCCAGGTCATATAGTTAGTTTAAGGCCAGATTTGAACTTGGGTCTACTCTATCCATTGTTTCAGTTCTTAGTACTCCGTAATCCAGCCCTTTTCTGCCTTTCTCTCCATTTCTTGGTTCCTCAGATATTACTTCCTCCACATACTCCATAATCCAGCCCCACCTGTCTCATCATTTCTTTCAATTTTCTATTTTCTGTGACTTCCAGTCACCCAGGTTTGCAGCCTTGGTTTATCCTTGACCCCTAACTCTCCTTCACCCCAAACATCCAGTTAGCTGCCATAACCAAATTTTATTGTTTCTCTTTCCATAGCATCTCTTATCTCTATCTCCTCTCCACTGAAATGGCCATTGCCGTATTTTAGGCCCCTATCACTTCTCATCTGAACTATTACAGTAGCCTCCCAATTGGTCTCTTTGCCTCAGGTCTCTCTCCTCTCTAATCTTCTATAAAGCTGCCGAAATGATTTTCCTAAAGTGAAAATCTGATCATGTCATTCCTCCATCTAATAGACACCAATGGCTCTCTATTACCTCTAGAATTAATTTTAAGTTCTTCAATTTAGCTTTCAAAGTATTTCATAACCTATTTCCAAATTACCATTCCAAAGTAATGTATTATTCCTCTTCCCAAATTCTGTGGTCCAGCCAAATTGTCTTTCTTGATGTTCCTCAAACATTCCATCTCTTGTCTCTGTGCTTTGACAATGGCCACCCCTGTATTTTGAATAAATGCACTTCTTCTTCACCTCTGCTTCTGAAAAGCCTTTCTTAGTTCTCTTCGAGTTACTTCAAAACTCAATGTCACCTTCTAAATGAGACCCTTCCTGATCCTCCCAGTTGCTAGGGTCCTTCCTTTGCCCCTAAGTTTACCCTGTATTTATACACATGTTCTCTCTCCAATAAAAGAATCTTGAGGACAGGAACTATTTCGTATTTGTCTTTGTATCTCTAGCACCTAGTTTAGTGTTTGGCATTTGTCAATTGATGATTGTTGATTGGTTGTTTCTTTTGGCAAAAATGGAACTACTGAACTACACTTGTTTTGTCTCTTGGGTCTAGGGGAATACTTCTTTGAAGTAGTTATCTGGTACACTCATTTGCTTATATTTCATTGCCAAGCATCTTTTCTTTTCCCCCAGGGATGGACACTAAGGGGCACATCACCTTTATGGTAACTCAAGCTGGGCTTTTCACATTCTATGTCATAAAATCATAGATTTAGATTTTAAACTTCGTTGTTCAGTCATGTCCAACTTTTCATGATCTTGTATGGGGTTTTCTTGGCAAAGATATTAGAGTACTTTGCCATTTCCTTCTCTAGTAAGGTAAACAGAGGTTAAGTGACTTGCCCGGGGTCACAAGCTAGGAAGTATTGGGAGGTAGGATTTGAACCCAGTTCTTCTTGAATCTATATCTGGAACACTGTCCACTAAACCACGTAGCATCTGTAGAGAAAAACATATTTTTTCAGCAAGCTAAGGAAAAACAACTACCACATTTTTCCCCCTTACTTTCTGTGTACCATCCAAGGGCAAAATTTCTAGAATATGGGCCATGTGCCACTGTTTCTTACTATCTTGCTCTCCATTCTTCCTATACAGTGTTTCCATTTCTGTTCAAGGATCCATGCCAAGGGCAATAAGAACCTTGGATGTTACTACATCAGCAACTACAGAGCACAGTAGTATTAGTTTTATCTCGTGATGCACTAGAATTGAACATGAAATAAATTAGAACAATATTGCCTAAAACATAATTAATAAGGGTATCTCTAGGCTTCCACTAATCAGAAGGGACAGCATTTCTGAAAACTTTCTATTAAAATAGAGTCTCTGATCAGATGTTGCTTAAGGCAAGACTTGGAGCAAGTCACTTTTCTTTGGTTTCCTTAGCTATAAAATGAGGGATTTGGACTAGAGGATTTCTCAGGTCCCTTCAGTAAATGATCTTATGATCCTGATTCTCTAGCTACTAAGGGCATTCACCCAGTCAATAGAGGCATAGTCACAGATCAAATCACCATCGAATCTTTGCAATATTAGCAGCTTTTTGAACCTTGCAATGCTGCCAGCATGTCAGTGCTTTTATGATATAAAATGCCCTGCCTATCACTGATTTGCTGATCAGATCTCTTTTCCCTCCTGTGCATCCCTCCCTTCCCCAACCATTATTAGTCGAGTTTAAGGTGAATATAATTTCAATATGGCTTGATGGTCCAATCATCCAAAATTTCAATATGACTTCAAAAAAAAATCTGCTCCAGCATTAGGCAGTATTAATGGCTGCAATGTCCACAGCAAGTTAAATCGTAGTCCCACTTCACTCAGACTACATTTAGAAGAGTAAATTCAGGTTTGAAAGCCACAATTTAAGGAAAATGTTGACAAACTAGAATGTATCCACAGAAGAGTATCGAGGGTATAAGAACATATGGAGAACTATTAAAAGGACCTAGTGATGTTTAATCTGAAGCAGGGAAGACTTAATAGGCAATGGTAACAGTCTTCAAATCTTTGAAAGGCTGCCTTATAGAAGAGGATTTTGCCTTATTCTGTATAATTCCAGATGACAGAATTAGAACCAGTTAGTGGTAGTTAGAAGGAGGCACCTTTTACCTCAATATAAAAACCCTCCAAACAATTAGAGCTGTCCAGAGCACCACAAAACACTTTCTTAGGATGGTGACCTGTACTACCTGTACTTTTCCTGGGCCAAAGTTAGTTCTTGAGTGGAAGGGCACTGTTGTTTTGGTGGCCGTCTTCTCCAGAACTCTGTCTAGTGGCATGGAACCCTGGGAATTTGATTGGCTTACTCTGTTGAGGTTAAGTCTATTTCTACAGCAAAGCTCTTTTGCCATTTGACTTTTAAAAGAGTATTTTTTGTGGTCTTGTATCACTTATGTTTTCTCTCCTGTCTAGAGACCACTAGAGGGCATAGTGACTTACTCAAGCACGATTATTTGCTTGCTGTCCTTTCCTTCAAAGTCTTCCTCAAGTCCCTTGGTAAGGGTCACTTCTTCCAATAAGCTGCATGAGCTTCCAACAGGAAATAACTTCTTCCAGGTATTCTCAGTGTAGACCAGCATTCTTTCACTTAGCCTCTGGATCTTCCTTGCTTATCAGCAAAAGACATTATGGGCCAGTTGCTTTACCATGCTGAAGTCTGGGGATAGACAGATGAACAAGAAAAAGGTTCCTGCCCTCAAGGAGCCTACATTCTCCTGGGGAGAAATAATATATACATAGATAAGGAAATCCACCATAGATATGGAATAAATATAAAGTAATTTTAGTGGTGGTAAAGAGAAAATTATAAATTGGGAGGATCAAAAAGATGGCCCTTGAACTAAGTCTTGTATGGACCTAGGGATTCCAAGAAGCAGAAATGAAGTGGGAGAGCATTACAGGCATAGAGGGCAGCCTGTGGTAAGCTTTCTGAATTTTAATTTGCTCATCTATAGAGTACGGATAATAATATTAACCCTGTTGATCTCATAGATTTCTTTTGAACTTATAAAGTATAAAATCACTGCATAAGTGTGAGTTATTATTATTATTATTATTAAACATTTATAAGAACTTGATACTAGAGTGAGAGCCATAAAAGTGAGGCAGTATAGAATAGCTAAAAGAACCATCAATCAATAAGCATTTATTAAGCATCTACTGTATAGCTAAGTGGTGCTGTGGCTATAGTGCTGGCCCTGCAGTCAGAAAGACTTGAATTCAAATGTGACCTTGGACATTTACTACTTGTGTGAACCTGGGCAAGTCACTTAATCTCTGTTGGCCACAAATTCTATAGCACTTACCTCCTAGGGTCATGGCAAGGATAAAATGAAATAACATTTAATGTGATTTGTAAACCTTAAAGAGCTATATAAATAGGAGTTATTTATTATTATTATTATTATGTACCAGGAAAAGGGCTAGGCATTGGGGATGCAGACCAAAAGAAAGCAAGATAGTCCCTGTTCTCAAGGCAATGATGGTATTGATTTGATTGTTGCTCCTAGAACAATAGCTTAGCTATGGGTAGAAAGGAGGGGGTGGGTTACAGGTGTGGCAGGAGGGCAGGTGCAAAATGCCAACTTTGAGTGGGACCTGGTACTGACTTGGATGACTTTATAAGATGTGAATCATGCTCTGTGTCTGGCTACGTATAGTGGATTGAGATGAATTTTCACTTACCTGCTCATGACTCAACATGGGGTCCTGTCCTGAAGGACAGTGAGCTAATCTCTCTGGGGTTAGGGCGTGGGAGGGTCTCTGGAGGCTAGGGTCCAGAGGGTTATTACTCCTGGTGGGGAGAAGAGGGCAGCAAACATGGTAGAGGGTAAGACATCCATGCTAGCTAGATTTTGGTGTTCAGGCGGATGGCAGTTTGGGAGTACAGGACTTGGAATCAGGAGATGCGGTTCCTAACCTTAACTGGTTGGTTATACCATATGATCCTTGTTAAATTACTTAATTTTTCTGGGTCACAGTTTTCTCATTGATCAAAAAAGAGGGTGAGATTAAGATCCTTAAGAATCACTTCATCACCATCATCACTACCATGATGAAGACAATAATAATAATAATAATAATGATAATAATAATAAATGACATTTGTATAGTGCCTTAAGGTTTGCAAAATGCTTTGCATAGTCTCATTTGGTCTTCACAACAAGCCCGTGAGGTAGGTGCTATTATTATATACTGTTTATAGATGTGAAAACTGGGTTAGAGAAGTGAAGGGTTTGCCCACAGTTATACAGCTAATAAGTGTTAGAAGCAGGATTTGAACAAGGTATTCTGACTCCTGACCTATGCTACCTCTAAATTCTGTGATTCAAGGGATTCAGAAGATTAAAGTACAGTGCTAATGAGACTAAACGCATATGCCATGTAAGCTTTAATCTGACTTGTTTCACAGCTGACAGGAGGTACCCCTGAACCCAGGAAGCTATTTTTAAAACATGTACCCTTTATTACATATGATTTAATACAGTGCTGTGAAACTCAAATAGAAACAGATAGAAACGGGCTCATATTGACTTAGAAAGCCACAAATTAACACTATCTGTCATATTGTGTTTTTATTTAATTTTTTTAAACATTTCCCAATGACATTTTAATCTATGTTTTGCAGGTCAAGAGTCTGAAACCTCTGGTTGTCAAAAATATTGGTATTGGAAGGTGTGTTAACACTCAGGTGTGTTAAGCTGCAAATGGGTCAGTACAACCATCTTTACATACTGAAGACAGAACTTGGAACCTCATTAGTTTCTCTTATTTAGCTAAACATCAGCCCTAACTTAGGATCAACTAATTTGGAAAAACATTAATATCTTTCAGTTAAAAATTTCATACATCATGAGGTCACAGCCTTGCCTTCTTTGTCAAACTATTTGTCACACTTCCAGCTGAGTTCTAGATATGCCAGGGAAAATTAATTCCTTCCTCTGAAATGTTAATTACTGTGAAGCAACATTTTTGTATTTCAGGGCCTGGGAAGAAAAGAGCTTGCTTCTTCACCTCAGTTATTCAGGTTTATTCTGACACATCTCCCTCTCAGAATGTAAAAGCCAAGAGTTGCTAGGAGACCAGAAGCCTGAGGTGACAATATATCAGTCAGTTGCAGGATCCAGGTAGCTGAGTCTCACTGACAAATAAATGGGTAAAAAAAGAAGCTTCCTAGAGCCCTGATCTTTTTTTATGGCATAGAATTCAATTAATCTCAACAAACATTTATTAAACATCTTCTACATGTGAGGCATGATGCTAGGAAATAAGGCAAAAATTGAAAGAAACGGATGTGGGGATAGGCGTAGGAAGTTGACAAGGAAGGTAGGAAGAGCATGTATGAAAGTGTCTTGTGACCTTGGATAAGTGATTGTACCTCTCTGGTACTCAGTTTCTCAATTTGTAAAAACAAAGGGGTTGGAATTTCACTAGATGGTCTTGCATTCTCCTTCTAGCTCTTCTATGACTCAATTACTATGGTGAAGTTAAACATATCTTTCACATACTTTGTGTCAGAAACTTGAGCAAAATCCTGGTGAATTCATATTGCAAAAACAATGCTCTTTGAGGTCAGGAGCTCTTTCATCTTTATCACTGAATTCTCAGTATCTGGCATATAGTAGGAGCTTAATAAATGCTTGATGATTAATTGATTGAATAATAAATAGGTCATGCTTATATCATGTCTTAAGGTTTACAATGTGCTTTCCCAACAATCATCCTAGGAGGCAGGTAGTACAATTATCCCTATTTTATAAATGAGGAAACTGAGGCATAGAGAGATCAATTGACTTTCCCAGGGTCACTCAGGATGCATCAGAGACAGGACTGTCAGAGAAATTATTATTTCTCCCTCATATTAATAATTATTAATTAATTAGCAAGTGATTAGTTAATAATAAATTATTGAATTAGGACCAAGATTTTTTCAGAAGCCCATACATTGTTCTCTGAAGGAAACTGCTAACAATGAGGCTGAAATAACTCTCCTCGATCTTGTTCAGACTTCACCTAACCTAACAAGGAATTTAATCTAAGGTTATGGGTGGGGATGAATTCTTTGATTAGATTGCCCAAGGCTGTGCAATTTAGAAGTAAATGACGTGATCAAAGTTACATTCCCCTAGCCCTTCATTAGAATAGGCCCACCTCTCATCGTAATATTCATTCTCTCTCATTAATTGCTAAGTAATCAGAGTCCATTGTCAGCTTCAAGAACACTGACTCTTCCAATGGCATATCAGCTATGAGCCCACCACCATGTTTCATCTTTGGCATTTGAGAGTTTTCTTAACCCATTTTATTGCTAATATGCTGGCATTATTAATAAAATTATTAACTACCCTGAAATTATGTCTCTTGAACTTTTAAACGTCACAACTAGAACTCAGGTCTTCTGACTATAAGACCATCGTGCTATGCAATATAACATATCACTTCATTCTGAGGTTATTTAGCTAAAAGGTACAGTAGATACTTCCTGACTTGGAGTCAGGAAGAACCGAGTGCAAATCTAGTCTCAGATACTAGCTGTGTGACCCTGGGCAAGTCTCTTAACTGCTATTTGCCTCAGTTTCCTCATCTATAAGATGGACATAATAATAGTAGCTACCTCCCAGGTTTGTTGTGAGGATCAAATGAGATAATATTTATAAAGAGCTTCGCAAACCTTAAAGTGCTTTGTAAGGGCTAGCTATTATTATGTAGGGACATGTACATCACTGGAAAAAATCATCTGTTGGAAAAATGAAAGTGCATTTTAATTACAGACTCTCCTTTGTAACAGAGACAGCTCTTAGGAAAATGAAAAAATAATGCCCTGAAAGGCATTGATTAACTGAAGGCTCTAAGTCCAGACTTCCACTGAAGTCCAGCTGTGATGTCTCCTGGAGGCAAATAAGCAAACTTGTGTCTTTAGAGATGATGCCAGAAAAGCACAGCCCCTGGTCGACTTACCCGAAGGGAGAAAGATTTTTCTTACGCCATGTGACAAGTAGCTAATAAAGGAACATCAGTCATTCCTGGAATGAACAATGATCACTTTGACTTGGATGGGAATTTCCGTAGATATCCAGGCTAATACCCCTGTAATGCAGAGCTATACATTCGCTTCATCTCTTTGTCATCAAATGCAGCTGGCTCTGGATTATGCCTGTTGTAATCCTATTAATGGCTAGCATTTATATGGTGCCTTGCATCTTACATGTATTGGCTCATTTTGTCCTCACTATTATCACCCCTATTTTACAGATAAGGAAACTCATGATGAAAGAGATCATGTTTCTGTCCGAGGGTCAGCTAATATGTCTTTGAAGCAAGATTTGAACTTGGGTCTTCTTGATTCCAAATCCATCATTATCTACACTATGCCACCTACCAAAAAGAGTGAGTAGGTACTAAGAGTTCTAGTCCTGGCTCCATTAGATACTTAGTTGTGTAACTTTGGGTGGACAGTGAATGAATATGATAGAGTGTCTTCGCTGGAGTCAGGTAGACCCAAGTTCAAATATGATCTCAAACACTTAGCTGTGTGATCCTGGGCAAGTCACTTAACCCTGTTTGCCTCAATTTCCTTATCTGTAAATGACCTGGAGAAGGAAATGGCAAAGCACTCCAGTGTCTCTGCCAAGAAAATTCCAAAAAGGGGTCACAAAGAAATGAACACAACTGAAACAACTAAATAAACAAATGAAAAAAAAAACTTTGGATAAGTCATTTAATTTCTTTGGGTCTCACTTTTCTGATCAGTAAAATAAGAGGACACGACTACAATGAGTTCTTTCCCTTTCCATCTTATCCATCGCTGAGAATGGAGGGCAGCAGTGACAAAGCAAATTCCAAAAAGCATTTGACTTTGAAATGCATTATGTGATTTTTATTTCTCTTAAAAGACTTTTATAATTGTTTTTGGATAACTATGGATAGTCTTTCTCAAAATGGGCCCTTTCTTCATGTTTTACCCTTCTAAATGCTATTTACTCTCACATTCAGTGAGGTCCCAGATTCTTATTTCCTTCTGTCAAACAACATCGACTGTCCACTGAAAACTTTGCCAAATCTGACAAAAGCACAGACTACAAATAAAACCCAAAGCTGAGACCTCTGCACCTATACTATTCCCTATTTAGAGCAACAGTATTGATCATAACAATGATCCCTATTTACACAGTTCTTTACAGTTTACAAGGTACTTTCCTTCCAATAACTGGCAAGCTATTACTCCCTGCTCCTCTTTTTATATATGAGGAAACACCGAATCACCCCAAATCACGCAGCCTGTAACTGAAGGCAGCTAGCTAGTGCAATGAATAGAACTCTGGACCTGGAATCAAGTAGATCTGAATTCAAATTTGACCTCAGACACTTTACTAGCTGTGGGACCCCCATGCAAGTCACTTAATCTCTGCTTGCCTCAGTTTCCTCAACTGTAAAAATGGCATGACAATAATAGCACTTACGTAGCAGTGTTGTTGTGAGGATCAAATGATATTTGTAAAGTGCTTAGCACAATGCTTGGCCCATGGTAGGCACTCAATAAATACTTACTCTTTTTCTGTTTCCCTATTGCTGATAGGATCAGGACTGGAAGCCAAGTCTCCTGGCTCCAGCCCAGCGTTCTTTTAATTACAGCCATTATAATCTAGAATAAACTGTGTTTCATTACAAAGTGACTGAATAAAGAGAACAATCTTTTGCATTGCAGCAGTGTATCAAGTGTTGGGTGTGGAATAATGAGGCCTGGGTTTGAATCCTTCCTTAGATATTTACCAACTCTGTTACCAGGGGCACATCATTTCACTTGACAGAGCCTCAGTCTGCTCTTCTGTGAGATGGCGATAACAATAATTATACTATTTGCCTTGTAGCATTATTATAAAGAAAGGACTTTGCAAACCTTAAAGCATTCTGAAAATAGGATTTATCACAGTTTTAACCGTGGCTTCAGAAAAAAAAAAAGCACCCTTCTTCCCATCCTATCCTAAACTATTGTGCGATAGGTGTCTAAAAGCTAGTGCAGGTTCCCCACCCCAATAGTGTTTTTCACCCTTGGAAGTCAAGTCCATTTTTTGTTCGAAGGGTGAAGCAGCCCCCAGCTTCCACTATTGTCTGTCTTCTAAACCCTTAGTCTTTGACCTGCCCCAAAACTGCTTGTTCACAAACAGCACAGATTGCTACTTGGAGGCCATAGCAGCATTGACAACAAGACCAGCGGGGGCGAGGCGGGGGGAGCACACCCTGCAATGATGTAACCTGTTCCGGATGTGGGGCGATTGGATTACATGAGGCTATGACATCAGCTGGAGACTTCTGGGAATGAAGCCACAAGCTAGTCTTGCCAGGCAGACACTGGAATTTGTCACCGCTAGGAGAGAGAAAACAAAAGCATTGACACTGTTTCTACTTCCAAAGCCTTCTTGGCCAGATCACCAAAGGAAGAAAGTCTTGATACCAGCTTTCAAATTTTATTAATTATGGCACCTTCCACCTTTGGACAAGTTTGGAATTTTTGTGAGGTAAAGGATCCTGGGGAGTTCTGTGGTTCATCTCTGTTTCTAGGAAGTACTATACTTAAGAAGCTGGCTGTTTACATTTTTATAAAAACCTTCTAGAGACTTAACATAACTTCCCTTGATAAACGACTCCAATGTGTTACCTTCTACTTCTAAAATCCTATGGTTCTCAAAATGAAGTGGTACCCAGATTAAGCTGGTACAGTGGAAAAGGCGATTACAGTGGAAAAGGTGATAAAAATGGAGTCAGATAACCTGGATTCAAGGCTTTTCTACTTAGTACCTACATGATCTTGGGTAAATAAATCACTTAGCTGAGCTGGACCTCGGTTTCCTCACTTGTAAAAATGAGAGGATTGGATTAGATGGCCTTCAGGGTTCCTTCTAGCTTTAAATTATGATCCTGTAATAACTTGGAGGGACCTCACAGATGTGCAAAGAACTGGTCTGTACAAAAGCTGTAGAGATTATTCAAATTTCCCCAGTAGTCAGGAAAACTTTTCTAATGTCTGACTGAAATATTTCTCCTCCTCTTTCACAAAGGAGGGAGAAGAAGAATTTAGTAAGTCACTGGCGAAGTATCGAAGGCAAACCTGGAGGAGGGCCCAAATCCCAAGACCATCTAGCTTCATTGAGTTGCACAGAATGCACACTAGAATGATCATTCCTAGTCCTTGTTTCTCCTGCAAAGGCTCCTCAAGAGGCTTCACAGAGAAAGACTGTAGCATATCTCAGCCTCCATATTAACCTTCGATATCCTCTATTTCAATAACTCAACATAGATAAAAAGCTGTTGTACTAAGTTACCACTGGCTCCCATCCATCTTTATTTCACATCCCACCCCATCTCACTATGTGCCCAGACCATGCAACATTACCAGGTGTAAAAAATTTGCATATTTCATAGTCAAAGTTCATAAACTAACTTGTAATCAACGACTTGTTCATTACTATTTTAACATTTCTGATCTGAACCTAATGATCTGTTTGGAAAACAGGCTGGTACCGTTGTGCCCAGATTGTAAAACGATAACTTGTACTTGGATTTGCATTTCCTCCTCCCTCCTACTCCCCCTTCCCCCAAATCCTTAGCCCTTAGAAGTTTATTTGTTTGAATTATCATTTGTTTGAGTATCCTTTGGATCTTCTAAGAACCCTTAGCCATTCATGAGAGTCAAACTGCTGAGAGAAATGATTATCAAATAACCAATTATTAGGGATGTCCAGGGTTTTTTCCCTTCCTATCTTCTCATTCTCTACTGGGTCAAGTCAGCATCTGAATGACTTTGCTGATAATGAGATTGGATTAACTTTCTCCTCAATCTTGTTCAGACCCAGGTGGAAAGCCCATTGTGTTCTACTCAGGCTTGGATGGGTGGGTAGATCCTTTGTCTAGATTGCTAGAGGCTGAGAGTGGTCTGGGAAACTAGAGTGACAAAAGTGCCCCAGTCCCTCATTAAAATGAGTTCACCTCTCATTATAATACCCATCCTTCTTATTAATTGTTAACCAATCAGATTTGATTGTCACTCTCAGGAACATCCAGTCTTCCAAGAGCATATAAGCATTGAGTGGGATCCATGAGGGATCTTTGGTATTCAAGAGTGCCACTGACACCTTTTATTAATTATCTGCCAGCATAATTAATAAAATGATTAATTACTGATCTCTGATTACTGATTAAATACTAATCTCTCAAGCTTTTTATACACCACACTGACAAACTGGCAAGACCAAATTTGCTG